>CM032666.1:35058604-35083118 GCA_019095985.1 Streblospio benedicti | reverse complement strand
GTAGTCACATGACTGAGTTACAGTAATCATTTGTGTGTGAGTTACGGTAGTCAATTAGGTGGTTGGTTTCAACCAAAATATGTCATAATACATTTGTTATACATTAAAACTACATGCCCTCTAGAATCAATACCCTAAAATCTAAACCTGCAGCATGTGATACCATGATATAAGTGCACAGAATAAGTACAATAGTGGAGTTTCTAACGTGAAAGCGGGCGCTGTTAGGCGTCGCCATTTTTGCTGAGTTACGGTAGTCGTTTTTGGGAGTTACCTTGGTCGCTTTCGCTCTGTGTACATGGTTGTGGTAACTGACGATCAAATGCCAGTAGCACTGATAATTCTGTTGAGACAAAAAGCAAAATGTCTGCAAGGTAAAACATCGATCAAAGAAAGGAAAATCTCTGATAGTAATTCTTTATTTTGATTGTAGAAAATGGCTGATTTCCCTCTTGTGTTTCATGACATGATAAAATCATGGCCAGCAATGAAAATGGACACCTGCTCACCTTAAAGACATTTTTTCAAGGGTTACGACTGAAATTTAGAATGGGGACGAAAAGACCACAAAGGTCAGTGTTATTCAAATTTTGTGGAAAAACAATGTGCATGAAGAAAAATACTGTAAAAACATGTTTTGTATTTTTGTTGTTGTCTATGCTATCATAATATCCAAAGACATAAATATGGTCAAAAATTGTTTGTATTTATGTGTTTGGATATTATGATAGCATATGACAGAACAACATAAAATACAAAATGAGACAAATATGCTATGTATAGGATACACGACATTAGTAATAGATAAAAACATGATTAACAGTTCTTGTAGAGCAAGCAAAGTAATCCAACCATGAACTTTCATTTCCACAATGTAGTTTTAAACATACAAAAAATGATACGTAGGTTACATTCCATCTGAGTGAGAGAAAAGCTATATACAATGTAGTTAGCCTTTACAAAACCAAAGGCGATGAATTAGTGAGAGGTAATTACTGGGGGCTCAAGTTGTTGATCAAGTGATGAAGTTCTTGAGAGAATAGCCAAACAACTGATAAGAAAGTGAATAGAGTTTGACGATATGTAGTTTGGATTCATGCCAGGAAACGGGACAATAGATGCCCTTCATCATCCGACAAGTGCAGAAGTTTCTGGCAGTAAGCATGATGTCCTTAAATTGATCTAGAGAATGCAATTGATCGAATTCCTAGACAAGTTATATAGTGGGCGTGCATAAGCTAGGCGTGGAAGAATGGCTTTTCAGCAAGTCCAGTCACTGACTGTATGCCAAAGTTGTACCATATCACCAACTGATCTCAAACCATTGTCGGGCTGTCTCATATGACTCCATGATGCCACTATACTATATGTACTAAGTATTAGAGACATCGATAGTCTATCAATCATTTTTAAATGCACCATTTAGTGTGTAGAAAACTAGAAATGCACATGCATATATGAATACCTGACATTGTGAATATTGTCACGGTTATGCTGCAATTAAACTTGTTCTGAGTCAAAATGTCAACTGCGAAACATTAGTCCAATGAAATCATTATTTTTGATTTATAGGAGTCCAAGTTGAAACAGAATGTTTCTATGCTGATGCTACTATGGCAGACTTTAACGCATGGATAGAGAATCGTGTCGAAAAGATCTAATCCACTCAGACCTTATCCTCAAGAAAAACTGGTGGTGTTATGCAGATTATAAACACATGAGACAAATATTTCCTGGAGACTTCGAAAGTGTTACAGGCATGTTTTTCACGTGATACAATTTTTTTAAACATTTCATATTTGTATAACATGTTAATTTTATTTGTCCAATAAATGAATATATTTTTGAACTATGCATAGTATATTTGGCTTAGAATATACGATAAAACTTGAAATGTTAAAAAAATCATATTTATGTTAAAGGATATAGACTGGTCATGTTTTGGATTCCCTGAAAAAATGGCAAAGACAGTACGTTCTGGTTAGGAAGCAAAGGTGCATACACTGTTTGTCATTATGACACTTATGGCTGTAACTTGGTGGCACAGCTACATGGAAGGTGAGCATTTCCAGATCTGTTATTTTTTGCACAATTATAAGAAGGAAGCATAATAACCCTACATAAATAAACTTGTGTCTTTATTTATTGATAGAAAACAGTGGATACTTTTCCCACCGAGTGATTCTTCATTTATATATCCAACAAGAATTCCTTATGAAGAATCGAGTGTGTTCAGCAAAGTGAATATCCTGGAACCTGATTTACAAAAGCATTCTAAATTTCAGGTATTACTTTTTATTCACTTTTCTCATTGTTTTCTTTCATGATATAGAATTAGAATTTCTTTTTTCGAACAAATCATAAATCGCCAAAAAATCAATTAAAAATGTTGAAAAACAAAATCGCTTTGGCCATTGACCTCAAATTAGTTTATCATCAGCCTTCACCTTGGCCTTAGCTTATACATGTTATTATTAACGTTTGCTTATTACTATATTTTGTTTAAATTGTGACAAAACAAAGAGTTAATGTTTAGGCCATCCAGTGCGCAGGGATTATAGCATCCCTGCAAGGGTTAAAGTAGATTATAATATTCCTTTTCACTGGATTAGGATAGATAATCCCCTTAGTCACACTCACCTTGCTCGTTGTTCATTTCTTATAAGCCCCTGTAGGATTAGGGAACCAGTGCGCTTAAGTACTGGCGCAAGAGCTGATAGAGCTCACTTCTCTAGACACTGGTAGGGCAGTTTAGGGCTGGCAACCTTTCCTCTGTGAGGAAAGGCTCTCAATCTTCCATCTTCTTCGGTAGGTAGGTCCCCTCATCCTGTACACCTCACGCTGGTGGGTGTGGCGGTGCCTTAACCTCGTGCGTCACGTGTCAGCATCAGTGCGAAGTCCCTTGTGTAGGCAAGGGCACTTCGTGGAACCTGGTGGAATCACTGGCCATATAAAAGTAGAAGCTACAGCTACATTGTAGTAAGCACGGTCTCGTCCTTTCAAGTAACACGAGAAGTATGCGGGGTTGGTGACAAGCCCCGGCGCGATGAGGCGGGTTCACTCCCGCGAAGTGGACTCGTGCTAAGCGCGACGAGGCGTGGCGCGAACTTTCCCGCGACAGCGGACTGTGCGCCGGCATTGGCCAGCAGGCACCACGCTAACCTATAAATTTGTTCACAAAATCCTTAAAAAATAATCACGATTTTATCCATTGCAGAAAGTACACCCATATGTTTTTTGACCCTAAACCCTGGAGATGTTCTGTATGTACCGAGACACTGGTGGCACTTTGTTCATAATCTTGATACATCCGTTTCTGTCAATATGTGGATGGATATGGTGATTATTTATCAAACAATTGCAATACAATTAAATGTTTTTAATTGGTAATTTCTATGACTTAACATGATTTTGACAGCAAATGTACACTTTATAGTGTCATTTGCAAATCTGTAGGTATATTTTAAAAAATGAAAATGCTTACAGAGATGATGGCACTGTCATTCTGTGTATTTAGACTGACACATCACAAAAATTATCTGTGTGTTTGTTTGAAAACGTGTGTCAGAATGACGGTGATTGCATCTATATGTACAGTAGAACCTCTATTAGGACCACCCTTCGAACCAGTGTTAGGTGGTCTCAATAGAGAGGTGGTCTCTAGAATCTATACAGAGGTTCATTTTGGTAGCTTAATATGAAGGTTTGGGACTATGAAAAGTGGTCTTATTTGGAGGTCCTACTGTACCTATATGAAGTACTCATAAAAGTTTTAATTGCTTTATGAAGAGATGCCTTTGAATGTTGCTATTGAATGACGAACTATTGACTATTTGGAAGTTTTATTATTACATGTATTTACTATGATTAAGGATGTGCAGGTCTCATTTTACCATAAGAGTTCCAATAAATGCCAGGAACATAATATTATGCAATGAAAATTTTTTGATTTACTGTTACCCCTCTGCAGCCAAAAAGATGATGATGCTGAAAGAATAAAAAGGAGGCACTAAGCGAAAACATTGGTGTTTGCAGTTATGGCGGAGGAGGATGACCTTCAATCATGGTTAAATCCAACAGAGGTACATGTTGATATAAGTTTGCAAACATAAATTGTATAGCAAAAATGGTTATCATTATCAAAATACTATGAACCTGATGTCTAATCTTGTGTTTTAATTAATTCAAAATGTTTGATATTACATTTACATATTATTTTAAATTAACTTGTTTTTTTATCACAGATTGATGGTTTATCCCAAGATATTTGGACTGAAAATATGCAAACCCCTTAACTATGCTGTTCAATTACATGACAAGCAACGTGCACGTCAAGTAACGCAAAACAAATACAGCAAATAGCGCGACGCCCATCAACCTCTCAAGAGAAAACTGTCTGAAAGTGACGATTCTAGTTCAGAGCAGTGCACTAATAAAAAACTGAAACTTGAATGCCAAAGTGGACCTAAAAACGATGAACCAACATCACGGATTCAAGAAATTATTGCTAAAATACCAAATGCAGTACAGGTGGAGGAGTTGACATTTTCACAATTTCTTAAAAATGTTTTGTAATTTGAAAACATTGCAAAGTTCTCGCTGACAATAATGCTAATTTTGCTTCAACATCAAATACATGTGCTAAATTACTGCCTATTGATGGCATGCCAGATATAGACACTGTAACAAGTGTCAGTGGGTTGTGTAGCATGACAGAAGATCTCAATGTTAATAGGGAAAATGTCAATCTAAATCTCAAACCTGCGGATCTAGTTGACTGCCTCTTAGATCAAGAAGTATTGAGTTTGATACAATCAAAGCTGTTAGAAAAAATATAGAACTATGATAGAAAAAAAGGTAACATATTTAAAATAATTGTAACACAGCTTCTACTGAAAGTACATGAAATCATTTTACTTAACGGTAGTCATACTTATGTTTTATATAATATAAAGGCACTGAAGAATTGCATGTTGAATTCTTTTTAATCTGTGATATATGTCCTGACAAAGTTTAAGTATCTACTATTTGTATCATTTTAATATTGGGCAATATCAAAATATTGAGGACATACTATTACGTCAATTTAATGCATTGCTAAAAACTTGTTTATTAAGTTTGGAAGATAGAATACAACGTGCATCATTTGATCCAATTACAATGCATAGAAAAAGTAGCTGTTTTTTATTCACTGATGCTTTTTAGTTTTGCATTTTCCTTGAGGAAAAGATCTATTTGACAAGGGTATTTTATCAGAACACTTACCGGTAGATTGGAATTGTCACAAAATATGTGTTTTTATGAGGGTGTTGAATGAAGTTGGTGTTCAGTATCACCACCCAGGAAGTTCCTACTGGAGCTCTTTTTCTTCACTGAGTATCAGATGTCAAGCAAATTGACCTCTGAAATGTTTCACCTGAGAGTGGATTAACATAATTTATGTGACCTGTTTAAATACTGCAACCTAATTGGATGAACTCACCACACCCATCTGATACTTAGCTGTGATTGGTCACTTGACCTCATTTATATTCATCACTGGCCTGTGATGATTATAGATTAACAGCCTGTGATTGGTCAGAATTTTTAATGAGAATAATTATTTGTCGGTCTCTTCAGGACATCTGATCCTCAGTGTTTTCCTATGACGTTCATCATCTTCTGAATCTTGTGAAAAATTTGGTACAGGACTGCAGGCGACAACAATGAAAAGTGGCTGGTCCTTAATCATGTTAATACAGAAGGCTACCATAACTTTGAGACCATAACGTAGTCTGCCCTTCTGGCTGTGAACTTTGAAAAAACTAGCTGTGATGTCAATATTAATGAGCAATCAAGCAGCCTCCAAGTAAAATGCAATTTGTATTTAATTGTTAGTGTGAGCTTAACCATTGTACATTGTATATGTATATGCTTCCGTGGCAGTGGATAGGGAGTTGGACTCGTGACCAGAAGGTCGCGGGTTCGATTCCGATCGGGTCTGATGGTAGGTGTTGAGCAAACCTACCTCTAACAGGTTGCACACTGCTCCGTGGTACCTACGTTAAATAGGTACAGGTCAGGCGGTGAGCGCTAATGTGAGTGATTAGCATGTCTGCGCTACGGTAGCGATATGCTGTATGCTCCCCGGGGAGTTGAGAAGGATATAGTGTGAAAAGGATGCCAATGACCTGGTGTGGATATGTAAAGTCGCTAGAGCACGATAACAGTGAATTGCGACTATAAACAACCCCATTTACATTTTTTATTTATTGTATACTGTCAAATGTTACTTTATTTTATTTGTAAAATCATCAAAGATTTTGCATGCTTTCCATCTGAATCATATTAGTATGTAAAAATCATGGTTAGCATAGCGGACATTTTTATTACTTGCATTTGTGTGCTTACTTCCATTCACTGCAATAAATAAGCTGTAATTTGGGTATATGTATGTATTGTAAAACCCTTTATTTTTGCAACCTTTTAAATTTTCAGATTTTATTGTTTTTGTGCATATATTGCAAACATTTATAGTAAAAAAAACTAACATATAGTGTTACGTTTTACACATTGTTACACAAGATTTACTCTTCTATACTTAACCTGGAGTATGTAAATGGCGAGTGCCGGTTATAGTTCCATGATACCTAGTCGAATAATAGCGAAATGTTATAAATCACTAGAAGTGAAACAACAGCCATAACCACCATTAAAAAAGGAGAGGTACCGTTCAGCCGTGCACAGTGGCAAACTTACATACAGTACATTTAACATCACCCACCTGAACAGTGGAATGCCGTATGTTCACACGGAATAGGTCATGGTTTAGAAACTTGACAAAAAGCTTCATACAGCTGGCCAATGTCCATCTATTCTCCGGTGTGCTTTGATTTGTAAATAAGCATGTGCACTTAAGTGAGAATGTTTTTACATTTTCAGAGCCCCAAAAAGACTTTTAGAAGTACATTTTGCCATTAGTACGTGGGGATATGGTGTCTCAATCACCTATGTTGTGGAATGCGGCAATAATTATGCTCCTTCAATACCAGCTTCTTAATCAAGATGGTTCCTGGAATGTTTCAAGACAATTACATTCAAAGTGTGCATGGACATTATTTAGTTGCAATATGTGAACATGAAATCATATTTAAGATAATGCTCAGTCAAAAATATATAAAATGTTCTGTAAAATCTTGTTACATCATCAAATGTTTTTCGCCAGATGTATCATGGCCATGTTATTTTACATCATCAAATGTTTTGAAGCCAGATGTATCATGGATTTTCAACGTAAATCCCCTTCCCGATCAGCCATTTCCCCGATCATTTTTTGAACATTAGGCCAAAGATAGGGAGAACATAGTCATACAAAATGCATCGTGATGATAGGTAATAAAGTCTTCCCAGAGACAGAATACAAAATTCGTAACAATTTGTTATTACAACACATTGTATTTCATCAAAAGTAGGCCAAAGTAAACCAAAATCTCCCAGCTGGTCCCTAAATATGATCAGGCCATTTCCCGATCAGGCCATTTTTTGAAAGTTCAAAAAGTAGGCCAAAGTACTCAAAATATCAAATCACGTGAGGAGAGTGACATAGTCATACAAAATGTCAAGTTTGGTGATGATAGGTAATAAAAGTCTTCCCAGGAGACAGATAAACACAAATTCGTAATAATTTGTTATTACAACACATTGTAATTTCATCAAAAGTAGGCCAAAGTACACCAAAATCTAATCAGCTCTGAAGAGTGGTACAACGAAGCTAAATATGAAGTTTGGTGACCATAGGTCAAATACTTCTCCCAGTAGAGTGTTAACAAGGTTTATTACGTAACAGCTCGAAAAGTTCAAAAGTAGGCCAAAAGTACAGCAAAATCAAATCACGTGAGGAGAGTGATATAGACATACCAAATGTCAAGTTTGGTGATGATAAGTCATAAACTGTTCCCAGAAGACAGATAAACACAATTACGTAATAATTTGTTTTTAAAAACACATCGTAACTTCATCAAAAGTAGGCCAAAGTACACCAAAATCTAATCAGCTCTGGAGAGTAGTACAACAAAGCTAAATATGAAGTTTGGTGGCCATAGGTCAAATACTTCTCCCTGTAGAGTGTTAACAAGGTTTATTACGTAACGCTCGTAAGTTCATCAAAAGTAGGCCAAAGTACAAACAAAAATTTTTGAGAGGTACTTTTTTCCTCAAACAAGACATATTCAATTTGCAAATCAATAGCTCAAGTAGTCTTCGAGTTATCAGCCTGTTTATTTCGGACGCACGCACGCACGGACAGAAGCAAAGCAAGAAATCCCCCTTCGGACTTCGTCCGGGAGATTTAATTCGGTTTACATTTTATGCCTTCACGTGTTTTGATAGACCTAGAGCCGACTTATTTACGGAGTGGTATTTAAATTGCTCAAGATATTCAATAGGCAGTTTAAATGAAAGAAACTTTCAGAATGCACAGAACATATATTATTGCTTCTCAAGTTCTGTACATGCTTACTTGTTAGCCCAATGAGCATAACCTTTCAATGCAAATTTAAATGTTCATAAAACCACTATGGTTGCTACCTACAAATATTAATGGCTCCAAATTTAAAGGGTTTTACAGTGTTAACAGTATGTAACATATTGGACTAGTTCAACAAATGAACAATTATAGTATTTCTAAATAAAGTTTACTCAAGTTATTACTTTATAGGGTATATAATTATGATGGGAAAAGATATAAAAAAAAATGCTTTATTTATATTATCTGATGGTATAATTTATAAACAAATACAATTTTCATGCATATTTAACCATTAAAAATATTGCAGTTTTAGTATGGTACATGCAAACCTTGCACACAACACTCACAAAGGCCAATCACAATCATATGTTAAAAGTAATAAATAGAACACAAATATTTCCCTACATTAAAATCAACAGTGCAGTAATCTGTTGTAATAATATACACTTTAAATAAAAGTGTATGTTGAAAATGTCCACTTAGGAAAATTGATGAGAAATAAATACAATAATTGGATAACAGATCATTTTGAAACACTAGTGAGGGCAGAATTCAACATTGTTGATGGCAACGTTTTGCTGTTACACTTTAACATTTTCCAAATTCTCTGAAAACAAAATACAATGTCCCATTAATTTTACTATCAATGTTTGTTGGATTGTTGCATGTAATTATTCCAGAGTGGTTGCACTCTGACTTAAAAATAACAAATAACAATAGACATATCATCCTAGTATGGTCTTACCTTCAAGTAGTTGGTGTATTCTTTCTAAAAAACCCTCTTTATTTTTATTTTGAATATTGGAAGGGGTAACTTCGAGATCAAAATCTGGTCCATATTCCTCAAAATACTAAAAAAGAATTCAAGTAATTCAACTAACTCATTTTAGTCAATTGTTTTTCAACCTTACTTCTACTCAGTATTGACATTCAGTTTCAATGTTACAATTTGATGGTAGCCATAAAATATGATACATATATCTGTAGTTGAAAAGGATACTAACATCATGCTCAGGAATATCACTAGAAATTTCAAGTTTAAGAACTCTCGAGGTGATGTACGTCCAGCACCTTGCAGTATTAGCAAGATTATAACCACCTGCAAATAAAAGTTTATTAATTATTATTCATCACAATTTCACATCATCTTTTACAATGTGTGCTAAAAAGAATTGCAATTCAATATAATGTTGATATGAACTTAAGGTGATTCTGAGCAACATCATAACTTTTTTTCCAGCAGATAAATTTTTTTCATTTTTGGTGCATAAGAAGATTATCATATGGCCTAGAAAATTAACGAAAAAAAATGACCTCGCCCATGATATTTTTTTTTCAAAATGGCCGCCAATATGGCGAAATTTAAGAAAATTCTCTTTCTAAGTTTTAGTTGTGGGCACGTAGCATATTAAACCAATTGAAATAAAAAATCTGCTTAACTTTAGTCTCTTATCACTGTTTTACAAAATTAATATACATTTGACAGCAATTTTTTTATTTTTCATTGCATAAAATCAATATTTTGCTGTGCCCCAGGTCCAAAACGTGCAAGGAAATTGAAACAAAACGGCTGTAACTTTTTTTCCAGCAGATGAATTTTTTTCATTTTTGTTGCATATAGAGATTATCATATGGCCATAAAAATTAACGAAAAAAAATGACCTCGCCCATGATATTTTTTTTCAAAATGGCTGCCAATATGGCGAAATTTAAGAAAATTCTCTTTCTAAGTTTTAGTTGTGGGCACATAGCATATTAAACCAATTGAAATAAAAAATCTGCTTAACTTTAGTCTCTTATCACTGTTTTACAAAATTAATATACATTTGACAGCAGTGTTTACACTGTATTATCACCCAAAAACAGTAAAACACAGCAATTCATGCTGGCTGAACAATGGATCAATAACTCTTGGCTGTAGCAGCAGAAGCGTAAGCACTCTGTTGCTGAGAATCACCTTAAGCGCAATGTGACCATTCCAAACTTTAGACAAAACCTTGCACATTTTAAGTAGACAAACCTCCCCCGAGCAGCAGGAGTGGAAGATTCATGCTTTGAAGCGTTTCTACACATTGTGCCATGCCTTTAGGAGTAAGGTTGTATTTTCCTAGAGGATCTCCAGCCAAACAGTCTGCTCCACATTGACACACTATAGCTTGAGGTTTAAATACAGCTTGAATTCTTGCAGCTATGCTACAATTATGAAGTCATTGTATAAAAAAACTTCAGTAAAAACAAAACTTGATCAATATTATTGTATTTTTTTCTAAACCAAAACTTTCATTTAAAATATTAAACAGCATATATTTACTTATTAAATGCAGTAAGATATTGCTCATCTGTTATTCCATCCATGAAAGGCACATTAAACGTATAGTGTTTTCCTTTTCCCATTCCAATATCTCGGATGTTACCAGAACCTAAATTTAGTCACAATATTTTCATTCAATACTTCAAACTATACTTTACAGCATCACTTCAAAAGTTTTCAGATCAAACTAACTGTATGTGATGACAATTAGTGAACATAATAGTGAATATAAAATATCACTTAACATTTTAACTTAGATTACAGATTTTAGTTTTACAACAGTCAGTACCAGGGAAAAATCCAGGAGAGTACTTGTGGAATGAGAGTGTAAACACTTTGTTGGTGGCACAAAATGCATCTTCAACACCATCTCCATGATGAACATCTAAGTCAATGTAGAGCACTCTGTCAAACTTTTTCCGTAGAGTTAATATTGATATCACAATATCATTTAGGTAACAAAATCCAGAAGCAGTATCGCTGAAAGTAAAATCAAAGTTTTGTAAAATCAAATAATACCTGTTAATAACCTCTAATCAGACAAATGTCATGGTATGCATATTCATTAGAAAATGATTCAAGTAAATTATTATCTTTTCTCATCTTTTGTTTTTGTTCTTTTTACATGCAAATATAATATTATATATATGTCCAAATTGTCAATATATTTTTTTATCATTCTTTATTTAAACCATTTTATAGGACATATGAGAATTGAGGACATATTAGAAAACATTGAAAATGAAAGAAATGAAGGGTAGACAGATTGAGGGGTTGATATATATATGTTTAAAGATATGAATATGTGGAGATGTATGAATGTGTGATTATATGTAGATATATACGTATGTACCGGTATATGTAAAACAACCTTAATATGATAATATGTGCTTGCATACACAAAAGTATAAACACCACCACTTATTACAATAGAAATGCTGTTAATGTACTATATATTTGTTTGTTTGTCAATTATGTACCATTATTAATATTTGTGATCGGGGAGCTAATGCTCCGAAATTTGAATAAAGTAAAAAAACATTTACAATTTGAATATATATATATACACATATATGCACGTAAAATGAACGAAAAGAAAAGATGAGACCTTATGATGCATACAGAATAAAAACAATTGTTCGTAAATAAATTAACCATTACCGTTTGGCATGATGCCAACCACCCATCCAATTAATTGCAACTTTGCAAGCTCCTGCCATTAGACAATGAGCTGCTTTGACGCTAGCACCAGACACATAACTTGCATAATCATATACTCCTGGATAAGCTGGACAATCATAAGCTGTTTAAAAAGAACATAAATATTTAGAAATATAAGTACTAGGATATAAATATGATAAAAATACGAGCAAAGAATGATTAAAGTCAGCTTTTCCAATAATTATTTATGTAATACTAACTTAATCCATATTCTTCAGCCTCTTCAGTATATTTTTCTTCATCATCTGTCTCACTTAGACTTTTTAAGCAGTCAACATATTCTTTAGAATGAAATAACATAATTTCTTCTTCATTAGCTGGTCTCGGTTTAATCACGCTCATTTTTGAATATAATCCATATGCTTCAATGAGCGAATGAACCATGGATGCCTTCAATTGAAATTTAAAAGAACATAGGAATTGATCTAAAAACAATACGCAATGTTCAAAATATACGTCAGAGGCCAACAAGTATTGCTGTGAGCCGCCTAGATTTGCAAGGTGCAGGCCCGACGTGCCATGCACCTGCAAAGAGTTGCTGCCACCATGGATTGTTCTTCACATTTCATACAGCTCATTGGTGAGTTTCCTTTCCATTAACTACATAAAAAATGAGAAAATTTAACAGTTTACGCAAATATCGCTACAAGTACCCTCATGTAAGGTACATGGTAACTTTATGGAAGAGTAGGCAAATGCTAGGGCCTAGGCAAAGTTGTGTTCAACGTACATCACACACGCGCGTTTGTATGTATTACCTCACAGAACAATCACGTTACTATCTAACCAAATGTAATTGGCGTTAGTAGCGATCATGAACCATGCATATTCACACTTGCCAACACTGACACTTGCTATTCATTCTATTATCGCCTAGCTTTAATCTACTTACACGATTGATGACTTTTGGAAGTGAATTACATAATGTTACATATTCTTCACTATATACATATGCTACGTCCTTAACTTCCGAATGTATTTCTTTCAATGTGTTGTTATGTTGATCTGAAGAATCTATAAAATCATTAGATTTCGTTACATTTTTAGAATCCATTTTTACATAAGTCACGAGTGTGGCGAACGATAATTACACAGTCACAGGAAGCTGTCAAAGTTTGGTCAAAACTAGGCGATCACTAGTCAAAATCATTGTGAGTAATTTTTGTAAATCTTTTGTCTTTTTACGCAGTAATTTTAAATAATTGTCTCTTAAGATTGTTAGCACAGAATATTCTGCATGTGAATGGTTGTTAAAGAAAGCGACGGGTCATGCATTGATGTATATTCCAGCTGTTTTGAAGTGCACGTGTTCGCGTGGTGAATTCATAAATGATTGGATCGTGTAGATCTATTCAATATTGGTATTGCACAATGACAGTGTCAATGCTAATGTCAATGCATGCTTATAATATGCATGACCCATGGGAAATGTTTTGAGACAACATGTTACGAGTATACATGACGATTAGCAGAGGCGTATAAAGGGTCAAGAAATCGTATTCACTAGGCTAGCCAATATATCAACCCAACTGCTATATGAGATCATATCATGTGAGACCTATTTTCATGAGTACCTTTTGTTTGTGTTAGCCTACGTTTCCTGAAGATGTGGCACGCTTTGCCTTTGGCGTTTGTCGCTAGGTGCTGGCGGGGTTGGGATGTCTCGCATTTTGTCTGTTTCCTCACGGCGCGTTTGTCGCTCAGCTTGAATGATCCGTGTGCTGTAGAACTGTGCACTTCAATAGAGGCATGCAATGTGTATCGTATTGACGCTTTGTTTGGGCATACATTTTTTTTATTATTGATTGACTCGCGCAAGTTTTATCAATAAAAGTAGTATCAGACGTGTGTTTAATTATCGATTATTTGAAATGACGCGCGACAGAACGCGTGGTCAGGAAACACTTAATAACTTTTCAATGTAAACAGTCCACGCGACAGTCCGTTTAGAGGGTCGGGGTGGTCACTGACGACAAAACGCGCGTCACATGGATTGATATGATATACCGAACCATTCGACAAGGCAACAGCCGACAAATGCGGTCGCCAGAGTCTCAACATACGTTAGAGTCTCATCACGTCTCCAGAATGTACGTGTGACGAGACTGATGTATGTCGAGACTCTGGCGACTGCATCTAATACTCCCTGCCATCAATTTTGATGATTATAGCAGAGGGAGGCCACGTGGTGTTGGTACATGGACTGCAGAAGCAGGTTAGTTAACTAACTGAGCCTCGGGGGTGTGGAGGGATCACACTAGCTATTGTTTTAAAGCTAGGTGAGTTCTTATGCATGCCTCCGTCGTCCGTCCATCCATCCGTCCGTCAACAATTGTTAGTCATAATGCAAACTGCATTTATTCATAATGCAAACTGCATAATAACCCCAATTAAACAGATTATAGTGTGAAACATCTTCATAGAACGTATGACTACGTCACTTGATTATGTTGACGTATGACGTTCTTAGCTAACTCAATAATTAACATATGACGTTATCATCAACGTATGTCGTTATCATAACAGGGGGTAGATAAAAAGACAGAGATTGAAATGTGCAATTTTTTTTAAACTAATCTCAATTTACACGAAGGTCAGCCCTTCTATGAACAGATATACTTTATGCATATCACGCCTAGAACACACAATGATTTGCCCAAGTTTCATTGTGATTAGATGTCTATAAAGATCATACAGACATTGCTTTTTATATATATAGATGATCATAGATCACATAGTAGTTATAGATGTACTAATTATTTTCAGCATCGTGGCGGGTCTAATAGCAAACAGAATGAAGTATATCCTGGTGACTGGTGGAGTCATCAGTGGAATTGGAAAAGGTGTCATAGCGAGTAGTATTGGAACAATTCTCAAGTCTGTGGGTTTACGAGTTACCTCAATCAAGATAGATCCATATATAAATATTGATGCAGGAACTTTCTCGCCATATGAACATGGTTAGTACTTGCTGTAATTTTAATTTTTTTATTTTTACTTTTCACTATATTTATTTATGTTGATGTTATGTTGATGTTGATGGTAAAGAATGTCTGATGCTAACATAGTTATGCTGTGAATTAATTTTAGGTGAAGTTTTTGTATTAGATGACGGAGGCGAGGTTGATCTAGACCTTGGCAACTATGAAAGGTTTCTTGATATTACTCTTCATAGGGACAACAATATTACCACTGGAAAGATCTATCAGCATGTAATCACCAAGGAACGAAGAGGAGATTATCTCGGCAAAACTGTACAAGGTATATCAGAAAGTTTATAATGTTTCACTATGATAAGTTTCATTTTGTATATAATTAATGTTACCGCCGATGGTTCTCAATCTGAACTCATACTTAAAGACAAAAAAAGTGACATGCCTAACAGTACCTTTATCGAAATCCCATTAACTGTCTACCATTACAGGAAGTCATCTACTGTAGTGCACAGGAACGAACTAGCTGCCTACGGAGATAGCTATTGCACTCTAGAGGAATGGTCTTGCCTCAGCTCCCTTCTAACTTTATCTTTATCCTTGTTTTTAACATGCACTACTAATATACTGCATTTCAAATTGTCTCTATACAGAAGAATTATACGTGTACCTGACAGAACGAGAAGAAATCTGTGACTAGACATTTGATGGCTTATAACCTTAATAGACCCTCTACATATTTTGCAATCAATGAACGTAGGTGTAAGTACATGTATTGACATCCTGATCATTTCTCTTGATTTTCCTGTGAAATTCCTACAAATCAACTCCTCAGCATGGCACAAGTTTAAAGTCACTAGAGTTGATCTTGTAACCGAAATCACTGATGTAATTCCCTATTACTTTTGGATTGCGTTCCCAGTTAGATGTTTCTTTATTCAGATGCTTAATGTCTTTCCTATCACTCCAGTGCACATTATGTGTGTTGTTACTGTGAGTATTGAGCCTCATAAATAATTCTATACCAAAAAGAGGATCTTTGTCCTTCGGGGAGTTGACCTTGTGGTATTGAATGGCTTGTGATAGTGATCATCCCCTGTTGTTTTGTCGATTGTCTTCAAGTACGTACTCCCACTGGTGTATTAGTCCTCGCATCCATGTTGATTTCAACTGAGGCTGGTTTCGGATTGGGTTTGGGGACCTTGAAATTTCAGAGTTTGTAACCATTGTCTTTCGAAACAGACAACAATGGTCCAGGTCCCTTTCCATGATTAATCTTCTTGTGTAGTGACTAGGTTATTCGCTGTGGTTATTGGAATGGAAATTTAAGTTTGGATGGCACTTTCGAAAGATGAACTGCAACATGGACTATGACATGCCCCTCATTCTACTCAGTGTTGTTGTCACATACATGTAACTGGATCTACAGAATAAAAGTAGAAAGGATAAGTCGGAAAATGCAAAAAGGATCAAATTAAAATATAGGCTGTAAAGATATATTATTGTATTTTAGTGGTGCCTCACATAACTGATGCCATACAAGATTGGGTAGAAAAAGTGGCTATGGTTCCTGTTGACGGTGACAACAGCCAGCCTGATTGCTGTATAATTGAGGTAATCACTTAAATTTTTTGCTTTGGGATATTTCACAACTGTATTTCATTATCAATGCAATTGAAGATGATTTGCTCCATGATATATGTGTTCATTATAGGTTTCCAGATCTTTAAAAAATTATGCAAACAATACCAATTGGCAAAATACATTCCTACGTATCTAAAAAAAACTAATGTTTGTTTGTATTTATATTGTAATGCTTTAACATATATTCACTGGATCGCCAAGAAAGTATGTCACATAGTACACTCCAGGGAAGGTGTGTGTGTACAATGTACTTCAAACATTTGAATACAGCCTAACTTAAAAGAATAGCATTTTTTAAAGTGCTTACTTTCTACAAGCTATTTAGAAGTCTACAAAATATTTAGAAGTTTCAGCCTATTATACAAATAAAACTTTAGGGCAATGGAACCAGGAAAGACTATCTTAGGCGTTCATTTAAAATCAAATTTCTTTTACTAATGCACCATTGTTTGCAAATTTAAGTTATACCTTGTTTTACAGATAATATTCTTATCTAACAATTTATAGATACATTTGAAAATTGATTTTTACAGTTGGGTGGCACTGTTGGTGATATAGAAGGTATGCCATTTGTCGAGGCATTTCGTCAATTTCAGTTCAGAGTGAAAAGAGAAAACTTTGCTTGTGTGCATGTCAGTCTTATCCCTCAGGTTTGTTATAATACTTGTATCAAAGATTGATCTTTGAGCAGTAGCTATTTCTCAATTATTTGTATTAGTTATGCATTTTTTATTGTTAATGCGATGCATTTTCAAATTTTTAAATGAAACAAATTAATTCATTTTAGCCTAAAACAACTGGAGAACAAAAAACCAAACCTACTCAGAACAGTGTGAGAGAACTGCGTGGGCTTGGATTGTCTCCTGATCTCGTAAATACATAATCTTATTTCTTGTATCTTTTACTATTTTAAAATTCATGTATGAAAATGTTTTTTCTTCGTGCATCTGAAGTCCATATTTTAACACTATATGTACAATATCTAAAAGATTTTTATGTTAATGAAATAATGATATAATATAATATAAAATGAAAAGATAATAAATGAATTACATTAAAGATAAAATTATTGGAATTACTTTTCATAGCATTTTGTTTCAAAGAATAAAAGCTGCAAAATTGGCTTTCAGGTGATGTGTCGCAGCCAAACGCCTCTCGACTTTGATGTGAAGCAAAAGATTTCCATGTTCTGTCATGTTTCACCAGAACAGGTATATTTGTAAAAAAATCTGCTTTTAAAAATGTTTATAATTCAATTCAATTCAATATGATTTTTTTACGCTGACATGTGACAATTACAACATATAAACATGTATAAATAAACAAATAACCATGTCACCCAGCCTAGTTGGCATACAAGTCGGTGTGATTTAAAATCATGGTTAGGAGCATTACCGGTATGTAGTTTTGGAAAGTTATTTTTCCACTCTTTGACATATTTCATTGAAGTATATTGTAATTGTCTTTGAATCAATTTTCACATCCTACTAATAAGTCATACCAGACTTATTTGCCATCCATTTCTAAGCCAACGTCTGACCTTTCTTAACATACATTTGCAACATTGAAAGTGTGCAACTCTTGTTTGAAAAATATATTATGATGAATTGCAGGTTATTGGTGTACATGATGTAGGATCTATTTATCGGGTCCCAATCTTATTGGATGATCAGAAATTGGTGGAATATTTTGCTAAACGTTTAGAACTTCCTGTTCCTATCCCCAAGCCTAAGAAATTTCTTACCAAGTGGAGAGAATTGGCCGATAAGTAAGTGAACACATTTTTGTTTGAGTTGTATTTTTTTTACAAGGTATTGAACTTTTCCTGGTATTTAAATAAAGTTTATTACAGGTAGAATATTGTATTAACAATGCTGAATGTCTTATCATATATATGCATGTATCATCAACCTACAAACATGTCACTTTAATCTTTCATTCTGTGCTTATCCTTATTAAACCAGTAATGAGGTCACCAGTTGTGAACAAAATCAATTGACTACTTTTTGAAATGAACATGCTCATTTCTTGTAGAGATGGGTCATATAAGCTCGATGGGTAATATTTGGAAATAAAGCTTAACACATATACAGAGATGTGATTTTACGATGGAAAAAATGTAAAACTAAGATGTTTGATCTCTGTAAAATCATTACGTCCATGATAAAGTTTTATTACTGGATTCTGATCATTTCAGAGAAAACATACACGTTTCTTAGAAATAGCGAGTTGGCGGACCTTGTATGATTTGGACGTACACAAAACAACCTATATTTCTATAAAGCCAAATGCTTTTAGCTGGATAAGGCTTCTCATTTATATAGCGCATAAAAAACGTGCTTCTGTGCTGTTGAATTTGTGTTGCGATAAATCCATGTACAGATGGGTGCTGATCACTGTGCTTGTGCTTTTCACAAAAAGATGTTCAAGAATCAGATCTGATTGAGGGTTGCTACAAGGTGTATTGTAGATGCATATACAGGTCTCAATGGCAGGCTAATTAATCCCTATGAAATGTTAGGAGTGTCAAGATGACCACTATACATACAGATATATAAGATTTTTCTCATTTTTCATTAAGATTTTTGCTCAAAAAATAAGATTTTCCAATGTTCGGATTAAGATTTTCCGCGATGACAAGTTCACATCTCTGCATATCAAAAGCTTATTTATGTATGGCTTATATTATTGGGAAAGACTATTTAGTTGGTTTTATTGGCTTTATATGATTATATGTAAAATTGCTTTAATTTTGCTATGAATTTCACTCCATGGGACCATATTTCATAAGTCTATAACATTCACAACTGTATTTCACATTGTGGGTGGTGAATATTATTTTAGTATCTTTAAGTAATATACAACGTTTTATTTGGTATCTATTTTAGTCAAAATAGTGATTGTCTAAATAGTTAAACACTGTTTTAAACACATAGCAATCCTCTTATTGCTCTGGTTTTCTAAAACTTCATTGTTTAACTTGAACATCCCTTAACTCATTAGAATGATGGGAAATTTTAATCAGTGTTTGTGAACGTAATTTGATGTTTATTTTACAATATATACTTTTACAGACACGATCGCCTCTTGAAAGAAGTAACTATTGCTTTAGTTGGAAAATATACCAAACTGCAAGACAGCTATGCCTCTGTTATCAAAGCACTCAATCATTCAGCTATGTCAGTCAATCATAAGCTTAACTTGAAGGTAAATATTTTTTAGTTTTATCAATCATACATAATACTATATATGCATGACTCTTTGCAAAAAAGAAAATGCTACTATTTCTGTGAGCTGGAAAATTGTGTAAGTGTGTGGTACATCAAACATCTATCAAGTAGAAAAAGATGAAAAAAAAATAAGTTTGTTTTTACTGGGACTGATGGAAATTTATTGTTCCTTAAAATTTTCTAGTACATAGAAGCAACTGACCTCGAAGTTGAAACTCAACGAGAAGACCCAGTTAAATATCACGAGGCATGGCAGCAACTGTGCAGCAGTAATGGTGTACTCATCCCAGGGGGGTTTGGTAACCGAGGAATGGAGGGGAAGATTTTGGCTGCCAATTGGGCACGAATGACAAAAAAGCCTATGTTAGGTATTATCTACATATGATTTATGTTTTATTTTGTATCTACATAACAAATAATGGCAAATATAAAAAAAAAACAAGGTGTTTTTTTTCAAATTAGATCTTTCTTTTATTTGAAATGGTATAGTTGTATATCAAATGCTTATTTTTTTCATTTAAAAAGGTATCTGTCTTGGACTTCAATGTGCTGTCATAGAATTTGCTCGCAATGCATTAGGCTGGAAAGAAGCTCATTCAACAGAGGCTCAGCCGAGCACCCCACATCCTGTGGTTAGTTCTCTACTCACAAAGTTCGAGATATATGTTGAAAAAAAAAGATATATGTTCCAATTAGATGAGATGTATTTTGTGTGTGTGTGTGTGATGGGTTTCTTATACAAACTGTTGACAGTAGTGTTAAAAACAGGCCCAATAACAATGGATAAATGGTTTTTTTTAGTAATTGATAATCAACATGTGTGATATTGATAGTGTGTTTTGTAAAGGGAGACTGAAATGGCTAGATTATGTTGAATGCAGCTCTGGCTGGATTAGCCAAGTGAGAAAATGTGTAATAGAAGGAAAGAAAGGCAAGGGAAAACCAAAAAAAGACTTGTTATGCAGTCGTGTAGAAAGATTGTGCACGTTTGAGCATGGGTCTGATAGATCCTATTGACCGAAAGGCTTGGAGGTGATGGTTGAGATCTAGACCAACCGCACCCTCTGAATGAGTAATAATTAAGGCTTGCTTTAAAAAATTTAGGATTTGATTGATTGATTGAAATATTTGTTGTAATTTTATTTCAATCATAGGTTTCACATTACATGTTAATGATTTTCATTAGATATTGATATGTTATTAATATTAAGCATTTTGTATGTTATAGGTGATAGAGATGCCAGAACACCATCCCGGTCAATTAGGTGGCACTATGAGATTAGGAAAAAGAAAGACCATTTTTAAGAAAGATCACCCTTCTATTCTACGTATGTCTAATTTATAAATGAAACTGAGTATTTACGCACCCTTACAATATAAAAAATACTTTTAATAATATTTCAGACAATATTTCAATGTGGATTAAAGTACTTATTAAATACTTTACAGAGAAGCTATACAACAATGCTCAGTTTGTTGAAGAGCGACATCGGCATCGGTGGGAAGTGAACCCGGAACTTGTTGATGAGTTTGAGAAGAAAGGCATGATGTTTGTCGGTCAAGATGAGGAGGGCCAGCGTATGGAGATCATGGAGCTCAAAGGTAACGATTTAAGTGCAGTGTGCTCTTGTAGAGAGTTATTTTAGTCCACATGGTTTATTCAGCATAGTCTACTCTTTTTACCAATTACACTTTGAGTTGTTGATAATCTTACCCAAGGCTATTAACATAGTCTGCAATCTACATATATATGTAAAATTTTGGTATGAGGCTTTTAAGGCGAATATTTCATCTATGTGTAGTTTAATGAGAGGAGACTATTCCAATCCTTGACAACATTATCCCATAAAAAATTGTATAATTATAATCATCTAGAAATGCTAGACTGTGATCAAAACTTGGCCAATTTTACTAAAATATTTTTTTGTGTTCCTCTACACTCAAAATAAATAAATGATTCGTAAAAGGTATACCTTAAGGGATCTTCTTTCCCATGACCCGGCTTGATTTTCAAAGCAATGTTGTTGTATTTATGAACAACGGTATATACATTTTTCCCAAGTTTGCTTGTGAACTCAATATTCTACTCAATATTTTAATCTCACTGTCATACCAAGCAAGCTCCTACCATTGTATTGACATAGCTTGCTTGGCATGACAGTGAGAGTAGAATTGTTGTTATGTATGTTTTTGTGTGTGTTTATAGAGCACCCGTTTTACGTGGCTGTGCAGTACCACCCTGAGTACATCTCGCGGCCCATGAAGCCCTCGCCGCCCTACCTCGGCCTCCTGCTAGCAGCCACTGGCAAGCTGCAGAACTTTGTTAGCAAGGGATCCCGGCCATCTCCGTCGATCAGAAGTAATACTGAGTCGTCAGATGAATCAGAAGACGAAGACATAAGGGAAGAGCTGGCAAGATTCTCGTTAGCTTCTGACTCGGACGCAAGCCAATCGAAATTGGAAGCTTAATCCTAATAATGGATTTTTTTAAACTCAATACTTACAGTTTAACAAAATGAAAATTTAGCATATGTTTAAAATATTCTTTTTCTTCCATTGTTTGAAGATGCACTCAGTTTGATTTTTTTTAACAGTGTTTGATATGTCATCAATTTGATGGGATATGTGGAGATGTATTGAATTTATATGATATTTGTGAAGAATTACTGAATGTTTTTTTGAGGGTTAAACACCTAAATATTTAAATATATTATATATACACTAAATAATCTTAACTAACTGTAAATCACTGAAAATTATATCATCACTTCACCTGTTGTGTTCCTTTTTTTGTGTATCTTTATAATAATACTTCAAAAGATTGGTGTATGGTTTGTATGCATTTGGATGATTTTTTTAGTGGAAATGTTGGTTGTTTGTATGATGACTAAACCGTTTTCAGTTAGAAGTATGTATTTCATCACTTGATTTGAATAGAATGTACAAGAAAATCTCATGGTGTATTATGTTATTCCTCGAAGAGAACAAAAGTGTGGGTAAAAGAGGTCATGTTTGTGGTGAGTGATCTTGAAAAAATCTTGTGTATGTGTGCAATGGTTTCGATGAATCACATTGATAAACATTTAACATTTTGAAGTTGCAGCAGTAAACATTATTGTCTCCAATATTCATGTATCAGATGGAAAAGAACAAATAAAATTTATGATATTCTTACTCTTTTTCATTGCACTTCATTATTTCTTTTATTAAATTTTGCAGTGCTGTAGAAAGTTTTGATAAAAACAATGAGGTAAATTGGATTTGGATGCAGCCGAATTCAAAGGGTGTTTTATTAGAAACCTCACATTTCATGACATTCCTCATTGTCGCACTCATTTTATGTTAGCAAAAAGGAAAAGATATTCGTTAATATGTTAGACTGTATATCGGAGGAGGGTGCTTGAGCACCGAAAATGCTCATAAAACAATATTTACAACTTTCGTTTTTGGAATTTATCATTACAGCAGAGAACAGATAATAATAGTGATCATAAAAAGGGAAAGGCTTCACATCATGAGGCCCAGCATCATTGGAGGGTGTGTGATGTGTGGTATGTACACTCCTATGATTTACAAACACTATTAGACACTTTACCTCTAATTTATAAATAATAGTAGTAATGTGCATGATGCCTCGGCCCATGCTTGACTAGCGTATACCTGTGGGAACGGAAAATCAAAAACCGTTGATCAAGTATAATACCTTATTTCTTAAGGGTACTGTGAACTCTTTAAGGGAAAAATATTCTATTTTCAGCTTTTTAATATTTATTATACTTTAAACTATGAAGAACAACATGTTTTGAAATGAACCTTTTATCTTCAATAGTTTTCCCATTACAACGCATTTTGTAAAGACCAAGCTGGAGTGAAAAACAATGACTCATTCTTTGCAGGCTTATAAGGGGCTTATGGGCTAAAAATTAAATTTTTACATTTTCAATGTTTTGTATGCTATAAATGATAAAGAATAACATCTTTTTAAAATGAACCTTTTATCATCAATAGTTTTTCTTATATGATACATTTTATAGACAGCAACTACTATCAATATATATTGATAGGCCATGTTTAAGCCCATTTTCTCAAAACTAAGTTTGCATAGTGGATGAATTTTTCTTTTTGTATTTCTCCTTAACCATGAAATCAAATTTTCACAAACGTGTATATATTTGAAGATATATGCATTCTGAAGAAAACCTTACTAGGGATTTTGATTTTTTTATTTCGTTGATGAATTATGAACGTTTTTGTATTGATTTGCAAGAAAATTTGGAAAATAGGTGGTTTTAAAACTTAAAATGCATGTAAAATGATAAATAGGAAAAATATAAAAAAATTGAGGCAAGGTTTTCTAGATAAATATACAAATTTTGTAACTGAATAGTGATTTTGGTCATTTCGATGTTTTACTATCAGTTATATGCTTCGCAGGCAAAGTTGTCATTTTTTCATTAATTGCTTTGTAAATTTGTTTTCATCAATCTATACAATTCTAAACATGTTGTGTCATTAGATTAGATAATTATCTATAGCATAAGGTGTAATTTGTAAGAATTGAAGCAATAATGAGTGAGATAATCAAAGTTTAATAAAATCCTAAGAAAAGAGTTCAGAGTCCCCGTAAGTAAACACTGCCCATACCTACGCCTGCCAACTATTGAACAAA
>CM032666.1:34981573-35058504 GCA_019095985.1 Streblospio benedicti | reverse complement strand
CCAACATCCTGACAGCACCCAGTGCCATATAAATCCCAAAACACAGTTACATGCTGATTACAAATGAGCTTCACTGTTTGACATACACAATATTTATTTATTTATCTATTTATTGATTTGTTTGTTTGTTTATTTATTTATGTCAGACAAGTGGTTACACTGTCTATATCTTAAAACAGGATAAAAAATATAGCATAAACAGTAATAGCCCAGATATAGACGCAATTTAAATACCCAGTACTTGCACACTGCTTCTCTCTTTTTAGAACTGCTCAAGGGCTGGCCTCATGTAGTCTTAATAGAGGTGGTCTCTTTATGGAGGTGTACGATGGTCTTATTGAGGTGGTCCTAAAAGAAGGTTCTATTATACACACAGCCCAAGTGGTAAAGCAGTCTAAATTCTTACTAATACATTGAAGGTTCATTGGCAAATTAATAGTGAACCTATGTGATGCCTTTGACGTCTTTGACACCATTGATTGAAATGGTGGTGGTTGTCTGCAATTTTTTTATAAAATTATCATAATACAACATCATTTTGAGCCACAACATCATTCTGAGCATCAAAAATATAAATTTGCACTCCTACCCAGTACTAGTACCATAAAGAGCCTGCCAGTCATGTTTGGGAGGAATTTGCTGGACAACACTTCAAAGTTACCATATTGATATATAAATATCAATTGTATTTGCAAATGTATTGTATAGTTAGCACTTGATCGTATCTGATATGTCGAAGGGCAAATAAATAAGATTTCCAAATATCCTACATGTGGTTATTGTCCTCAGCTTTCTAATGGTACTTTATCAAATAGATGGTAAAATAAAAACAAGTAAGATAGATAAATTGGCATTTATTCCATGTATAAAACCTATTCAATCTTAAGAATTTGTCATACATGTAAATAGTGTAAAGTTACAAAATATAATCTTAGAATTAATAGTAAATGTACACAATTAGATAACAATCATCATAATAATTTAAGTAACATAACAACATTTTAGTCTGCTACATTTCGTGGAAGGTGAACAGATGAAAATGGAAAATGAATAAATCGGCAAAATTATGAAAAGAAACAGACTAGAACCCTGTTCTTAATAAAACTTAGCTACTTCCGTATATTCTTGCACAAATATTTGGCAGTTCGTAGCTCTTATAAAAGCATGATTTAAGACTTTCATAGGCCCCAAAAACATGTTTATTACACAAACTAACAATTGTGCCAAGGGCCACTACATATACTGTCTTTTTCTAGATTTCTAAACACCAGAGCACATACGCTTACATTCAGCCAGCTCCTCTGGTACTATTTTACTTCAGAACTAACTATACTGGCACAGCTACTCACACAGAGTAATTACAATTTATCAAAACAACACATTGTAGGTTTTAAAAATCACAACATAATCAAACAGGACCTAGATATCAATTGGCTTTATGAAATGCTTTCCGAGCTACAAACAAGATCGACCTACTCAACCCATATATGATAACAGCAGATTGACCATCATGAACATTAATACACATTATCAAGTATAGAATGATAGTTATTATTTACATAAATAACAAATACATTACATTGCCAAAGACCTTAACATTGAAACCTAGAACCCGTACATTGGGTTAATGTACCAACAAGCAATTTTAAATCATTGCCTAACAATGTATATATATAGTTGGGAAATTTCATCTAAAGCCAGTTTTCTACAATCCTAACACACCTACATAGTATCTATCGAATTAGCACCATAATTAATCAAATAATAGTGCACTAATATTGCACTTTAAAAGTTAGTCAGCGCACTGATTGTTGTTATTGAATTTTTGTCTTATATGGTAGTCATTTATGATTTTAATGTTACAAGAACATCTATTTCTATTGCTTACAGTACACATACTAAAATCAAGACCAATTTTGGAAAACTCTTTGGAAGTAAAACCTGGTGAACTGCAAGACTAATCAAAGTTTGCTAAAATTCTGACTAGTTCCCAAATATTGGTCAAATAAAACAAGGAGTCATCTCCCTGGAGTTACTCTAATGTGAAGATCATCTAAGTCTTTGGCTTATTAGTCAGCTTCTCAGAACAATTCATATTATATTTGGCACAAAATATGCACATGTTACTGCTGAAATGTGAGCTAGCACAGGTTCTAACAAAATGGGAGTACATCTGGGCAATGGTTCAGCACCTCATTGGTTGAATCATCTGGTGGGTATAATAATACTAATAGTATGCCACACAAGTGAAACAAAACATTCACATCTCTCACAACATAACTCACAAAGTAAAAGTTAACCATGCTAACTGTATAACAGTGTCCAGAAAATTGTCCCACGCATAATCACAAGTTAACATGTTTAACAATAGAACAGTCAAAACGCCACCCACTATGCTGGCATTGTGACCACAACAATTTCTACATTGGGATGATGTCTGTTTTGCTATGTTAAGAAATGGTCCAAACTAGTGACTAGTGCCTTCTGGGACGTGGGGGGATCTCCTCATCACCACTGCCCTCATCGTCAGTCATGACTGTGACCAGGGTACCCACAGCCTTGCCCACCTGGCCGGCCATGTTGAAAAGCGCACCAACGTTATTGTTACCTGTAATGATATTGAAATAAAACGAAATTAACAAATTCTGGTAAAAATATAAATGACTGACTGCGATACTACATGTCTGATGATCATATTACTTATTTACATTCTCTAATATAACCGTCAAACTGCATACATTGTATTATACTCATAAGAATATTTGCTTCAATGTATTTATGAGAAAAAAGAAATAAAAGAAAAAAAAGAATCAGCGTTTTCCTATGTATTACAGCTGCATTGAAATATCACAAGAAATTTAATAAAAACAAACCTTTTGTGTAGTTTCAAATAATGGTTTTACACACTTTGAATTTCAACCCAAAAAAAACAACAAACAGTCCCCATCTATATACATTGTACCATGATTCATATTCAATAAACAATTCAGCAAGTTCAGAGCAGTTACTTTTGGATCCCTCTGGTGGGAAGCTATGCTGGATCTCCCTCATCACCGCCGCGAGCTCTTGCTCTTCTGCTGCGCCGGCGCCGCGGGGCCGGAACTCGTGCTCACCGCTGATGCTGGCGCTTCTTTTTTCTGTACCATCAAAAAATGTGGTCAAAATCAAACATTGCTTTGCACACCTTTTTTTTTTTTTTAGAAATTAGCAATGACAATATAATGACCAAAGCTAAATCTGACACTACAATGACTGAATATTAGTTGTCTTGTATTGATGCGTTGAAAAGCATACCCAGCTTGTTAAATTAAGATTCGTCAATCAACTCATCAGCATTTAATCGATACTAAAAACCCATACCTTAAACATTATTGTTATAAAGTAGGTACCAATTTAAGTAATAAATAAACAGTGTGATGTACATGGTGATGTAAATTGACAACATAATTTTCTTGGAGGTTAATGGTGGTTATGTTAGGTAAAAATTAGTGTACACTACTGGAGATAAACAATATGGTTTTAATAGCATGCTGGAAATTCTACAGAATGTTTCAAAGAAATAAGCAACACTATACAAAACATAAATGGAGAACGGACAGTACAACTGGAAATAATTTGTAACACACCACATACAACAAAAGCAACAAAAGACCTTTATGAATGAAAATAACCAAACATTCTAATTATGGCAACCAAGAGTCACTTTAACAACAGATTACCAAGAAGGAATTCATGATGTCAAAGCTTGAATGATCCCTTGCTGTTATGTTGTCCATCGAAGGAGTTAACATTTTTAAAATGACTTGCTTAATTAACTGAACACTTCCTTATGGAAATTTGATCAAAAATCATTTTTTGAATAAAAACAAATAAAATAACCATTAGTATTACTAATAGCTGAAAACACTACTAAAAAGCGGCCTTCAATCTGGAGTTGGGATCATTCAAATATAAATGAAATGCGATCAACTGCAAGAGCAGACAATGGAGAATGGAAAGAGGAGGGGCCTGAAAAATACCTTAGAGTGTGTGTTTTGGGTTGGACCAGTAGCTGGAGGAGGGGACAGTGCCTTGCCCTTCCCTCCAACTTGAGGATGCTGGGAATCTGGCTGATGGTGCGGATGATGGTGATGACCAGCATTGCTTTTGTCAGATCTGTCTACATCATGTTTATGAGATTGACCTTTTGTGGCAGTAGCTTCTGTGTGGTGATGTGATTTGTCGTGGTGTTTTGGTAAATCAATGTGGCTTTTCACCGAACCATTGCGCGGCTGTGTTTTGCTTCCCAAAGGACCTTTTGTTGATGAGGTAGTAACTTGTGCTTTTGAAGAGCTGAGCTGAGCTTTACTGGCAATATGGGATGCAGGTAAAGGGTTGTGAGCATGATGTCCTGATAAAGAATGGCTTTCATTTTTTTCTTTCACAGAGCTCTGTTGTCCTCTTATCGGCGAATTATGGTATGAGGAATCTCTCTGGTTTAGATGTTCCCTCGCAGGTATATTTTCATATAGACGACTATGGAGATCTCTACCACTAGGACCTATTGAGCCTCTTGTTCCATGGTGGTAACCTGTGGGACTCATGTGCCTACTGACTAACTGACTCTCATGGCTGAGACTGCGAGAGTGGCCAACACCTGTGTAGTCGCCTGTGTGACTTGTGCGCTCCAGAGAACGGCTATGATGGGATCCTCTTCCAGATTGACCCAATTTGCTAGTTGCCAGCTTCTTTTGTAAGTGCATCTTTGATGCTGTAGTAGAAATATAGACTACAATGTCACACCATGGTTATACATTGATGTTAAAATTCTATTTGAGGGCTTGTACTCAAAGGTATTCATCAGATGTTAAACATAATCTATTTAATTAGCAATTAGAAGAGAAGACGATTGTAGTATCACTGATATTAAGCAGGTGATTATCAACTCAATTACATATTTGATAATCAAAATTACGAATGCAAAATTTATTATTTTGATTTTAATCAAACATGCAAAAAAACATTTTAAGGTCAAAGCTAAGATGTTACGAAAAAATAAGTGCTCTATGTTACAGCACTTTTTGTATAAACATTAAGATGTTATCAGCTAACAAGTTGATTTGTGCAGTATGATACAGGTGATTCTACTTAAATTTCCTTTGCTCATCACAAAAAGAGTACGGACATACTATACATAGACTATTAATAGATCTACAATTAAACATCAAAGCAATAATTCTATACAACTGAAGAAATAGCAGATTAGAACATATAATAGTAGTTGGTGCATTCCTATAATCAGTACTACTGTTACAGTTTCAGTGCATGGCTAAGTAGCTACACGTTAAAAAATGAGAAACATCCTGAAGTTGAGGGAAACAACAAAGATATATCTACAAGTGAAGTCATCATCACAACACCTCATTGCAATATGATCATTGACCTATTTACAGACTATTTATTGACAAACTGAACAGACACAACTGAACGAACACAACTAAATTCTATTTTTTGAGTAGTTCGCATGAAATTAAAAAAAAAGTATAAGAAATCAATGCAGAGCACTGTACAATATAATATTTCTGTACAAGTGAGAACACAGCAGCACCACCCGCAGCAATTTACGCTACAAATAATAACGAAACGTCCCCCAACTTCAGGTGTGTAAGACGAGCGTTAGCACACAACAACGGACTGCGCGACTGGCGCCTACCTGCGTGTCTGTCCGTGCTGCCGCCATGCCCGTTGAGGTGCGGCGTGGAGCCGGTGCTCTGTGTGCGCAGGTAGTGGCGCGGCAGGGAGCCCTGCGACGACGCGGCGCTCACGTGGCCCGGCGTCGTGGCCGCAGAGCTGCTGTACGTGATCTGCCGCGTCTGACGCTCCAGAGACACCGACTGGTCCATCTCAGGCTACAACACGCATGGCTTATGTCAACTATATGGAAATTGTGCACCTCTAATAAATGGCTTCATTTTCCTTCTTTTCTCAAATCTACATTTAATTTTCCCATACGGATAAGTATTTTGTGATCACCATGTATATTTCATTTTTCAAGTTCAATTAAGTTCAATAGATGTTATCAATGTTGTTGATGTGTACTTTGCTTACATCTTTATGTAATTTCACAATAACATTTGCTAAACAGTGAAGAATGTGCCAGTATTCCAGTGGATAACAGTTGTATCTATTCATGCAGATATTTTGTGGTCATTTGGGTTGAACACTGCAGTTATTTATTTAGTTTCATTTACCACTTATTTATGAATGGTTTTCATAATAAAGGCAAATTTTATCCAAAAGGCTGCAAACATTTTTGGATTCTCAGTTCATTAGTAGATGAATATTACCAGTGGAATAATTGCATCAATCTATATTCTATAAGCATAGCCAAAATATAACATTATCCATGAAATATAAAAAATCTCAATTAAATCTTCAATTTGTAAGTTACAAACTGAAGTTAAACAGTATTTTAGAATTTCAAAAAGAATAGTTGGTGTCCAATGTAGAAAATAATAACATTTAGAAATAGGTAACAGAGTTTCCATGCTTTTTCCACATTTATAGGGTATAGAAAGGTTCTAATTCTAGAAATTAAAACAGATCTGTAAAATTCAGAGCAAATTAACATTAATAGTTCCTTCATCTATTATAAAAAAATGATTTAATCAAGCACACCAAAATGTGAATAATCATTAGTCATGTACATGTATGGTATTTTGATAAATATAAAGAAAATACACTTTTGCATAAACATAACTTTACCTCATCTTGCTGATAGCAAAATACACAAAATAGTTTGACATGAAATATTTTAAGTCACAATCCAAGTTAATTAGCTTGACACATATTTGGTTAATAGATTAAATTTATTTACAATATTGATTATGATTGGAGAATATTTTCTATTATGCTTCCTTTAACGGTTAATAAAGTTTGTCAATATGATCATTTAGATTCTATTGTTGTTTGCACCAACATTTATCACACATCGTAATGCTATTCAATATTCTCACCTGCTCTAGTAACTGTCTCAAGCGAGCCAGCTGAGCTTCAAGTTGCCGGTTATGATCTTCAAGAATCTGCATACGAGCTTCCAATCGCCCTGAATCCACAAAATATATATCACACCAAATCTAACATTATGCTTTGACGAGCTGCAAAACTTAAGCTTAAAAATTTTAATACTTTAGTTAAACATATCCTACAAATTTTCACCCTGTAATAAAACGAGAACGTTTGCACCATTATTACATTTTTGACTTATTTACACTTATTGCCCTTCACAGCAACTGTGAGTATATCAATCTCTGCCCCATTTGCAAGATTATCATAGAAGATATTAACATTGTCAGCAACCAGATTCATCACCAATCTATTGCACACCTTTATGCTGACGTAGCAGTTTTGCTTCTGCCACCATCTCTTCGTCTCTGTGACCTGGATCCAGCTCATCTCCGGAGCCATTGAGGACGCCACCAAGTGGACTGTGGGTGTCTCTCTGTGCCTGCTTTAAGTGGTCGTATTCAACTTGCAAATTCCTGTGAGAAACAAAAGATTATAATACAATTACAATAATATACTAATGTGCACTTATAAACAATATGTTTCTTACACTTTTTTCATGCATATCATATTGCAAAATTACAAAGCATAAGTGAGTTGACTAAAAACGTATGTTTCCCATTTGAATTCATTTCTAACCTTAACGTAGAAGTGATTTGATTCTTCCAGATTACTAAAATTGAATCAACAGCATACTCTCCAACAATACAAAAACCCTAAGCTTTCTCTACATAAAAAGACCCAATAAGCTACATAATATCAGTTCTGCAAAGGTCGAGTAACGAGGCGACTGACTTGTTTTCCTCTTCGAGGTCCCTGATCATGGCCTCCAACTCTGTGCGCTGGTCGCCGTCTATGGCCATCATGATTTGCATGGGGCTCTTCAGCTGCAATGACCAGTCCTAGTGTGAGAAACATGGATCAAACATAGGCTTATAGATTAGGCGATGTCTTCTAGTACAAAAAGAATTCATCAGACATATGTTTACAATAATGACGTTCATTATCAATAATGCTCAACCATCTATTTAAGACAAATATTTTGCGTCACAATGAGGATTTCAATTTCAAACTCTACAAAAAGAAAGAATATTTCTTGCATTTGATATCAAAACCTGTTTTATATCATTTGATTGGTGTCGTCTGTGTGAATTTATCAAAGGTGCAAAAAAATGTAGGCCACATACCTGGTGAGAAGATGTATCCCCATTGAGGCTGTGACAGTACTGTGCGATAAGGTGATGCTCATCTTCCCTGAAATGCCAACAATATAGGTTAGAGGCTATATTTAAATATGGCTTTGAAAACATTTCATTTATAGGAGCTTGTTTTTAAAACAACTAAATGTATGGGCTTGGAGAATTGGAAAAATATCATATTACCATGAATACTGTATTCTTCCTGCAATTACTCAAAATGATTAGTTTGAAATAGAATATATAATTATCATTGAAATTGAAAAACATATGATCATTATTATAATATAATAATAATGACAGTAGTATCAATCAAGTCATTTCATATCTGATTTCTTTATTGTGATTTTCTATAACTAATATTTATTAATTCAATGATTAATTATTTGTATGTTTTATTGAAACTATAAATAATATTTGACATGCATGCACCTATTTTTCACAGGATTCACACATTGCAGGTTTCTAAAAATGGTGCGTTAAATGATCAAAATTTGTTCTGAATAAAACAATAAAACATTAAAATTTAATCATCAATGTATTTGTTGTGGAAAATAAGAACAGTCCTCTTATAAAAAAGATGTTCTGTTGTTTGAACACAGAGCATCAATAGGGAATTAACACACATTGTGTAGGAACATTCTGTCATCTGTTTTAAGTTTGATTTTGTAATACAGCTGTCTTAGTCGTTACATTTGTGTATCCAATCTTTGGAATGTAGTCTTTATAGAATCTGTCATCTCTTGTTTTCATTCCCAATCAGTGAAAGGCATATTTCGAACACAGGGTTATAACATTTGTTCAAGCTTTATAATTCCTGTCATAGGGAAGTTCGAGAGTATCCTTTTAAATATATGCATGAACGTAAGAAAAAAATAAATAAATAGGCAGTCAAGATAAAATAGAAGTTTCAACAGTTAAGTCTACAACAACTACATGGAAGTCAATGGGCACATACTTGTCCAGTCGCTGACAGAAAAGGTTGATGTCTGAATGCTCACTGTCGCTTGTTGCATGAATTTCTAGACTTCTTGAATAAGGCGAAATAACCATGTGTTCGGGGGACCTGCAACATGCACATTAAAATTGTTGGTTGCCATGCACATCTATTTTCATGCGAGAAACTTTCACCAATGATGTAAATGTAGATCTATATACAGCACCAGCGATCATGCTCATCGAAAGAAAACTGACTGGTCACAATGGTCAGACACATTTATCTAAGCAGTTGTAAAGCAATGGCTTGTTATATACCCAGTGAACAGAAACATTTAGCTATTAAATGAAAACACAATCAAAATTTCCATGCGTATGACATCACTTGTTTCATATTTAAATTAAATCAAATGTTTTTCTATATTCAAATAGAGAACTTACGAATCAGGAGTGGAATTTTGGTGCCTTTGTTCAACTTCTGCCAATCTGGAGCAAAATTAACAAAAATCAATAAGTACAGAACGTCACTCACAAATTACAATTATAAAATAAATCAAAACATGAATGCAATTAATTTCATTCTAGTTGTGAAAATACAAAAATGTGAATATATAAGAGCCATCTATCTAGAATGTCGAGAAAATGTTAACAAGTGGTGGATGACCTGCTTATTTACACTCTATCAAGCGTTTGACATACACCACAACCTTGCTAGCAGTTTTACCTTATGGTTCATTGCAATTTGCTTGGAGAATATGTCAAGTTATCTTCACCATTACTTACAAATAGCAAGAAAAGGGATATCGAGTGTACATGTATTGCAAATGTTACAAATCTCATTTGCACCAAAAAAGAAAAATAGAAAAGAAACAGAATGAACATAAATCCAACTTAATATTCTTATTGTGCAATAAAGTCACCCATTCGCCATCTTATTGTATTCCTAATTCTGTATTACGTCAACATTGGACTTGGGGTATATATACGACACAAGGCCATTGGGCAGATACGGCTTGTCCCATTATTGAGGTGTTAGGCAAATATATTGGATGAAGAGACACATTTTCTGCTTTTTTTGTCTCCTTTTATTTACCTCACATATATGTGTATCTAGGAATTTGTTCTGAGCTTTCAAAGGCGCCCATAAAAATGTATTGTCAGAAACTGGAGACAAATATTAAAACAATACTCCTATGACATGGGTTGATTGTATTTTTACATGAGAAATACTCACATGCCAGTGTTAGTGACATAAATGATTTGCATGTCAGTCAGGTACACTTGCAGCATTCACTGCACAAAGAAAGTAATCCTCAGCACTTCCATATAAATGTTTAAAACCAAAATTCCTTCATTTAGAGATGATTTTTGGTATTATAACAATATGGTATAATAAAACAACATAATGTTCCTAATGAATGATAATACAAATCCATCAACACTGCTGATAGACAACAATGAGCCTCATACGAAATAATCTGGCATGCATTTTTACAAAAACTTTTATATTGTCATTACAAAAGCATGCAATTATGTCAGCAAGAAGTCTCAATCTGTGGCATACCTGTTGGCGTAGTGCTCAAGGCGGGAGTGCATCTCCTGGGAGGACGCTCCCCCCTGTGTGAGTGTTTGGTGGGGTGTGGACTGTACTGTGGACGAGCCAGGCGTCTGCAGGGCGCTGCCGTGCTGGGGGGTCGTCGGAGGCGGCGCAGGGCTGAAAAGGTAACACAGCACACGCTTAAAGATGGTACCTTCACCGCGCCCACACAGCCCTGCTGCTTTGTGGGCTGATTCAGAATTCCCATTGTCAACTGTTGTCGTCGTCTTTCTGGGAGAGTTAGTTCTTCGTTGATGTTGGTTTAAGTTGTTAGTAGGAGCTTCTTTCACAGTGTTATTATAAGCTGGATTAGTATGGTTTGCATTGTTCATTCTAAGTTCGGATGAATTTCTTTCTGAGTTCATGCTCGGAGTGCTTGAAATGGAGTTTCCATTGTCATTTGATGAATCGATAGTTTCCATGCCTGGCCTGTACACTACAGAGTTGCTATTGATATCACAAACAGACATGATGAATCAGCCACACACAACAGTGTATAAAAAGCTATGCTAATCCTAATTTAATCCAATTTATACACACACAATCCCTGTTATGCAATAAAATATTCACTTCACTTTGGCGGTGAGTTTTTACACACAACATGCAAAGTACCGTGGCAGATGGGTCCAAAGAGCGGTGTATTGATTGCGCACAAAAAAGAAGTGAACAGACAGCGTTTCACTAAATGTTACTGTAACTTCTTGATATAACCAAAGCCACAGGTTGTCTGCTTATATGGACACAGAGCATTGATTAAGTGCTGCCCAATGGCTCTTCCAGGAATAATTCTTGATTGGGTTCCAAGTTTCTCACATGTCAACCTGGGTACAATCTCTTTCGAAACAATATATGGGTAGCTTGCATGCACAGGTTGATGGAGCGAAATACATCTAGAATGGATGTTAATATGTTAATAGGGAGACAACTACAATATTCAGTCAATAAGTAATTATATTTTGATTTTGTTAAATTCAATTTATATCCACAGCTGTTCTAAGTGAGCGAACTAACTATATCCTCACTGATATTTCAATATTTGAATTGAGTACTCTGTGGTTGCTAGTAATAGTTGTAAAATCTCAAATGGCTTGTTGTCAATGTAACAATAAATGTCCTTGCGATATCCTTACTCAATAAAGTTTTCAAGGAAGCGCATTGTGATATTGTAGAGTATCCACCAATAGAATAGAGCCTCTAAGAACTGTGCAGGTATGCACGGATCCATACAAATGAACAGCAGCTGCCACTTCAAGTGGCACCAACGAAATAAACACCTCCGTGGCCACATACGCCCAGTGAACTGCGGGTGTCCCCTCAATCCACCACCGCCACAGCAGCAACGGAGGCTGCATAAAAGCACCAACACTGCTCAATAGACTACTTAGTTACGTGACAGCTGAATGCAATCATCATGTGCCCCACAAAGTTTATTATTTATAGAGAAACATGTAAGCCCATCTCCACCTATCATTCGCTTGTCAAAGCACTGGTGGGTGTCGATTATGAGAAGCACAGCTTTTATACTGTGATCAAATGCGAGCTTTGACAAATGCATCACGTATTTGCTTATTATAGGAATTTGATATTACGGGTAGATTTTATGATGACTAGTTCAGTGATACCATGGATATTGATATTGGTAACAAAAACTCAAAAGTCATGAGCAATGGTTTCAGCATCAAACTACAGAATCTGTCCAACAGCTTTGAATTTTACTGAAAGATGCAATATTACTAAATGAGCATTACCAAAATTCTGAAGTTTATTACTCAACAACCTGAGAAATTGTGGTCTTTCTAAGTTCTGACCCCCTGCCAACTATGAAATGTTTTGAAAAGAGTCAACATTATGATTAATAATGAATATCCCAAATTCTTGGCATACATATCCCAAAGTTAAGTTGGTAAATGTGGAATGATAGCAATATGTCATTCAATGAAGGTATCGCATCTCTTGCTGTGCTTGCAAAAGACGTAGTTGAATTCAATGGAAAATAGCCAGATAGATGAAACATCGATTGTACGTTACCATAGCTACTTTTCTTTCTGGATTCAGTGATATAATATACATCTGTGAACTGTAGTGATTTTAATTTTCATTGATCATTTCATTGATCATAAACAAAGTACCTACATACTACTATGATTGTAAGACCTCAAAGATTGAATAGACATTTTTACATTTCCAAATCATAATATGTTATCAAAGACAATATGGTAGAATTGTTAAAAGAAAAACGTTGTTATGTCTATTGCCATTTATGTTACATGGTAAAAAAACTATTTGAACACATAAGCTTCACTTCAAATATAACTTGCAGTGATACAGGATTTCAACAATATCCACAAAAATAGCCGGGGCTACAAGATTTATGGCACACATTAGGGCATTGCCTGATTACTCTCATATTCCTGATTACCCACGATGCCCTAAAAGGGAGCAGGGCAGCAGACAACATGGCACCAATTCACCTTTTGATTTGTTCACCTCAAAATAACACATCTTGTGGACATGCTTTGCTTTCTATTTACATCTTCACTGTATGAACTATGGATATCAAGATAACGCTCACTCCAAATCCACTTTGGTGTATCTATAAATGGTCAGTATGCCAAATTTGTATTTTCTATTTCTTCAAAAGAATTCTTCAAACCAGACACTGCTGATTGTTTCCAACCTCTTACTTGCAGCTTTAATGTATTATCACAGAAATGAATTGCTGTATACCAGCTGCTTTATACATAAACTTAATTTTCCTATGCGTCTGCACCATACAGGCCATTGTCTGAGCACTGACCATATACATGTATAAGCAAGAAAGCAGGTGATTCCTTCTTAGGGTCTACAATACGGTTTGTTCCAAAGCAATAGACGATATTGAAGATTGCTAATAGCCTACATTTTATAGGACAATTTATAATTTCTCACTTGAAAAATGGATCATATCTGTAAGATTCGTACCAGTCAATGTCAGTCTGTCAGTCTACTTGTATCAATTTTGCACTTAGAAGGTTTCAGGCGCAGTTTTAGCACATTTTGTACAATAAAAGTGAGAGTGAAGCGAAGCATTTAATGATATCGTCTTTTATAAATGTGTGGGGTTAAACCCTCAATTTAGACTCACTCAACCCATATTTGCATAACGTTTTTTCCCCATCTGGCTGTGAACACTCTAGCAAGCTCTAATGACTGGTTGCAATGTATAATAGATTGATGCACGACTGAGTATTAATTCACTTGTAATACATATAAAATTCTATATTTAAACTTACATACGCATAATTCATGTTGTCGTCTATATTCTATATCATGTGTTAAAATACGAACTGCTGTAATATATGAAGACCAAACCACAAACACAGAATTTCGTGTCCCTCCTAGAACCTCAATCTAGCTACACTTATAGATACCAATTACGGTCATATGCCTTGGCTTAGATGTAAAATAATCATCACTGTGTATTGGATGTCAGACTCCAAAGTAGTGACCCCTTGAGGAGCTACGGAAAATGATATAGATGACACTTGAACCATGTTGTGTCCATAAACAGCAATAACAATCTCCACTCTACTTTGATGATGCAATTTATAGTTCCACAGACACACAATAGGTTTCTATTTTGTGATGAAAATGGAAGAAAATGCATCACAAATACAATAAATACCAAGCAAATGTATCACAAATTCAATAAATACTAATAAAAAGGCGGCAAGTGGGCACGGTACATGTATACTAAAATAAGGAACATATTAACAAACTGTGAACTAGGCACTATAAAGCAAAATAGATGGAATCCACAAACATTTCTTCTTAAAATACTATTTTATAACAAAATTCTTGCAAGGGTAATTAAGCTAGCTGTCTGTGTCCAAAGATCGTAACATTTTGAAACATTTTACTGAGCACAGCTCATGTGACCTAAATGAACATCAACCACCATCGATATTCAGATTTGAACAAGATCATTGGCAATGCTTACATATTGTATGTTATTAGGACTGCGCACAAGGACTAGAAGTGAGATCTTAATACAGGTAAATACAGAATATGTGATGAATATGTTACCAATATTTTACCTAGTTTTCGTTACCGGATATATTTTTTGTCAGCTGTTAAGAATGCAGACTTTTGAATGGATTGCCAGGAGGAAAATTGCTCTGAATGAGACTGTAAATGTGTTAGTGAGGGATGTGAAAAGAATTTAGGAAGTGTCGATATTCATGCATCAAAATGTTCATGGGGGAATATTTGAACTTCTTGTTGAGCATTGCATAAATCAAAAGACATCATGGTGGAATTCATATCTAATTTATGCATGCAATACAATCATCAGATAAATAAGAATGGCATTACGATTAAGATAGAACTACGCCACATTGATCTAATCAATGTGCGAGTGTGATCAAAGCAACAATAAAATATAGAAAATATGGCTATATTGGTGAACACTGAACAATGAAGCAAATGTTGACAAAAGTAACCAATTGAGAACATGTCATGGTTTATGTAAAAGAATAACTGGATACGCCAATCACCATATGCTCTAGACTATGACTTTGTCCCATCATTTGTAGCATAAAAAATCTTCCTTACGGTACCAATCAGTTGCTGGATTGAGCCATATAATCTGTACTATAAGATGCTGAACCAGACAAGCCTGTTAGCGTTAATACAACACATGTACATCAATATTAGCTTGCGTCTAAGACGTAAGAACAAGATGTCCACCTTCTAAAATATGCAAACCCTAATGAAATCTCCATTTATATATTTGTCCTCAATAATTCTTGGTATTCTTGGCTCATGCATCTTACATGAATGCTAACCAGTGTGTAAGGAATGCTTGGATTAATGGCAAATAACACTTTGTAACAAAAAACACATGTATTATTAGGGCATAAACAGCTTTGTCATGCTAAAAATGCTAAAATCTATATCTTTAATACACAAAAACTTGTATTTTCCACATTACATATTCTGCTTACAAATTTATCATCATATTAGTGTATTTAAAAGCAGTCGTATTTTTAGGATTGAAAATGATCATAAAAATATTGTTGAAAATGCTTATTCGCAGAGGAACATTCTTGTCTTTCACAAATTTTACTTTGTTACCGTGAAAACAATCCTCTAGAGAGCAAAATTAATATTGGAATAACGATTTCCTTGAATGATTATGATAAAAAAAAATGCAAGTCCATGATTAATTCACTTGGTATTACACATAAATTTCACAAGCCATATAAGATGATATCACTTCATCAGACATGCACTGTTGTCAATAGGTCATCTTACAAAATCTTGCTAATTAAGAAAATGGAATCACTTGTACAAAAAAAAGTTACCAGTTATATCAAAGTAGATAAATCACTTATGTAAAAATAGCCATATGTATAATTCATTAGGGATATACTTTAATATTACAAATATACTAACCAAAACTTTGTCGGAATGATTTAAAAAAAATGTTCTAAAAATAGAACGAAATGAAAATTAACTGAACATTTCAAAATAACATGGACAAGTAACATACACAAGACAGGTTTTCACCAGCTCAAATCTAGCAAAACATTACCAAGAATATCTCCTTGATGAAAAATGCTAAAGAGATGAGAAATAACCTGCTGTGATCAGATCGTAACCCAAATAGTAAACATCACTAGAGAGAAAATAAGTCTGTGTTCATTGGCCATTTCGCTTTCAGTGAACTTTTAGCTGTACTACACTGATATTAGGATTATGGTCAATAGTCATCAGTAAGAATGAGTTTACTCTCGGACACTTCTTATAGTTAACACACTTTTCCTATGAGCGTGATTAACACAAATTGCATACGCTTCTTGATAACAATTTTACATCTTTCTGTAACATTACAGAAGCACAAAACCACAACAGTCACAAAACAATTTACATAAATAGGCATCAGGAGGATCATGATCTTGAGATTGCATAAATGAAGATTTATCTACAATCACCTACACAACATATTGAAAAACCTATTTGTCTCCTAAAAAAAGGGGGAGAAGATTATTTTTTTGACAATTTATCAGTTTTTTCCCATCTACTTGACAAAGCCGTCATCATGATCTTATTAGTGATGTCATTCATTTTCTTCACATATACAGTACCTAGTTAATTCATTTACACCTTGGCTTTAGAATAAAAAACATCTGTTTGACAACTATGGATTAATTTTATCATAACTTCCATGCAGTTACAGATAACTATGATATATGACTGATGTTTATTCGCAAACATTAACCTTTAGCCTATTTTTGCTAAATAGTGGTTTCACAATGTTGTGAATTCAAAATAACAAAGGCTGAAGTTTGTACTACACGGCATGACGTTTCTAAAATTCTATCAATTTCAAAGGATTGTTAGTGTTTCACGTGACAAAATCTTATAATATTGTAGCGATTTTTCTCATCAATAATGACTTAATTTGCTTTCTCAGAATTTCTTGTGAAGTGAGTAGAAGTGTGAGTACGGTTTCTCATTTCTGATGCCACAAAAATGTGCAGCTGGTGGACTATAATGTTCTCAGCCTTTATCACAATGAGCCCATTTTTAACACAATCATCTAATCACAACATCATAGCAGGTTTTTTCTTAGATCATGACTAGAAAAGTAACAAATTTCTCATCTTTGGTGATTCATATACATTGTACATATATAAAAAATACAAACGAACAGAACACTTTGCAAAGTATGATGGCATATCCACTGTGATTTCTATTGATAAATTTGCTTAGGTGCAGACCATGTAAGACACAAGGCAGCCTTCATTCAATGAGTCAATCTGAAAATCCCCAGAGTTTACTGGTAATCTACCTGAAAGGATTCTGTTACCCCAGGACTTTCATGTCAATGTTTCTCCAAAAGAAACGCATTATTGATCATTGCATCTGATGCCTTGCTAATCTTGATATGGCCAGCCCTATATGTTACAATTAGTCTCATGCAAAACACAAATCCACACAACCAAAGCCCAATATGATGCAAATGAAATGGAATATCATTATCATATGATTTATCACTGTATATTTTTGCTGAATGTTTATAAACACATAATAAATGAAGCACACATCAAGAAGTATTACTAATGTGCATACCTTTCTAAAGCATCTCCTTCTAACACAGTTTGAACAGGAAGATAACCAAGCCGAGGGTGTTTCTTGAAGTATCGTTTTGATCGGAACTTGTTTTTGAACACACGGGTGAAGTCACGAACATCTTCTCCAGACGTCGTCTGTAAAACATAATGCAAGAACAAAATAATATATAAGCATATGTAACAACAGTTTTAAGTTTCAATTAATACATGATTAAACATTTTCTTTTTCATTGAAGACACAAAATTTGTAAACAATGAAATTCATCAATGACCCATGTGGAAGAAATCTTGTTCATATATTTTCCAACACCTCATTAGGGACCATTTTTCATGATTTTATTTACTTTCACAAATTGCCAATATGCCATAAAAGTGGGTGAATAATCTGGAAAAGCCTAAGGAGACCTGGTATTGCTTCTTACAAAACTTGATAATGACCCATTACCCACTCATATTTTCTTTGATGAATGACTCACTGTTTGACAGGCTAATGAATCATGGGATTTAAAGTAACATGAATAAAGAAGAAAAATGACAAAATTCAGTTCACAATTCCATATATGCATTACTTTTGCTCTTATAAATCCAAGTTTTCTAAGTACCAAAACAACACAAGCATATTTTAGTGGAATGAAATGTTACAAAATCAAGTAATTCGATTCCCCTACCACGTAACTAATTGGTAAATAGAAGATGCAAGTACTTAGAAATACAATTATTGATTTAGGTAAGTCAGAAAATAGATCATAGAATTTGTTTCTGATATTGATTTCAGATTCTAGCCTTTGTGGCACTTACTTCCCTCTGCTTCTCAGATTCCACTTCCTCTGGAGACACTATACGAATCAAGGGCCGCGGCCCACTTACAGGTGGCTCTGTATTTACACCCACATTTAGCCACCCTTTGAAGCGCTCAAAAAAGGACATGGCTACTTGAAATGAATGGACAATGATTCGTTTTCCAACACACAAGAAATACAGGTGATATCGGTTTTCCCAAAAGAAAAATGTTACGTTCTGTCTTGTGGACACTGTGTAACCAGCATCACAAAAACAAATAAGAATTGTGAACATTGATGTTATGTCCAAAAGCTCAAGTAGAAAACAAAATTCATATAATGATGATTTCTTTCAACATCATGGTTCCTATCCCATCATTTCTATCCATATTTATAGATACACAAGAACTTAATGCCTTGATCGAAGCTTTAGCCCATCATGTTATAATCCTCTTGCGTTGACTTGTAAATATTTGATACAGGTTTAATGCAACTACATCACACATTTGAAGGTCACAGGATTATCTAACCAACGATAATTACATCGTGATTAAGTTATTATTGTGATAATAGTCAAATCTTCGATTCTCTCTTTAAACTGCTTATTCAAGCTCCAAAATGTAACAAAATTCATAACTGCGTGACCAACTAAAGATCCTATTAAAGAACAAAAACAAAATATTTCAGGCTTGATCTTATCCCTGTGCTCAGCCACCACTCAACGAAAAATCCACTTTCAAATCCCATCCGCGAAGCCATCATCACTTTAACCTCCAAAGCGGACAGTCATAACCTTAAATTAGCCTAGTCTCTGTTCTTTGCATGCTTTAAATGGTTGGTGGGTCCATAACTATGTAGTCCATATATAGATGTGCACCTAATCTGCTAGTGGCTGCAAACATCACAGGCCACCGTTGACGGAGACCAGACACACAAAGCAGTCAGGCAGATGAGTACTCAACACCCGTGGCATAATACCTAATATGATCAGCAATTAGTTTTATGTTTTGGTTACAATGCAAGCAGGAATTGTGGAAACATTTGCATCATAAAAAATTCTCACACAGTAACTGTAATGCATCAGAGCTGGAATTCAATTGAATGGCTTTCAGGTTTTAGTCATTTCTCAAATAGGACCTTATTAATTATAGAAGAAACTCGCTGTAAGAATGTCATGCACATTTGGTTATTCTAATATGACATCAACTATTCATTGATAAATGGCAGTTGAGTGAAAAAGATGTGGACATTCTATTGTTTTTAAGACTCTGGAAGCTTTATCCTCCTACAAAGTGAACAAACATGTAATCCACTCATCATAGTGTGCATGTAATGTATAGAAGTTATCCAATAAACATATTTGTCCCAGGCTTATCCTCCATAATCCATAGAGCATTCATTTTATCAATTAGACTGAAGCAAGCTGCAAGCTTAAATTTTATTACAATCACTGTTAATAGTGCAAAATGTAATATGAAACTGCACTTAACAAATCAATTACAAATGCAACTAATACATTTGTACAATAGACACAACTTAGCATAATACAATACAACCACAAATGCTTAATATGCTACTCAGAATTACTTTAAATTGCTCTAAATGGCTTGCTTGAGAGACAGCTTTTGTAAAAGCATTTTTTTCATTAGTTTCAATAGTCTGGAGCCATAACTGTAACCCTCAATGGAAAAAGACTGCCTTAGTCAACAGACGAGGCTCACATTTATTTAACTTCTTCTCAGTCCATGTTGTATGCTCAAATCTCACTGTCTTCATAAAAAACTGGATGAAATGTTCTTTTTTGTGCGACGCAATATTGTATCCTATTATTTGCTTGATATATTTCATATTTTAATTCAAATCATTTTAAAACCATGTATGTTATCACGAAACGTAATTACAAATCGAAGCATTGAGTTTTGAAGCTGTCCTTTATAACACATAAATAAATTCATCTATCTTTCAATTTCTCTGCATAAATCAGCCAATAAAGTATGGCGTGAGAAGTAAATAACAGTCAGCAATATGTAAATTTCTCCATACTGATTCATTAATTAGAAAAATAGTTAATCTGTCACTCAAATGATATCTGGTGAGCAAATATCAAAATAGTATTACAAAATAATGCCTTCACTAATATCCTTCACTAGAAAGTACAGACGTAATGTTACATGAAATGTTGCCCTTGCATGTTTGGCCAAATGTAAGTGAGACACCAGAGTCTGACAGAGTGTAATAGAAATCTATCCCAGGACCTCTTGAGTTTCGACATCAGTGGTCTGCCAGACTGTATATGTTGACGGAATCCCTATGCTCAGGATTTATGATGACCAGGATTATTGATTTGTGATGTGGCACCCACGATTTTCCTTATATATGGAGATTAAATGAGCGTGGCCATTTAGGTAGGCTATCAAATGTTTTGTATAAAGATTCTTTATATCGCTTAAACTCAAAATGTCCTGATTACGTTTAGGAAGTGTAACTGGTCTATATACACATTTGAGCAGCAAAGTTTACATGCAGTTTGAGAGATTTCTATTAGTTCAGCTTATCATAGGAATCTAAGTTAAAAAAAAAATAATCCAAACGAGAACTTGGGAACATAAAGAACTTGCCAATATCATTTACATTGCTTGAATTCAAGAAACTTCCATTTAATGAACTCATCGTGTAGTTATTCCAAGCACATCATTCCGTCTATGTAACTGCAGAAGTTGTGGTAATGAAGCTTTATCCTGCTGATCCCCAAGTGTCACCATCTTTACAAGTGTTGCAGAGAATCTATATGTATAGTGATGCCAGCAATAACTCAGTCGTTAGACTGTTAATAATGCATCGAATCTGGCGAGGTGGTTATAGATGTATCTTTCTTCATATTTAAAAACGAAAAAATGTTGCTAAAGATTATGGATTGATTGACATTAAAGTTTCATTTCAGAATATCGTCTAATAATGCATCATATCTTTAAATGTGGCCTACTTTTTCCTGATGAGAATTTTTTTACTATAATGGTGGAAGTTAGTTGTTACAAAAGTTTCACTGCAGGGCCTTTGGAGACCAATATTCATTACACTTCACTTGGGCAAACTTGTAATGCCATGGGTAATGAAGCGCACTGGACCCCAGCTGGAAATTGCACAGAGGCTCAAGCCAAGTCACACTATAATGTGCAATGTTTGTGCATTACATGTAGGAATTTCAGTGTTGCTTACATATCTCTAATGAGACGGAGTTCACTTAATTCTTCTTAAATCTAATACACCAAAGCGCTAAAAAGCCAAATGGTTCACTTTAAATATGAAGTCATTTACTTCACTTAAACATATGGTGTGAAGAATATTGTATACATACCCTCGTAGGCTGAACTTTTACCAAAAAATGTCTATAATTTAACTAGTTTTCCAGGAAGGCTCTTATTATTGTCACCATAAAACGTTCTTTCCCTTCAAATACTCTTAAATTTTGACACAATTCAAAGAAGAACCTTACTACCTCAAAATGTTACTACAAAATAATGCTCAACAAAAAATTTCCAAATGAACTTACCGCAGTGCAGTATTCCTGCATGGGGTGGGTGAGTTTGTGGCCTTTGGCTTTGCGACCAGAGAAGAAGCAATTCTGGCACATGTCAAAGTTGAAGCACCGTAAGCAGCGATACCTATAAGTCAAACAATTGACGGTGAAAATCTTGTCCACAAATATTACGTATTTAGATTTAGCAATCCTGTCATTTGATTTGAATTATTTTCAAGCACATTTTGTGACCATCTTTGTCACTTCATAACATTTCCCTCTACATTGCAAAATCGTTTTAGCAAATCCAATTTATACACCTCTACTATATTACAATTTTCAAATTGATTTCAAGCCTTTTCACGGCAAAAGTCAGACATTGTGAAGGGTGTGATTTAACATTTCAAAAATAGAGCCTAAACTCCCATCAAATACATGATGGGAATCCAACACCTCCTAATGGAAAATTCCACTCTCACCTGAAGCCCACTATGGGGAACTCCTTGCAGATGTTGCACTTGGCCTGGTGCTTGGCAGTCTCTGCAGCTGCTAGCCGGTGCACCACCGGCAGCCACACCATCGACTGCGGCTCCATCTTCATCCATTCCAAGAACTCCTTGGCCTGGATGTCTTTGCGCCCGGAGCCCTGTGGACAATACTGGAGCCATCCAGTGAAAAGGCAGAGCGCATTAGCTTGGGAGAGGAGGGGCCTGTGATTATTTGTTAAGTTCAATCGCAAGTCACCCCTTTCTGGTATATCTAAATGTGGGCAGTATTTTTCACATTTACCACTTAGTCTATTTTACATCATTTAGATTCCATGATGTCTTAATTTCTTGAACCAAATCCTGTAAGAAAACCTTCATGTTGTTATTTGCTAAGTAGATTCTTTCTACAGTATTGACTTATTACCACACAGCCATCCTGATACATCTAACTGACAGATCTAATACCTTTAAGTGCTTAGTGAATAGGTGCCACAGTGGTAGTGGTCTAGGGTTTGAGTCCTCGCATAGGGTATGTGAATGTGATATAGCCCTATAAATTCTTGAGAAAGAATCCTTGTATGTCAATACTTACACTCAAGTCAATTAATTCCAACACATCTACCTAGATTCTTTTTCTTACCTTTTCAAAGCAGCTTCGGACACTGGGTTCAATATTGCTTCCACCAAATGCAGCAATTTCCCCGAGTTGTTTTGGAATTTGAATGAGGTCATGTAGCAGCAGTCCCACTTTACGCTGGTCAGCATTTCCATTGGGATCAGCGACCAGCCGGAATATATCTGAAAATAAACAAATAAAGTTTAATCACTTCTCAAAACTGTGATGAATGTACACAAGAAACAGCAACAAATGTGCCAATAACAAGATTGCAATTCCATATATACTACCCTACATATGCACGAAGCATACATACTATAACAATCAAATGCAACAACGGCTTAGTGACATATAGAAATGGTGTACTTACATCTGTATTTGTCTTCTAAGTGTCCTTTGGCCATGGTGACAATTCCCACTTTGAAAGACAGAACGCGAACATGGCCACTGCGAGCACTGCAGGGAACATTGTGATTTTATTATATAACATTCAAACCTGCTCAACTCAAAGGTATTCTAAGATTGCATCATGATCCACAAAACCATCGCACACAGTATGATACTTTATTCATATAGAAATCAATGGTTTTATTCTTCCAACATTACAAAAGAAAATATATCCTGAATACTGTAAGAGAATTCAATGTGCTTTTAGCCCTACAGATAAACTTTCCATTTGTAAAGACAAACAGGAATGAGCATGAGCTCATGCAGGACGTTCAACTTGTAGCTTGTGAATGATACATGCAGCACAAATCTATAAGCTCCATGTACTGTACTTGAGGAAATTAAAACTCTAAGTAAGTTCTGATAGTTATCAATCGTGGAGATACTCACACGTCGTAGACATTGAGGAGCCAGTTGAGCGTGAGGTCTGCGGCGCGTGGCACATTGACCAGCGACGGGTGCTCTTCGGCCAGCACCTCAAACAACGTCACGATGCATGCCACGAGCTCCGCCACATCGAGCGAACGGTCGTTCTGCCCACGCAGCCCGTGCTGGTCAAACACGTCGATCGCAGCGTTCATGTTGAGCAAGTCCACTGTAAGTGAGGAAGGGAACGCGAGTCATTGCATGGCTTTTAATCTTTTTGTACACTTGGAGTGGCATGTACAATATAAGATTGGTGAAATTAGAGGACCTTTGATATGAAGGGCTTGACTCACATTTCCAGCATATTTTGTTCTTTGAAATAAATGTAGTTAAAAATAGGAAGAAAAGTGTAGCTGGTCACATTATATAATGATTTTCCAATTTTGTAACAGACTTACTACCGGTAACCAATTTTCAGGGAGCCTATTCGTTATAACTCTCTCTGCGAAGGGTATTGCAAGAAACACTTAAAATAATTGGGGTGAAATATGTTTAAAGAGACAAAAATAATTGAATAATGTTACATTTGAATAAAGGAACATGACAAATACTAAAATAATTTCATGAAAATTTAACATCTAAAAATGTAAACACTTACAGCATAGCTTTTTCTGTACAGTGCGAAGTTTCATGGCTGTTCTGTAGGCAGAGAATTTTACATTGTTGAGGTCAGCTGAAAATATGAAAAAAAAATTGTTACATCACTTTATGATGCATATTGAGTTACTTCATGTGGCATATTCATCTGCATATAGACCTATTTCTGCAATGGTTATAAATCCTTACTAAGCATATCTGGCCAGTTAGACAAAATACAACAGAGACCATGGGCTCTTTAGATCAGAAACTACAATGTACTTACAGAGGGTGCCTAACAAGCGGGTCATTTCAGGATGATCCCAGTGTGTAGTTTCTGTGGTGTGGTTGATGAAGTAAGGCACTTTATTTGCTGACACGCCGCGCTCCCATGGATGTTCCACCGACGCTGCAAACAAAAACGTATTTCTCTATTTTACATTTCAATAAAAAATTCAGACCAAAATAAAGCCAAGGTGTTTTGTGAATTGTGAGTTGCACATAGAAAGGTTCAGTTTGAAAATTTACGCTAATCACATACAAAGTAAAAGCATTAATAATAATGTTATTTAACAAAGATTTTCAAATATTCACCTGATAATAAATGCTGCGAGTTTGGTCCAAATTGTTTCATGGCGTCTTGTAATTGTTTCAACCGTTCTTCTAAACTATTTTGCAATACTCTCCACCTAAACATATATATATATATATAATAGATTATTCAATCTGCTAGATACAAGCAGGAAGAAATATCAAATGTATCAGTCCATAATACCTTTTAAATATCATACACTTTTCTTTAGTGGTATATGATAACATTTAAAACCAACTCCAAATCGTGATAAATAATTCTCTGTTTTCAAATCAAACTAATTGATAATCGGAGGCTCAAATATGCAAAACATCTCAATCAAATGCAAAGATACACTATTTCACTGACCGTGCATTCAAGTCTTCTAGTTTGTTGACATTCACATGAGACAAGACGGTGTCCATCTCATGGAACTGGTTGGCGAGGTCATTGAGGTTGTCCACCTGGCCCTGGCATGGGGAGGTGCGCAGCTGGAATGCCTATAACATACACACACAATATTACATCTGATTATTGAACACTTTTCTATGTGTGTATAACAAACCTTCTGGTTTCATTTCTAAATAAGATCTCTATAACAATTTTTAAAAAAATCTGATAATAGTATGAAAGAAACGGGACATAATATGAAAATAATGTGGCTGTAACATTTTAAATGCTTACAACATGCACACAAAAACATAGCACACAAATAACTCCAGTGAATATCCACACTTGTGTGTTTACAGGCTAAAATATATACAAAATGCATTTTATGTCTCCTAATATGATAAAAAAAATATTTTGAAAGGTGAACTTTGAAGAATTGAGGGTCTCCAAAGTATGAAGCTTAAGAATTATCCTATGGTCCACAGTTACAAGAATCAGGTGAAGAATTTATTTTTATTTTTCATGAACTCATTGAAGCATTCTTACATTTTGATAATAAATGTCAAATATCCAGTGCAAATTTCCATACAGGTTTTACAAACACAGCTCAATGTCTTACAATATCACCACATTTGTTGGCAACTACAAGTGTCTGAATAAAGCCCCAACCTCTTGATATCTACACCGAGAGACTAAGTCCCTTCTTAACCCTTACAGCTCCTAAAAGCTATCGCTAAGTTGGTCCTTCCGATTATTGTATTATTTGGGCCAGAGCAAATGCACAACTACAAGAGCACAGATGTGAGTTTTGATTGGTTATCAATGAAAGAGCTGCCATAGGATATTACATTGTAGCTCACATAAAGAGGTCTCTTTACAAAAATGTGGGGTGTTTTATTACAAAAAATATGACACTTGGAAACATTACAGGTAGCCACTCATGTCTAATCATTGTGTTAGTGATTGGAGATAGAGAATAGAAAGTTTCTTAACTTATAGATCTTTAACATTTTTTCCTCAGCTTACAAACACTGGAATCTTATTTTGTATTGAAATTATTAGATGAAGATGTGTACACATAGGTATTGATGTGACGGAAAAGGGAGGAAAAAGAAAACTGTCTTACATATGAAAAACACTATGTCAGCTTAAACATTAACAGTTCTTCTCTATTATCATCTATCCAGAATGTATAAAAAATATATGATAAAATCTAAAATTATATATAATCTCTAAATTAAATTAAAAACAATTCTTTCTATAGAAACATACTCAGATAATGTTATTATATTCTTATCATTAAAATGAACTCATATTTGATGTGTGTATTTGGACAAAAGAAAATGCCATCCAAACAGGGCATAAAGATTAGAGATGTAAGGTTCATGACATACAAGGCACTAGAGGAAAGGCACAGCTGATAACATCACAGCTCACATCTATCACAAGTCTGCTGAGTGTAACTTTCTGTCTTGAACATTGCTTTTTGAAAGTTACTCTTCAACATTATCAAAGTTCATTTATATTTGTACTACAAGACACACATGGTTGTTTATTCATGTGTAAGTTGTGCATTCATAACTGTATTATCAGTTGTTCAATCAGTAACTGCCATACTGTGACTCATAATATCAATTTGACAGCAGAATCCCATTTAAAATAATAAATTATGCTTGCTAAATATTATTCAAAGGGTTTTAAAAAAAGAGAAATGTCAAAAATCAAAACGCTGATAGAAGATCTAGACCAATCTAGATGATTTCAAAGTTAATTTAATAATGATGTTGATGGTTTGAAAATAGTTAACAGAATGTTATGTCAGTAATTTGATGGCCACCACCAGAGACTACGAGATATAGTCCTAACTTAACTTGGAGTCATAAGTCTAATGACTTAATTACCTACCGGTATAATGATATATTCCCAAGTCCAATAAATCAAAATCATTTCAAACACAATTTGAATGATGTAAACACAATAGCAGTCATTTCAAAGAAGATGGTCATCAATCTGATTGTAAATCCCATTAAATAAAGATGTCAAAAGTTTGAAATTCTGTGAAATCAATAAAAGGGCTGTTATATCATCAATTTGCATCCACCAGGGTAAGATACAATCAAAATAGGGCGGTAAGGGGGAGGGGAATGGATTTCCATCAGCAAAAAGGCAAGAAAATTTATGTACATGCCCCCGCACGCGCAAAACTACCACAACTTATCCAACGTTGAACAGATCACTGAATGTTATCATCAAATTTTACACACAGCCCATTGTGTGGAGTAAGTGAGCACGCACCGCGGTCGCCTGCAGTTCGTCGGTGAGGTCGGCCACCAGGATGTCCTCCACGGCCGGGAACTTGCCGCGCTCCCGCTCCAGCTCCGTGAGCCGCCCACCCAGCTCGTCCAGGCACTCCATGAACTCGCCCATTTTCTGAAAGTTCATACACGTACATTTGAAGACAACGAAATAGAGTTGGTTCCAACTTGAAACAGTATAAAACAGTTAAAAAGCAAACAAAAAGAAATCCTTCATAGCAAACAAGGCAAGATTTATCTTGATTGCAAGAAAATGTTTTTTTTTTTTATCTACGGCATCATCTTCTTCACATGTCTTCTTATTTTAATGATGAATATATACATTGACCATCTTAGTAATGCACTGTAGAAATTGTTCTACCAAATTCCTGTAAAAACTGATTATATCTTGGAATTTGATACTATTGCTACAACAAAAGTTGCACATGTAATCCACAAGAATTCTATGAAACTGTAAATATCATATATACCTATTATTATCCTGCATAAATACTTACATACACAGCCCACACATCAACATTTTCATAGATTGGTTCCATCATTTTAATTCCATTTAAGCATTCAAATTGTATAGGAATTCATACTTGAAAACTCACAACACATTGGACCGAATACAGATGCATGAGAAATGAATCTTGTAGACAAAATAAGCATGACACTTTTACAAAGTGGAAGTTAGGTGATTTGATACCCATATGCTGAAGCCTGAGGCTGCTATGTATTAGACCACTTCTATGCAACAATAACGCCTGTGTTGCTTACAAGACATATGGTTATTTTAATTTACACAGAACTGATTTTAGTGTAATCACTCAAACTACTGCATTCATAAATTCAATACTGTGAATGCTGATTTCTCAGCACTTTTATCACAATTTCTTTGACATATCTATTAACAGGCAATCCAACCATCACAGCTATTATCAAACAAATAACAAAGATTTTGGTATTGCCAATCGCTAATAATTTGAATGGCAAAAACAACAAATTCTTGTTGTTGACATAAACTAAAAAAATAACCATTTTCTTATTCATTCTAATCATTACATTACTTGATTCCTCAACATCCTCATAGCGTCATCGTTTTTTTTTTAAATCTCCACTTATATCACAAACAGTCATCACAATAGGCCAAAATTTACTACTGAATGTCTATAATACTCAGTTTCACATTCAATATAAAAGCTTCAAAAATACAAAAATGGCAAAATACAAAAATGGCAAAATACAACTGGGGGCGGCTGCCTCACCTCAAGCGTCTCGTCGATCTTGTGCTGCCATTCGTTGGAACGCTGGTTGATCTCCGCCCACTTCCTGTTGAGCAGCAGAACCTGGCGTCGGATTTTCTTGATGACGCGGCGTGCCTCCTGTTCTGCCGACACCTCCGTCCCGCTGCCCTCAGATTCTACAAGTCCAAAAATGCAGCTTTTTAAATTTCAGAAGTTTAATGTACTGTGTTAACGAATCTTTCACCTTCTTTCAGTTTTGTAGATTTATTCAATTCAACTTTGTCTATTGACGGAATTGGGACATTTATGTTATCAATTCTTTGAATTCAGATTGGTCTTCATATACCTTGGTCCCTAACTCCCTGTGTAGTCCAACTGTAATGGTTCAAGACAGGAGATGTATATTGTGCAAGATTAATTAATGGTCATACCAAAAACCCGGTGATAAGAAATCAAAATCATGATTACTAACACTAGTGTAGATCTATATAATGTACAAGAAATACTTTCTGAAAATGTTGCATCTGTATTTATTGGCTAAAATATTTAGTAAAATAATCTACTTACTTACTTATGATAATGAAAATATCAAAGATTGATTTATGTCCACAAGTAAAGATAAACTGTCTTGATTAATAATGTAAACCTAAGAGAAGACTCTACATTCTATATTTGTCAATGTAAAGATCTGTCAATAACTAATTGATGCATAAGGAATAAAGGGCACAATGCCGTATATAGCAGTAGCTAGTGTACAGTAAACCATCCATCAAATATGGATCATTGCTCAAAAGGAACAAGTGTATATAAACCTTCAATAATGTAATGAAATAAATAATCATACCAAAACAATATTGAAGTTCAAACCATAATACCATGTGTACATTTTAACAATACGGTCTTATTATTATAGGTGTCCATTTGGCACAGTCTATGTAACAGTCACACAATTTTAGATCACTGTCCTGATGTCATCCATATTTTAGAATTTAAAGTGAAACAAAATTCTTAATAACATGACACTCATATTTTCACAAATTCTCATTCTTAAAGATGGCGATATTTTGGATTGAGAAAATTATCTAATTAAGAACATTAAAAGGTCAGTTTTTAAAAAAAATCTCAGTTTTTCATTGTGGACACAAGACTACAAACTTTAGTTTATTTTGTATTTTTACTTAATCAATTACATAAAGCTCAATTGTGTGAAATAAATATTACTATAATTTATTATGTTGGTAAATTACATGTACACATATTATCTTTCATACAAATAGCAAATGTATGCAAGTCTCATCAAAAGGTGTCTGAAAGTATTTAATGTAATGTTGAAATCCATTTTGCATTATTAAGATAGCACGGTTTAACATTGTTTGGATTTGTCATGAGGAAATTAAAATCATACATAATTTGGGATGGTGAAACTACTATGCTTCATATTAACTTTAGATATGTTTTGAAGCGTAGACGATGTTAGCTCAGGACCATTGAATCAAGGCAAATAAGACGTTTTACGACCAAAAAGTTTCTCCTTCCATTACATGCATAAACCACTTAATTCCTCATTTAATTGTTTTTGACGATATAAAATAATGAGTAAAACATGTACATGTACAATCAGGGTCTCAATTTATATTGCTTAGAATGGCCCAAATTTGGCCAAGCTTGTAAATTTATTTACCATATCTGCACAACTTTATATGAAAACATAATCATGCACATTCATTGTGACATGATATAAAGCCAAATAAAAGGTCCTACGGCACAGACTATACATCAATGAAGTGAATTCCAGAGAGCAATAAACTGCGAGCATTGTACTGTTATGAACAGATACGATATATAAAACCAAAAAAACACATAAATATACAGATATGAGTACAGCTACAATCCTATTTCATGCCTCTACATAATGCAGTCATGTCAATACAAATTTAAGTGAAGCAACTATTGTCAAAAGTGTTGACTTTTTTTTTAATATATATGAATCATCACATTTTTACAGTAAAATAAGAATGAATAATCTGAATAATCATGCGTTTGCACCTAATCATCTTCAAACTCACCCTCAGTTCCCCTTTCTCCCTCTCCTGTTGAAACTCAACACACAACCCCAAATGCCTACCTTCGCCACTGTCCGCGGTGGAGAGCCGCTTGTCCTCGAGGCCCTCCTCTCTCAGGTACATGCGCCCCGTCTCCAGGCTGTGCTCCACCAGTGGCCGCTTCTCCTCCAGCTCAGCACGAATCACCTAATAGCAATAAGAAAAATAACTTTCATTATGCATTCCTCTCAATATTGCAATCTGTGTACAAGCTTTTGTGCTTCATATTACAGGTAGATCAACATTGGTTTACTGCAATATTAATCACAATGCACATTTGGCAATAAACCATTTGTAAGTATTTTCTTATAGCAGATCGCAGCTAGGGGATGTCAAGTGTATCTTTAAATATAGTGGAATATAAAATCAAGCATTATTTTTGCCACCAGCTGTAATATTGCAATGACCAATGTGTGATTGTGCAAACATTCTTCCATTCTAGCAATTTCTCATGCGCTAGCATCACTGTCATTTTGAAAACAAAAAACATAATGATCATGGTAGTTACTGACGAGTGCAGAATAAGTTTAACATGAACAGTACATTGTATTAACCCAAAACTCCAAATAAATATTTGTTCACATAATATAACAACTATCACTTTAAAAATAAAAATAGCTGCTATGCATTACATAGAGAATAAAGTCAACTTGTTGACAATGATTTTAACTCATAAAATATATCATGAATTAGATGCTGACGCAAAAGCTAAAAATCTAGTTGTCTCACCTTATGTTCATCGTTCTGCTCACGGACAGATGCAATGTCACCACCAATCGGCTGTAGCTTTTTCACCTGGTCTGCCTTGCCCGTCACCCATTCAATCAGCTCAGCCAGGGTCTTCAGCAGCGCCGTCCACTGCTCGGCATTCGTCTCCAGACGGCTCCTGGAAGCACGTGGCCGGCGATAAAGAGATGCCCAATCAGTGTCAGAAAGACACAGTCCTCGAAGGATCCTCAACATGTTATACCTTGCTTGTCACTTCGAAAGAGCTACAAGGTAGTTGTTGCAAATAATGTTACAGCTGTTTTACTAGTCCATATGTGAATTTCATTTATTCAATCAGTCAGTCAATCCCTGAGAAATATTGAGCTTGTTGTCACTATCGCTATGCTACACAGCACGTCATCATAGGGAGTTATCCATGTAATTAGGAATAGCATATTATGCTATTTCTGATGTAAGGTTTAATTGGAATTAAGATGCATTTGTATGTCGTGACAATGCAACACAAATTTGATATTCAATAGAGACGATAAGTAAACAATGTGCTGTCTAAAAGGCAACTAGAAAGATCCCAACATAGCTTATTCTGCCAGGACCAGCACAAACAATTGGATGATATATTTGCAAACAATGAACATCAGATGATGGTATATATATGGGAACGGGCAATTGCATGCGATTACCCTAAACTGTTACACCACAAACTTATCATGGTTTGTCATGACGGAGGACCATTGGGTGTATGTTATCGACATCAAGAGAGCCTGCAAAGCTCCGAATGAAACAGATGAACATTTTGTTTTATGAGAAAATAAATTGGAAAATACTTTGCTCAGTTTATACTCCACAAAAATAGAACAGTTTGCGGAGCAATAGTCTATATTATTGTGACAGAAATGTGATAACATGATTCTAATATTAATCTAAAAAAACAAGTAAAATACCACGACGTAAATGGAACATAAAAAAACGTATTGAAGTGTACAGAACAGTTGACATCTGAGTAATCTAAATGACAAAATACTTAGTGCAAATATCAAGCAATTTTTCAATGTCAATGTATAACAAAATGACGGCATTTCATTAGATAAATTGAATGGATACGGCCCAATAAGAGTATTAATATATTCATTATTAAAACACTTCACTGCATATGAAATGCAAAGGAGAATAACTTTACTCTTTTGAAAATTATTAGTCTAATTAACATGATAGGTGCAATTTATACCACTGTGATTTGTTTACACTCATAATTCAATGTATATTTGAAAATAAAACAAGTTTATATAAATATCATAAAAAAGAGCGTTACTCTGATCCACATACGAGAAAGACATGCCACAAATATGGTTTAAAAAGTACCGGTTCTGGGACACTAAAATACATAATCTATTGCTATTCACCTGATTTCTACCGACTTTGAGCGAAGTCGCACCCAGCGCTGGTTCATCTCCTCGAGCCGGCGCTGCAGCCCCGTGGTGCTGCCGTCCGGCGCCGGTACACGTGGTGCCATCTGCTGACCAGAGTTGGAGAGTGCCTCAAAAGCTGACTGGTGCGACTCGATCTCCGCTTGAAGATCCTGAAATGACAAAATGGTTTTTGAATAGCTGCACAAGAATTATTGATCATTTGACAGCAGGAACTGTTTGGGTTTTTTTAGACAAAAATCTCGTCACTTGCGTCTCATCCTGAAATGTAGTTTTATATTTTGAAGCATGCTGGAGATAATGCTTTTAAAAATAATTATATGAAATTGATAAAAGTTTTGCTGCACATTTTTCCTTACATTTGGTGATGCTTTGTTTAATGATCAATGTTATCTAGCAAAGTCATAATTAAGACTATATTTCACTTCTTAAAGGTTGTACCCTGTGCACAAACAAGTATGGTTTGGTATATGTTACACGTGCATTATGAAAACTCCCTTCATTCAAAGATAGAGAAACTAGAACAATTTAAATAACATGTCATGAAAGACTAAAATCGTCATTACACCTGTGGGGTAGAAATGTACACAGAATTGAGTTTTGTCAGAATATATATTTTGTTATAGGACTGCTTTATAATGCCTAGCTGACATTAAAACCAGCTAAGTGCTAGAGGTCACAAAGTACTCAGTCAACCACTATACATGTATGCCCATGACCCCTGTAAGACCTGAAGAGTTAAGTGCTGTAGCTGCCATGTATCAAAATTGTGCGGTTGTGAGACAAATTGCTGCTTTCTTGCAGAATTATTGAGCCAGTTTCTATTGCTGTAGGGTTACCAAGTTTCTTGTTTATAAAACATTAGAGTATTGCACAATTTTAAAACTAAAATAACAACCCATTCTGTGTAAAGGTTGTTGCTGTTGTTTATTTCAACTGTAGGATTGCAAAATGAGCAATAAGTCTTCTTTTCTTTTTATTCTAATTGCACCAGAATGAAATTCCCAAAGGCAATTTGCAACTTTAGATGACAGTAGAACGAAGCTAATTTACCAGGATGATTCTAGCATACACACCCTGCTCATTCTTACAAAGCTAAAAATGAGATACATGCTTTTCATTTTTGCTTGAATATCAATAGACATGTTTGTTACTGAAAACTTTCTCTGAAATGAAGAAGTACCTATAAAAATACTATTACGAAGTATTCTTCACATCTCTTACATCTTAAGAAGTGGTTATTACATTTAGTGTTATTTTAGCCTGAGTTGCAATGTGAGCATCCCGGCTCATAAGGGACAGTTCTTACAACCACGATAATTTCAACATTTGCGGTATGTCTAAATTGCCTACAACTATTTATGTAATCACACTTATGTACTCTACTTTTCTTATTTTAACATCATTTGTAAGAAACACAAATGACTGGCTTGTTATCTGGACTTCTTCCTTACTGCTAAGTAACAAAGTTGGACAGCTTCTGTGAAGTGACACTGCACTAGGTGTTATAAAAAGCTGAAGTCTTTTTACCAACTGAATATAGCATGCAAGCTCATATAGAACAAGAATTCCAAGTGATTAAATGTTTTGATTTAATTTTTAATTGCTGTAACATAAATAATCAGAAATGGCAAATTATATCAATTACACTGATTATCGGAACTCATAATAAAGGTTATTAAAATTTCACAAAGGAAAAGCTCTAGCCTTTGTTATATTACCGGTACAAAGTGTAAGAAAATAGTCAATCCATCAAGCTACACTTGACGGAGTACTTGTAGGTAGGCAATGTGTGGTCCAAGTTTTCAATGATAGCAAGTGTTTTTCAAATTGCACAACTTCATTGGATTTGCAAGAAGCTAATAAAACAAAGAAACAGAAACTCATGGGAAATATGTAACACATGGGTAAAACTAAGTTGCTGGTACAAGTGTGCATGTGAATGGGCACAGGGCTGGTCAAGGAATGATACTGCAATAGGTAGAATTGCATTTTTCAGATAAAGAACAGCAAATTTGTGAACTTTGTGGAAATAAAGTTAAATGTCAAGAGAACTCGATAATGCCAGTCACTATGAATGAGAAAACAGCCTAACTAATGATAATTTAAGTAGAGAAATATCTTAAAAGTACCAGTCAATCTTTTTTTTTATAAAGGAGTATATTTTACTCGATTTAACGCTCCTCTTAGATATGAAAGATCAAATGATATTTAACCATTATCAAATTTAGCGTGGTAGTAGTGTAAGGACATAGATTTGTCATTTTATGAAATATTGTTAACAAAAGTATAACTTATCACCAAATAAAAGCTTACCTAGAGATAAATACAGGGAAGCACATTATATAATATGTAACAAAAGCATCTATCTCACTTACAAAGTACAAGTCACAAACACAATCTTTATGAGTCTGTTTCCACCTTTTACATTTGCACTTTACTGTTAGAGATTAGCAAACATACCTTCTGTGCCCGAAAAATATCCCATGAATATTTATTAACCAGTTCGAAAATGCCAGTGTCCATTTGTACAGGCATAGCGTTTTTCTTTTGCTACATTTGTAGTATCCTGATTCCTAACCTGTGTCGAAAAGTGGTCAATGTTATCCAAGAAAACTGACCGAAATGTAGAGTGATAATCTTTTCACATCATCACCCTCTCACCCTCTCATCACCTGTTCATCAGTGAGGAATGCCTTTGCTCTTCAGCCATAGCAAAATGTCTTGTGGTGAAGAGCTTGGCTCTTGATCAACAATCCTTAATAGTCAGAGACCACTTGACTATGTGAATTAACCAATGGCATTTCCACTGACTGAGGTGGTAGTGAATGTCCAGCAAAATAAAAACCAATGCCACTATGGATTGTGAGTAAAGCAGAACCATAAGCTGCACTTGACGAAACTGCAATAGCGTAATCAGAAAAAGGTGATGTATTGCATTGCACTGTGCAAGTCTACTTTCTGAGATGCACGTTGGCAGGCACCTGTAGTGCTAATGCTGATAAGTGCACTGCTTCATTAGCACTTGCTGCTGACACTGTTCAACAGGTGGACATGCATTTACTAATTTGGAGACTGGACAGAGGGAGGAGTCTGTCGGTGTTTCGTTTATTGTAATGTGTACAATAACTGGCTATGTCCAACCAAACTAACTCACTGGCATTGTCTTCCATGCTTAATTGAGTACTCAAAATGCTCAAAGAACCACCCTGCTGAGAGAAGATGCTACTCATTAGTCAGGAGAATCCTACCTGGGGAAATACCTTGCTGCCATGTTGTCATAGTGATGGCATGAAGCTTTCTGCTCCACTTCCCAACAGGAGAGATAGTAAGGATATTTTAATTGAAAAGAGGCTGATCTAGCAAGAATATCTGCCCAGCATCAGATGGGATGAACTATTTGGCTGTATCACAGACACGAGGCCTTACACCAACTGGTGATTAGATCAAAAACAGACCAGACAACACCTAGCCCAGCAATATGGCAGCCTGAGGATACAGCCCCAAGTCATGGCAGGAACATGCTGTATTCATTTCAACACAATTATTTGCCTCACGATGAGCTGCAAGTCTCTCGACAGATGTACACAACAGTCTCATCACATAAAGCATAAGATAGAGGAGCTTCCCCTCTGCACATCTATTATTTGTTTACAGGTCGAATCGGCAGACCTGTCACCGAATCCTGATTAAAAGGGCTCAGCAGTGGCACTATTTAAAGATCCTGCCAACAGCAAGTCACACAATCAAGACTGAATGAGCATTCGCCTTCTAATATTAAGGCCCAGCATGGGGAGAGAAACTTGCAGCGTGATCCCTGATATATTAAGTTCCAGGTTACTCATTGTATATGAAGTCTGACAATGAGATGGCCCACATTTGACAGCTTCAATTCATTATACGTTCTCCATGACCATTACATTTAGAAAGTAATACTGTAATATTATTGGCCAAATTAACTATCAAAAGATAAAAATGTAAAAATTCTTTATAGTATTAACTGTTTAATATACTATAACTTAGTCACTGAAAATCAAAAGTAAAACATCTAGAGACATATAGCCCTCAGATAACTTGCAAACTCCTCAGAGCATTTCTTCTTTAATACAGAAAAAATACCAGTTAAATTGCAAAACATATAAAAATTGTGATAGTTTGAACATGCCAGTTGACAAGATATTTGACAGATTATGCTAATATCACTTCACCTTACATTGTATATGATGATCTGACAATTATTAATGTCTTGCTGGAAACAAATTCATAATGCAACCTGCAGACTTCCTTGGGATTTAATTTGTATGAACCTAAACTGAAATAGAATTTCAAATTATTGAAAATTAAATTGTATAGAGAAAACCTCTTTTGGCTACTTCTAAAAAGTTGAGGAAATATTTATTCAAAGTGGAAGACACTCTCATATTCAATTATTCTTAATTTCAAATGATCAACCGTTAAAACAAGTTGCAGAAACTAGTATATGAGAAATACTAGTAATATACACACGTAATAATAGGCATAATAGTATAAAGGAATGAAGCATCTTTGAGTAAAATAATGCATTTACCAAAGATTTCTCCAAGGACAAACACACATGAAAAGAACCAGAAACAGTTGTCACTTTGGATGATTTTCATACAGTTGGTTGATTTTATACAGTTTGTTCACAATCATATTGTTGCCGTGAGTAGGATCGGACCATGCGGAAAATATTGCACTCAAGTGCTTGTCCCTCAAAACTCTACTCAACCTGGAGTACTCAAAGCAATAGTTTCTTACTTACCTCTTTAACTATATTAATATAAGGTGCTTTCCAATCAGCATGACACAGGCAACCATGTACACCGAGTCAACCGTTTTTCATTCCAATGTTCGATGCACAGTTGCAATGGTGGTGCCTATGGAGTTTGTAATTAATAAATGTGATATTATGTTTTCACAAAACAAAGATTTAAAAATAAATTAGTGAGTACTCGCGTGTCTGAGGATGCTCTGGTGTGAAAGGAAAACTGCACTCGTGCTTGATTGATGGAGTAACCATCCTGACCCAAGCCATGAGGAAAAAACACATTATTTATAAGTAGTTGGAAAATGTTCACTAGGAGATTCAGAAGTGGGGGTGCAATCCTCTGCACAGCTTACTGACCTTTCACCCCCCACAATGACAACCTAGATGGGATTTTACAATCAATTCTCGTGTTTGTCAGATTTCATTCTAACTCCCCTTTGTCCTCCACCCCCACCCTACCCTTTTTTAAAACCTGGATTTGCAATAAATGTTCACATTATCCACATAAGTTGCATATTAAGCTGGCATCCAAACATGTTAAATATTTCTGTGCCATTCCCCAAATTGTTATTTTTGTAATTTTGATAAAACCTTTTATCTATTCAAAAAAATGCACACGACAGACATACATCTTTTCTATCCAGGGTTTTAAACCTTGCTCATAATTGCAACCAACAAGCGTATGATTATGGAGATTTTGCTAGCATTAGGAATGCATGCCAAAATGTCAACTTCTCACATGTGTTGACACGATACATGATGATAGCACCTCTGTGCTGATGGAGGGAACCCTAATCATCATAATGGTCAAATATTAGCACCGCTCATATGTGGAAGAACAATGACGGAAGCTAATTCATTCATAGGTCCAATCCATAAATTATCATTGACTTGCTATGGTCTGAAAGAGTATGAATATTCAATAACGATGAGTTGCTTCAACTTTTTCATTTAACTAAAAAAATATATATATATTTGGCATCAAGTATTTGCATGGAAAAAAATCTCAACGTGTGCTTGGCCTGGGTGCTTGGTATCTGGTTTTCTGATCTGAGCTTTCATAATTAGACTGGGATAAAATCCCACGCCTCCACATCTACTTTACAAGAACCTTAAAAACATGTAATCTCTATAATAGCATGTATGGTGTATTCTGAAAGTAAATGAAGAGGCCATTATGAGAGGGTGTGCAAGTTGTATTTACTTGGTTCATTTTCTTACATTACACTATTTTTTTTTCATTTACATGCCTGTAGATGTTACCTTCTTCTGTGCTTCTTACATACTTATATCTTTCCGAATTTAAAAGCCTTCAATATGATAAGCTTTGCTTGCAGTTTTGGTTTCACAAATCAAACATCCTATCAGATGAGCCTGCACTATCGATACAAAAATAATGAAAAATCAATCAGATATTTAAAGTTGATAGCTATGAGTTTCTTTATGTAGATTGCGCAGACAAAATCAGGGATTTGCTTGAAGGATTCTAGTTGCATCACAGTTTTCACCATGGCTTTTTGCATATAAAATTCATTAGACACTCCTGATCTCATCAAAGCAACACATCAACAACCTTTAAATTATGTGTGTCTTTACAAGAATAGCACGAGTATCATAAATTCCTAATCCTTAATTTCTTCACAAAGTTCATTCTATTAAGTCATAATGACAAAATATGGGAACGTTCTTCTGTTCCATATTGTTCAGAACTACACATCAAGCTACTGAGACAGACGTGGCGCCTTGTGATCTCATCAATGCATATGACAGGTCCCGATACAGGAAGGACATATCAGGCAACCAATCTACCCATAATCCTCTCTATTACTAGGCAGCTACTGTCATAGACAAACTTGAGTTGATTTATAATATTACATATCACAAACTGGTGGTTTCCCTCTTATAGAACGGGTCTAATTTTGACAATTGTATTCATAGTTAAAGATAGATTGAACCATTGCTCTCAATAAGGTGAAACATGGGAGCATTGTTATAAGATTTAATATCAAATATCTGGTATGTTTGAAGCAAAAATGAACCAGTCAAAGCATATTAGAATGACCATGTAGATTTCACAATCTAAGATTCAACTGGACTGGACTAGAAAAAAATGTAATTTATCTGCCAAGTCAGCCATTCAACTCCCTTTCTCAATTTTAAGTTGGCTGCTTTCTATCATAAAACACGTCAAAATCATGCAGGTGAAACATTGCATACAAAAATGTGTTTATATTCTCAATACCTTGGTACTGTCATCAGCTTTTAGCCTTGATTATTTCATTTATCATTATGAAATTTCATTAACGTTGGCTCACCCAATGCTGCTACACGTCAACTGAGTTTGTTAATTGCAATGCTGGCATGATTCCGCGCTGACAGTCCATTTGCATCAATAATCTTGTGTGCTGAATGACTGAATTTTTCAGGGCGACATATCTTCGTGTGAAAGGGTTATAAATGAACGACAAATATAAAAGACAAAAGTTGTAAGACCTTGCTGAATATCTCTAGCAAGGAATATGACATGAAAGATTAATAGGTACACCTCGTGTGTCTTGATTGTTTCACTCCTTTGCCATTCATGTTATAGTGGCATAATATGTCACTTGGCTACTAATAAATCACAGTATTGAAGACTTGCTGCTGTGATGAATGTACATGTATAATTCAATGTATGCCTTTTCCCCGTGTGCTTGCTTTCAGAAAGCCATGTATAGCATGTATCGTGCATTGCAATCATCCACTTTCTACTATTGCCATGTCTATTATATTGCATGCTTACAAGAACATGTACTCGAAACAAAATCATCTTTTTTGTACATGTATTCAAATGTCTTCCTGAGTTCCGCGTTGTTTAAAGGCAATCAAACCATATTCCCATCTTTATACTAAAATAAAGCGTCCATTTCACTTTTGTAATAAATTCTGTTAAAAGCAGACTGTTCTTTATTTAGTTAGGGGTTGATTCCATTGGTATTTGCAAGAAAGACTTAGATCTACGCGGCAACCCAAAAAGGTGGTGACACCAATTACCATCCATTAGCTGTAAGTAATAACTAACATCATGGATGCCTCTATTACCATTACCACAACAGTCCTGGTAATAAGAAAACTATTGCCAAAGCAGTCACCAATTACATGGAAGGTCATATGATAAAGACACAATCTTTGTAATACCAAAGATATTAGATAGACTATGAACATTAAAGCAAGAAATTGCAATGCACGTATTATGTTTAACTTGCTACACGTAGTGGATAAAATTAGAGTAACCAAGTCTTTAAATTTTAGTTATTGACAATTGAGATAAACGATTCCTACTATATAAAGTTTTCTGTATGCTTTTCAATGTCCTTACATCATGCAAAATTCATGTCCGTCTCAGCGTCTCTTGGTATTATGAAAACAATGCAATGGATTAGTGAACAAAAATATAGCATGAAATGACAGAGGGAAAAAGTTAAATGTTGACACTTAAACAGCGAAAATTTATATCTTTTCATAATTGATTTTGTAAAAATTATATATTAAAATGAACTGAGAGAATAGATGGTGACATGATTTAACACTAGACATTGTAATTTTGCTGAAGGGAAAACATTCCTTAAGACTAACACAAACTGCCTAACTTCAGTCGTAACTAGCAGCTGGTAACCATAGTAAGAATATTTAAACCCTAATTTTAGATTATCGTATCTCAATTTGTTTGTTCTTTGAGGTACTTGGTCTTTATCTTTCAACATGTTCAATACCTCAAAAGACTTGAACGATCTTACTGAGAAATACATAGAGATAATGCTCCACTTTCCCATAGAGATGATACACAGAAGAAAATTAAAACTTTACCCATAATGAATTAATTTTTCAACAGGTAACAAGCAATTGTGAGCAAATCTATTGGACAATTGCTGTTCATCATTAAAAATTCTATTTCACTACACAATCCCTACAATTTGGTATTTTGATTTTCTTGACTTCTCAATCAACAACAAGATGCTACATACAACCACTACAAGCACCACCCAGCTGTGAAGAGAAATGAGCGTCGTCTTTCTGATATCAGCTAACGTCTTATGCTGCATAACTTGGCAGAAATCATTACTTTAACATGTGCATCAACGGTTCCATCAGTCACTTCAAAGTTGCTATTCTAAAGAACACATATTACATCAATACAGGACTCCATTAACAATGGTTCATGTGCTTAATATTTACATAGAAAGCTCATTGGACATGCTCATCAAGCACAGGACTCCTGCCCCTAGCCATCAGCCAAAATAAACTGTGACCACCCTACTTTGGAAATACATAATTCACATTATGGCCGGATGCCCGATCTGTAAGATATAGGTCAACCCAATCATTTTTGATGACTAGACTGCTCTACAACCTACAGAAGTCAATTCAAATGAAACCTTCATAATATGATCAATCAAACTGATGTCTGTGCATGGATCATTTAATTTTGCTTACAGTTGTGGCTGCCAATGTACTGTTCCTACAACTGAACGCAGATGACATACCTAGCAGTAGTGAAATCCCAATTATTCCACACCATATGGTGGTGAATGAGATGAAGGTCAGAAAGTGGTAAACAGATATTGAAGGTCAAAGTTTTTGAAAAGCATTTCAGCTTCCAAATATAGGTGTCATGTTGATGAAAGACTTCCACATAGATAAATACATATGAGCTTCATACATCATTGCTACATGCGTCAAAAGCACACATTCAATAGCAGTAAAGTAAATTGCCCATTAACATATATGTAGATTTAGGGTGAAATATCCCAAACACAGTTTTAAACAAGCAAGTTTGTTGTTAAACTGGTATATTAACACAAGGAAATGATCCTACCTCCTCGAAATCTTCAAGAATCTTGGTGCACTGAATAGTTATGTCTATAATGACTTCCGAAAACTCAATCCCACCCCTGGGCAATGGTAGCAGGAACCAGGGGCGGCGCCTAAATCCACGGAACCGGCGCTGGCTTGGAAGGCCGCGATAAAGAGGTGGGGGATAGCGCGCATGTACAGGGGTGGGAGGCCGCGGGAACGGTGGGCACTGGGCCACGGTGGAGTTGGTGCAGCAGCAGCAGTCAAAGGGACCCGGGTGCTCATTACATGCCACACAGTCCCTACGGGTCCACCACCCAGTGCTGAAGCTCACATATCCGCATACTAAACTTGCATGTCCACCACCAGTCTGTCAGCTGCTTTTGTATCCATACTAGCAGGACTACATGCTAATTGAACATTAAAAAGTGCATTTTTTATCATTTATTGCAGCATAGAAATCCACTTGCCTAAGGTCAGATCCTAATGTTGGGAGGCTGCTTTGGCAGCATGAAGCCATATGTTGCATCACAAGAGAGCTTTGCTGCCACTTTTTACCCCTGAGCTAGTGTTACCTGGGTAATATTTTTTCAATGTCTTTTATGATATGTCTCATAACCAACTAATCCAAGAAAAGAAGTAAGAAAATATTCTATCCTATGAAAAAGTAACATGTTACAAATCCTCCAAAGCACACAAAACTATTTTCTCTACATACGCACTTCGAATTACTAAAGTGACCACTAAAACACCTTTAGCCAACTGCTGCCAAATTACCTGTGTCCAGCTGTTATCATTATCCTCACAGCGTAATCTAACATATCACCTTCAAGTACACAACTCTTCTTTGAACCTCCCTGGAATGTATGCAGTCAGTCTGGTGGCAATTTGGTCCTCCATCCCCTGCTCGCCCTCTTGCTCCTGCACCTCCTCCTCCCACTCCTCCCAAGTTTCACACCACCTCCTCATGAGGAGGAACATACATGTAGTATCGTGGCACTGGCAGCCAGCAGTTGAGGTGACCGTCCGCAGCTATAAGCACTACTACTCAGCTCTGCCCCTCTCTCCACTGCCACCCGCCACAGCAAAGCTTCTCCACAGATTAAACCTGCTACTGCTTCGCTCTATCATACACCTTCATAAGTCTCGCGCCATAAAAACGTGATTGTCACAGCCCACGCTGTTTATTACAATATCGGCAACAATACTCCGTCTTCTTTTCCCCCACATCCAATAATACCTTTCCTATTCAAATGTCAAGGAAAGACTCAGTTTTCAAGTACAATGTGCTCACGACTCAACTCCACAACTTTTGCATACATATTTTTCATCTAATCGAAAGAAAGATGAATATGATGGCCTTTAAAGCATAGGTGAGATTTTATGGCATTGATAAGCTTAGACTTCTATGGGATATGGACCAGTCCACTAACAGGGGTGACATTAATCAATAGGTGGAAGATCAACATAACATGACATGGACTGATAGACAACGAATACACCCTTTTGAAAACAGCACTATATGGCTGAAAAGCAGATGTATTTATAATCAAAATAATTGAAGTAAAACAAACGCTGGCTGGAGACATTAGGATTGAAATAACTATAAATGTAATAAAATACTATTAGAGTCAGCATGAAAATGGATCCTCTAGATCTGTAAAAACCTCCAACTCTGTCGCATAATTCTATATATAAAATGCGACTTTCATCCCATTTCACTAATTTTCAGTTGGATGATGCTTAGAGAGTTTACACATGTAATAGATCAGATGTTGGTAGTCTGGTCACACAAAAGCAAGCCAGGCACGTAAATATTTGGAACACAATGCATACAAAATTCTGAAAAGACAGAGCACTTCTTCAAGTAGTCCTTGGCACACTCTTCAACTGTCACACTTAACACTGTAACAGACTTAACGATGTTCTAAAGCAAAACATTTCAATGTCATTTTAGAGTACAAACATGTTTCTGTAAAAAAAAACTCACTTTGTAACCCACCTATCCCTCAAAAAACAAAAAATAAATGAGCATAGAGAAGAGAAAAAGGAATATAAGCTCATTAGTACACAAAGTTTTGATGGAGTTACACTGTCTGGGGAGTATACAGTGTGTAATTAGACACAGCTTTGAGGTTGGTTTGCCAATAACTCAAATAATCTGAATTATGTTAATTCCCTATTATGTTATGAGCATACACACTTTGTAAATCCACACATGGATATTAATTACATATGAATAGGAACATTTCTCAAAGAGTATTTCCTACAGCTCTTGTTGTATTCTTGATAAATAGTTTGACAGATATTTGCCAGTAAGTTATCTTCCCCAATCAGATTTGTGAACCTATTATATTATTTATTGGCTCTTTGATATCCTGAATTAGAAAGTGACAGCTGATATGATGGATTGATTTATTTGTTCATGCAATTGTAATGAGGCATAAATTCACCATAAATTCAATGGAGAAGTAAAATTGTATAGTACAATTGCTCTTGAAATTAATCATCTTAATAATTAGTATAACATTAAGACAGTCATGTTTATACATCAGTTTTGACTTGTGAACACTGCTATTACTGTAAATAACTGATTTAAATGTAGCAAATTAAATGAGCATCATAACATTCTGGTCACAGTAAATATAATGTCGTTATCCAAAATAATTAGCATTTCCATATATTTTTATACTCAGATTTGTATATACGGCCATGTGGCTAAATAGGATATACTTGAGTTTTCATTAAATATTTTGCTTACTTTAACACATCTAAGAATTATGAACAGTTGAAAAAAATACTTTTAAAATAACAACACTTTATTCAAACACATCAATCCTATGCTCCTAGGAGCTATACGAACAACCATCCAAACAATGATTGTTAACAATAAAAGCCAACAACAATCTCAATACAATGAGAACCAGAAACATGTGAGCAATACTTCTGTTGAAAGAGGTCCGAGAAGAATTACATAATAGTTATAAAAACATATTAATCAATCATTCACCATAATAAAAATAATGATATGAAACCAACAGGTGCTTTAGTTGTAATATCTGAATAAGCTTTTAACCCCACACCAATGACAATTATTGATGATCTTAATAAGAAAAAAACAAAAATGCTCATCTGAGCGTATATTGTCCTCAAACATTTTAGCAAACATTAGATTCTTATGCAACAAGAAACTTGATCTTTTTATATTCAAGCTTAGACGTGTCTTTCCTCCAATAAAAAAACTAATGCAATAAAATCATATAGGTAATACGGATAAAAAGCACAGTTTGATATTCTATCAGCAGGTGGAAAGACGGGGAAGTTAATTTCTTGCGTATTCAATATCCTTAAAATGTGGATTCAACTCCCTAAATCCCTGTGCCTATTTGTCTTCTATTTGTATTCATCCATTCAGCATGATCACAAATGTCCCATTAGAGAATTTCAGAACAGGAAAAGCTATTAACAAGTTCTTGTCAAAGACCGACATATGGTCAGCATAATAAGACCTAAGGGCCATAACAGTATTTGTTGTCTGCACTGATAGGACACACTGTATCATACACAAACTGAATATTCTATATGGTTACAGCATTTATATTCACCAAAATCATGCGTTGAGCGAAATTGCCAGCATTTAAAATCATACTACACATTTGAGAAATTCAGTTCATTTAAACAAATATTCTTATATTTGGCCTAGAAATGTTACATCTGCAATATATTGATGTTTGCAACATTTTGTGCAGACATTTTAAAGTAAAGTAAATATTTCCTGCAAACACAAGATTTCTCAAACACTGAGCTTGTCCTCATACTAATGATGCACCCTACAGAATCATGGCAACCAGTTCCTGAGAGGACATCATGTAAAGTTGTGACAATTTCCCTCATTATTTCCATTAATCAGTGTCTTAGCATTTGCTAAACTAAGTGCCTATCAATATTTGCTGATTTACTATATAAAGCTCTATTATTACAGCAAATTAGTATATTGATTCTATACTGCTCATGAATTAACAAGTTCTTACACTAAATGGTAAGAATGTAGAAAAAACATTGAGTGGTAATAACTACTTCTTAATTGCAAACAAAACTATTGTGAACGAAAAATCACTGTTAGCTATATTACTGTGATGACGTTGAGAATCAACAAAGTTTTAAAATATTAGCATGTCAGATCAAGAGGTATTTGCTCAAGAAGAATCAACATCAAGAATATTGCACACAAGGGGTAATTATCCTCCGAGTAGAATGCATAGATAAAGATATCCTACAGTTAGGTTTGGGCCTTCAGAAATTAATTACACAAAATCAAAATGACCTTCGAGTTTCTTCACACTATGTAATATCAACCACACATTATTTAACAAACAAGAAAATTTGTGAATATTTAAGTATGTTGGCATTAAAGTACACTATTTATTAGAATATAGAAGGAAAAAAAGGGATCACCTCTGAGAGAAAAAAAATCTATTCTTTAAATTAAGCATGTTCAGATAATAGCAGTTGATGTGTTAAGGCTTTGTTTGTTGTACAGAGACAGCATACAGAAAAGGTCAATCCTCCCGAGGCTCAATGTATCACGAAAATTACATGGCCATTATCTCACTCTATGCCCCTTTGCTCAAAGCAAGAAAACTTCTTACACAACAATACGTGTTTGTCAACTGCAATCTTTTCCCTGCTTTTGTTGATATAAATGGAAATGTTAAGGATATGCATTTACAAATATGTCTACATTTTTTAAAGACCACGTCTAACAACTGGGTAATTACATAACATTTGCCTTGGCTGACCTAATGCACCCTTACCGGTTGTGCTATCAGTTATCTCTGTAGTAGCTCTTGTTACAGGAGAACTTCTTCAGATAACCGTATTTAAATGCTCGAGGGAAATAATTATATTCTTGATATTAGAAATAAATTCGAGGCAATCATCTAGACATAGCAGATCAGATGAAATATTACATTGCATATATAGACTTTAAAAAAGAAAACAAAATCACCTCGAGATAAATGATATTTTGTAATAAGCAATATCAACATAACAAGGTTTCATTGTATATATTACCAGATATTACCCATATGCAAGTGTCTGGTAGATGCTAAACGAAGTTCTAAGTTTTTACCAGGATACAACACTGAACAGTGTCAGGACAGTCAGACCTAGAGTGCATTATGAACAAGTGATGAAAAGAAAGCAGAAATGATCGTATCAGTGTTATGCAGCTTAGAAATGAAAATCATATAAAACATCTGGGCCCTTCTCATATGTTAGTGATGAAACTAAAAAATAATTGGATAGCAATTAACCCAATTACATAAACATATGTATGAATTATATTAAAATCTATTATGTGTTCAAATTATTTATATTTGAAAATGAAAATGGAAATAAGATCTCTCTATAATTGCACTATACATTGAAAATGTGACGGTGAACAATGTCTTTATAGTTGAATTATTCTATAATTGCATATGAGGTGTAATCATATAAAATGGACAATGTATCATATTTACATATACCAGATAAGTTTATTTGGTAAGTGAAATTTGAAACTATTGTCTTGATACCCATTTTATTCAATTAACTTTAAACACTTTCTGAAACAAAAAACTTGTTGGCCCTGTTTTAAGAATATTGCTTTTCATCTATCACTAGACTAAATTGATTTCTAATAGCTTAAAGTGACATCACATCACAAATGGGCGAATCCCTTTTAAGAACTACTGGAAGACCTGCCTACTGGCAGACCTGCCTTCCTATGTGGTCAGAAGCAGCTCCCAAGTTACATGATGAGTCGCCTCGGTGACTTGCACTGCATGAATAAAACCTAATAAGCTTTTTGGAGAATCATACCCACAGAATTTTGCATAAGTGTGTTAAGAGAATTATTAAAATCCACAACCAATTGCTTGATTAGATTCAGGGTGATTCAAAAGGAACACAAACAGTCAGGTGGAGCCTCACTTTGAAAACATATAAGAAACTCTTTATTTTTCATTTTCAACCACAGAATTATCAACTAGTTACATCAACCAGGATGTTAACTGTCCAGAAAAAGGGCAATCTCAAATTATTGCACGTCCTTATTCTTGATAAAAAGCAATTGCTCTTTATTGAATTTCCGTTGATATAGTGTTACGTGTACCATGGTATTATGAAGTAAGGACAGACGTAATTCAGAGTTATGACCGTAATTACAGGCATGTAATTCAAAACATGCAGAAACTGTCCCTTAGTTTTTAAGTAAAGCAATTTTTACTGCCATGATGTCCAATTCAGTACATTTTTATTTGATTTTTACATCATAGGACTACCATCTTTCTATCATTTTAGTCCCTTGAACTGATCAGGTGCTTCTATTGTGCATCAACTAAAATTGGTTTTTTGTCCTATGAGCCTTAGTAATTTTCATGAAAAAGCTACTGCAAAACTCGCTTCAAACCTGTTCCATATGAGGCAATTATGAAGAAAAAATGTTTACTACAACTTTCAGGCTTTTAACTCCCAAGAAGTTGAAATGGACTTTTTAAAACACATATCAAAAACCTTTAATTCAATAATTGAGTTCACCTAACAGTCGATACTGCTTTGAGAAAAAAACGGTAAAAACTACATGTACATATATTTGTGACAGAAATGAAATAATTGCAACTTCTTCATACAAAAATGTTATTAGCGATCACAATAACTAATCTTCCATCTTCACCACAAAACCCTATTTATAGCATCGAAAATAATAATGCACACTGATTGTGTACATCAGATGTCAGAATATACTTACCATTGTCTACTACAAATTGCTTGTCATATATCAATGTATATGCAAAAGAATATTAATGCAATATATCAAACAAAATGGGCCTTGTCATCATCCTAAAATTTCACATTCTCCTAATTTAACAGTTGTTACTTATCAGCCTATCAAATATCTCAATCATAATTCAAATAATAATTGGGTTCTTAAGCAGCTGCTCATATTCATAGTTTTAAATTCAGATCTGTCTATAGCTAATTTCCTTTTACTTGAAAATTCATAAACAATAACGTGGTAATGATCCTCACAACTTGATATATCTCTCTTGCGCTACTGCACCACATTTTACCAAAAAACAGAAAATACATCATGTGTCTGGGGAAAGGTAATCCATTAATTAATACTCACATCTAGCTCCTGGATCCATCCTGCCATATCCTGTATGGAGCGGGACAAATCATTCTTATCACACATCATCACCTTATATCATCCCATTATAGAAACAAAATAACAGAAGATATTTTATAAATACTCTTGCCCAATTAAAATACACAAACATGTATGTTTGAAAGTCATACTTTTGGACATACATGTAGAACATACAGAATGTATGCACTCATTACAATAAGGGGATCCATAACTGATGTACTATCAATTGCTGATACTATCACATATATTTGTTATCAATTGTAGCTGTTGATACAAGATACATGGCATAATTTGTATGCACAGCACTTAAAAATTGTTGATTATTGTGCATGGAGTAGTGTTAAAAATGTTAAAAATCAAACTCCTGGTCCAGTTTAATCACTTATGGCTGTAATATCCTAACGTTCTCATTTGATAACATTCTCATCAGTAAATAATGCATTATAATACAAAAAATGTTACATATAATAAAATATATATTCCTATCACATGAATATGTACGGTATCCAACAAAAACATTATATGAGCACATCAGCCTGATCTAGTATCACTGATTTCTCAGACAAGACTGCCTAGGAAATTAACCAATGCCTAACCAAACTTGTCTGTAAAAGTTGAATAATATGTATATAACATGTAAATATAGATAAAGCGAGTAGACGACTTTGGTATTAACACTGTGCACACATCCATAAATATATTTGCACCGAAATAATCACAGTGAATCAAACAAGCTGGTATAGTCTGATGGTTCAAGAGTCAGTGCTAAATGGTTCTCAACATGCAACCTCAAAACACATTGCAAACATGCAACCATCCTAATTTATCACATTATTTATCCAAATGACAAATTATCCTTTTGAATGTCACTGACAACAAAATAATGGGGAAAACAATGATATGCTATTGTTCCAACAACCCAGTTAAAAATGTCTTAATTTAGCTGTAAGCTAAAGTATGTTTATATTGCTTATGTGAAATATCCCCAAAGTAACGTTCGCTTGGATTGTAAGATTAAAATCAAATAATAACTATCTTGTTTGTCATAAAACTGGAAAAAAAAATAACTTTAATTGTTTCTTATAAATATACAAGCGCCTCATGAACTTCCATTTGAACAATGAATTATGTTCTTTGGATTTGGAGCTATAGAAAAGAATCACGTATTAACCTTTTACAATAATATGGATCACATTGTTACACACGTTTATATCTATAGAGTGAACATATTCTAACACATTTCATTTCCACATATACAAAAAGCAGGCAACAATTTAAGAATTAAAATTTGGCAGCTAAGTTAGTATGAAGAACTCTTTCACCTTGTGTGCTTGGCCAATGGATACATGATATGAGGGTAAAGTGTGTTCAACTATTAATTTACGACTACCGCAATTTAATAACCAGAGTTTACATGTGAATTGATTAGTTGTTGCATAGCACTATGCAGTGTGAATAGCAATTATGTTATGCAAAAGATGTGGTAATGATAACATTTCATCATGCTGCCACTGCATTACACATGAGTATACACTATACAAAGAAGTTCCAATCAAATTCAGTAATAAAGTTTATCATATCCTAAAAATGAAGCCAGTGGTGTAAAAATATTCCTATAATTCCCAGAAATGCCTAATTGCACTTGATCAACATATAAACAAACACCTTAATACCTACAACATTACAATGCTGATCAGCTTGAAGACAGAATTTCTTTGTGGCATGGAAAACTGATCGTGAAATTCCTCATGCTTCCTACCAAATAGCAGCACCAGAGTAAATATGCAACTAGAGCATATTTGCAAAAGGCATTAATAGTTAATGTGATGAGCAGAAAAAAAGAAAAAGAAATACGGAGTGAAGATAAACATTCCATCATAAGCCATAAATGTCCAAACCAGATGACAATTACTGCATAAATATTTGGTTGTTACGTCATTGCAATTACACTAGATAACATGTACAAGTATAATGCAAGTTCCTAAAATATGTCTACAGAATTGTTACATAGTGTATGAAATTGATACCGTATTCCCGCGCATTAAAGCACATGTGCTTAACATCGAAGATGTGCTTAACTTACGAATTTAAGCACATGTGCTTATAACAGAGAACAAAAATCGATTTCCCTTCAAAATATTTGACAGGCATGTCCGCCATGTAAACCCACGAGTGATCAGAGACATGTGAAAATAAACGAACTCATCCCCGTAAGTCCCGTACTCACATGCGTGGTTATATCACAAACATGCTTTGGGCGATATTAGAAGCTCCGACACGTTTCAATATTTTCCATCAAGGGTTCAGAATGAACATCGGTATAAACCATTGACAGGAGCTTGAATCAATGTTTGTAGGTATATATTTGTGTTAATCTGCAACTAGAATACACCTAAAGTGAGAATTAATGAATAATAAATTTTTTCAAAACACATCTTACCGGCACCGTTCTTGTTGCTAATGATATGCGATTCTCTAGGAGCTTTACACAACGCAACCTCTTTATAATGTATACACAAATCAATACGGACTCCCACCTTGATCACTAAATGCTTTCGGTACATCTCTAGTGCGTGAGTATGATTTATAATGGCGAACTTCCGGAGTTCAAATATTTATTAAATTAGGTTTGTACCATGTGACCAAGCTATGAAAATTCTTGTGACAATAATGAATATGAAGACAGCATTGCTAGAAAAGATCTGAAACTAATAATTACCAATGATGATAAAAGGAAAACATCGTGCATGCTGTCAAAAGTCAGTACCCTCATCATCGCCCGCATAGACTACCGTACATTAACACGCAAGAACCCATGGTTAAGAAACTTTGTGGTTCTTTATAGTCAAAATCCAATGCTTATTCATCGCTGAAGTGAGTTGTGGGCGTAGTGTTTGAAGTTTAGCACATGTGCGTTTAAGAGAGAACTTTCTACCTTGTACAAAGGGACCAAAAGGCACTTTTTCGGTTATAAGCACATGTGCTTTAATGCGCGGGGATACGGTAAGGTGTCTGAAAATAAAACAAATGAAAAAGGGCTCCTCTATGTTTTCTCTACGCACCCTATGACAATATGTAGCACAATATCTATTAGATATGAAGTTTTCTCATAGTTGTTCAATTAAGGAACCTTACATTTTTAGTGAACATATTATAAGAGGGTAATCAGAACATGCACATTCAGTAATGTTCTTTTCACAAACTTCATGCATTATTAATCTACTGAGGGAATTTATCTCCCATCAAATTGTCTGTATCTTCACCAATGAAGGGTCCTGCAAGTGTAAATGACTATATTCTAATGGGGTTTGTAAGACGAAGTTTGATCGTTTCTGGATTGTTAATATATAATTATATTCTTCTCTCTCTTCTATGGCAAGCAAGCTCCTATATAAATATATAAATACCAACATATTGTTAGTGACGCAGAAACTTAATTTTAATGCAGTATTTTGCTACATTTCAGAGAATGTTTCCCCTTAGACAGCCAAGTGCGCATATCTAAACGAAGCTGAACGTGAACCAAGGCGAGGTCATCCACACACCCCCATCACCCGCCCCACCTATTGACCAAGCTACTTTGTTGTGTGGAGAATTCCACCCTGCGTTGACGCAGTGCCACAGAACATGTGCAATAAATCTGCATACTTGCTCCAGTAAGTTTCTGAATCATAACAATATGTTGGTATTTATATATTCTAATGGCTTTGTTTTACAAGTTTCTTACCTACCACAACAGAAAATCAAATGTTTTGGTATTAACTGAACCAGTTTAGAACCATTTTTGCTAGCTCAATGAAGCTTGATCATGGAGTTTTATTTATACTTCTACAAGGTGTGTACACCACACGCAAAATCTTCTGACTGTTATTTTCTCCTACCAATAGGTGCATGGGAACATGAAACAGAATTATCAACCTGGCTGGAGCTATTGTTAACTCAATCTGTCAGTTATGTTAACATTTGGCAAAAATCAAATCAAAATTTTTCTCCAGTTTTCTCCAGGATTATAGATACCCAATAAAGTTCTAGTCTAGTGAACTGAGCAATGTTGTTTATTTTTGTGCATATTTCTAATAAATGTTTAATCTGATATTAAGTAATGTGACTACGGTTATAAAAACTGTCTTTTATTGCAATCATTGATCATGTCTCAAATAACAGAGGAGATCCATAAACACATTTTTGTAGTTTACCCTATTAGCAAACATGGTCACCCAATAGTCATTAAAACAATGCACATCATCAACAACAGCCTGGTGTTTTTTTTAGACATTTGGAGCACAAATTGTAGTTAGAGGATAAGGGGCATTTAAACATTACTAATTAATCATTCAGAATTAGCATTACGCAATGAATAGGTATACAACAGAGCCCTGGGTAGCGGAAAGGTTTGCACCCACATCCACAATAAAGCCAGGGGCACAACCAGCATTGCTGACATTATAGCTGCATGCTTTTTTTTTCAGGTGTGCAGCATTGTCCACATGAAGTGACATCAGTGTCTCAACTGTCTCAGTGCATTATTAGTGGGTCGACAGTGGAAATCATTTCATTGAGGTGGCCGTAGGTACAACATACATCGAACGTTGGTTATAAAACCTACGTTCTATGCACTGTGTGATACCTTAAGCACGGCATTCGTACGTTCATTGTACTGTCTATGTACAGGCAAAGCACTGCACCAGTACTGTACCTGTACCGACAATATGCAGATAAATCCTTTGTATATATACAAGGAATAGAAATTGGCGCAAGGTCTCCGTAATGCCTACCTACAGTCAAGACGACTGCATTGGCCATCCTCTCCGGCCACGGTACTGTCTTAAAAAAGCGTAAATTTGTCGGACTGAACACTCACTGATCTTTATGATCTCTATACGTTTTGGTAGTAGACTGGCAATAGACTAGCCTTCCGGCATGTTGTGCCCTAAGCATTAATGAGAAGTCAGCATCTAACAAAGCTAGGACCTGTATATTTTATATATTGCACGCACCCGCATATTTTTTGAAGATGTTGCTTGCATCCACGGACACTGAATGATAAATCACATTTTCAAAAGTATTTAGAACTGTTTGAACTATATACCGCGTATATTTTTAATGCAAATTCATGTGAATGTTTTTCAGGACTGAACATTGAGAAATCACAAAGATTACTATAGGCCCAATTTTACAATAGTGTGCCCAAAATAAGGCCTCCAAAGATACGTTACACTTATCCTCAGTATTTCAAAAGTATAACAGCTAGGATTGTCAAACAAATGTTGCATACTCAGTAATTACTGTCAAGGTGAACGCACCAGTCACCCGTACATCAGTGACTTTACAGTTCAGCAACAAAGGCAATATAGCAGAGTTCATTAGTACATGGTGGGTGCTGCTCATCTCCTACCTGTTCCATCTTGATCTGTGACAAGTAGATGTCGAGTAGCTCCACATCCAGTGACAGACGCTTCCAGCTTCCCCGGATTGACCTGGGGCTCTCCAAATCCCACACATACATCATCATGTCATTCATAATCCACAACAAACTTAACAGATTAGCGCTGCCAGCAAGACACTAGAGTGATATCCTTGCACCTCACTCTGTTTCCTTCTAAGCATTCCATATTGAACTATTTTATGATACACACTCTCACAAATTTCCTTTCAGTATATAGGGTATCCATTGTAATTCAATCCTTAGAATCTTCATACATTTATTGTACTAGCTGTTTACGAATATATATATATAATGATCAAATTAAAGTAAATAAATTTCTAACCACGTATTACATCATTGGCATACAAATCACCATCATAAATTACTTCTAAATGCATTGAAGTTACTATACATGTATTGCTGATTTTTCAATTTAGAGTGGCTGTCATCAGTATCCTCATAGAAACTAAATCAAATCGTACCAGAAATTAATCAACAGGAAACAATTATAGACATGTACAACTTTTGATAATCAATTCTATATTATTCCATGATATAATGAATATATTTGTCACAATGATTAAAAGTATTTCAAATTCACTTCACTAGTTACGATGTCATGGGCGGTAACCCAGATATTTGAATTTAGAGCCGTATTCATCAGTATCCACATAGGATACAAACCATACCATGCCATAACTTCATTTTTAACACTCATATTTTTCTACAATTCTTATTAATTATCTTTGTCTTTTTTTCAAAAATACTCTTAACATATTTGCTAATATAGAGTGAACCAAAAAATATTTTCTCAAACGAAATGAAAAAAATTACACATCACAAAACTTCATATGTGCTATCTTCTTGTATTTTTTATCCCTTAAAAGTTGGAACAGTACTAAAATCATAAATATCAAAAGCAATAAGTTGAAGTCGGCCACTTGACACAAAATTCCCTGCCTTCATTGTGTTGATCCACCACTTACTTACACATATACAGATATCCATCTACAAAACAAAGCCTACTGCATCAGCCCAAAACCACTGAGACACATCACAACCACTGTACACAATGAATAACCCTCCAACACCATCAATCTTTTGGCCTGAACGTACTTTCCGAATTCGTAGTAAAATTCTATATATTGATCATCTATCAAACTTTGTACAATTTCATCTGCACAACTATATCTGGCTCACTTCTTGTGGAAAATCCAATGCAGAATTTGTTTTCATCAAAACTTATGCCTACAGTTATCCACTTCACTGGCTAAATTATATATACCATGGTAGAATTCAACTGAACATAGACATAAAAAAATTTCGTTACTCAGATATATACATCTTCATGATGAAATGCGAGAGCTCAGCGTCAAAACAGTCAGTTCAAAAGACATGCATTTAATAAGGATCACATGTAGCTGTGCAAATTGAAGTCCATGACAATATTGGCAACTTGCTCCAAAATGCCATTGATGTGTCTTGTTCAAGAACAACTACATTCTGAACTATAGAAAAATTGCAGTTTAATTTTGTATCAACAATGCAGTGCCTTAACTCTTATAATATTGACATGCAAAGGCCATATGTGTTTTGTTCTGACTGGGCAAGCAATAGATTAGAGTCTACAAGAAAGAAAAACATGAGAGATATACGAGTTCATTTGTGCACATTTCAAACAAACATACATGCCAAATGAACCAATTAATCAAATGACTACTAAACAGGGGAACAACTGCACGTGAAGTTTGTATTAATGACTTCTAGGCATTCGTTATCCTAGACTTGCAAGACAAACTTTTTGTAAATCAAATTGGTTACACGTATTTATCCAAATGCATTCTTTTAGAGCAATGTTTTCAATATTGTGAAACCTACAAGTATTTTAAAAATATTCCTTTTCATTTGACAATTCCTCGAATCTAATACGCATTATTATATGTAATTTGCAAAATTCTGTAGTCCATTTCTAATATTTTGTCCATAATCACCAATCATTTTCTAAGATCATCAAGTATGATGTAAGTTTTTAGTTGAAACTTGATGTGCAAAGTGTAATCCGAATTAACACACATCTTGGTCTATTCACAATTACTCAATCATTGGCATATACAACGATTCCAATGAGCATATATTATTTATCAAAACTTTCAAGAATTCTTTAGATAGTTTAGCTGCACATGTCTGTCCATTACACTGAGTGTTGTTTCTCTTCACTCAGCTGCCCATACGCACTTGCTTCTCCAGGTAGATCCTTGCCAAGGGCACAGGTGCTACAGATACGTCCACAGACTTTTATTATTTCCGATGATGAGACTTGTCACAAGCCATTATATGTCTGAGTCAATATTCAATAAATACTTTTTAATATGTTCATATTCAACACATATATGAATTATAGTACAGTTTTGAATAGATTTCACAATTTCACATCTTACCATCAGTGCATACAAATTCAAATGACCCATACATGTACACACATTTGCATATTTTTAGATGGAATTAAGGGCTCAGATCTGAGGTGACAGAACTAATAAGAAAAACGTAATGTCTATTAATCGTTCTATCAACAGGAATTACCTTATTGTTCCAGGTCAAGTATGAAGTATATAAACACAGACTGGTCCTGAAATATGCACTTGTGGTCACCATACATATGATATTAGCCAACATAAATGTAGATATCAATGAAGGAATCTGTAGGTAAAATCTGTATGTCATATTGTATCACATCTGGTGGCTACATTCTGATATATCATTATACACATCAGAATGATTTCTAGAGTAACCTTTTAAAAGTTGAAAATCTATTTATCATATTGATGTGTTATCATCATTAATATGTGGAAATAAATATCTATCACGACCACCTAGACAGTAAAATGGCTGATTATTATTAGCTTTTTGTATATCATAAATTCTTTTTAAATTTTAATGCATTTAACTAGATACCTATTAAGTACCCGTGGATTTTTAATCAGAGAATCCTCTTGTTTAAAAAAAAAATGATTTAATGTAAAGGAATCAAACTAACTTTTACTTTAAGAGCTCTTTAGAACTCACACTTTTAAAATCATCTACTTTTAACTTTGGCAAAAAAATATTATTGACTTGATATGGAGGATACACCATGACATATATATAAAATAGAGAAATTCTTATCATGTGTGAACAGATAACAGTAATGTAAGATTAAATAATCTAAATACTCATATATGCCTTCTGCAAATGTGTTAGCTATTAAGACCCTGAATTACAGGTTACAATACTACACAATAGCTCATTTCCTATTTATTTACGACATGTTATTTTACAGAACTTGTACCTTTAACCTTTTAACAGTAAGAATCACAGCTTTCCCTTCAACGATAAATTCACAGACAGCCCTATAAAATCTAGCACAAACAAGACCACCCTTCCTGTCTGGGCCAGGAAATAATACCACTAGTTGAACATCTGTTCTTGATTCTAGAATCTAGGTTGTATTAAAGGCACATAAATACTTTACAATTAATGAGGATGCTAGCACATGTTCCATAGTGACTTGGCAGGTTCATTGATTTCAAGCAACAATGATTGAAAGTCTGCACCATACACAATCAAAGGTGATCAGTGAATGTGCTCATTCGCCTAGTAGTATAGTGTACTAGTTCCCTATCTATATATTCCTATATAGTAAAAGTAGTATTAGTCTAATTCTATATGTATTATGCACACATGTTTGCTTTGTAGAAGATGTAGAAACTCTGGCATATTCAATTCATTTTGGGTACAATTTTGGTATTAACTCAAGTTATGTTTCAGTTGCCTATCTATAACTTTCTAGTGAGCAAGTACCATGGGTAAGACTATAATTGTAGGTATAACTTTAACATTAATGTCCATGAAAGTGAAAAGAATCTAGTGGGCAATATAATTAAAGCATTGTCTAAATCCAAGTACTTTCAAATAATTAACCCAAGACCAATCGACACAGTTTGCTTAATGAAAATAGATTTGGAAGAAATAAAACAAAATTTAGACATTGCCATGTTGATCAATTTAATCGAAATTATTGATATAATATGATTACTTTTTTAACGAAGATAGCACATAATAACCCATGATGTCCACTATTAACCAGTGCATGCTTTTGTGAGGAATGTTTGTCTTGCACCTTTTCATTTCACCCTTTGCAATGTGTTGCAGAGCAAATATGCTCAGGTTTGATGCCTGCATATAGCATAGCTGAGGTACTGTCAAATGAACATATGCATCCGCCCACTAGAAGTCGAGTGAGGGGTCTTTTGTGAATATGTAGACTTATGACAATCATTCTAATCAAGAATTACAATAGACAAATTGACAATGTATTCTTCGCGTTTTGAAATACATTTTCAAATATATATTTTTATGTTAGATGATTAACTGTACTTGACACGAACAGGAACTAATTTTATAAAACAAGCATATCATAATAGATGAATAAATAACTGGTAGAAAAAAACAATCTCAGAATATAATGCATGTAAATATTAACAGTATATAAAAACTTCAACCTCTCTGATCATTATTACATGTGTGCATATAACATGCAGAAATCTATAAATATATCATTATGATCAATTTGAAAGTTCTTACTTTGTGACAATCGTGGCCATTAACTATCTAGAGCCTTTAGGGTATTTCTACACAAATTAATAAAGACATGTCCAATTTCCACGTCTGTCTTAATCTGCATCTGTACAATATTGCTTCTGAACATCACCATGTGTGCCTTGAAAATCAATGTCGACTGTTTAACTTTTAAATATACCCCACATACATACGATAAGACTAAAATAGATTCATTTTTTTTACCGATGTCTTTTAATTTCACCATTTACATAGATGAATGCAAGCTTTATTGTAAAATAACATAATATAGTTGATCTATCATGGAGACCATTCAGAAATAACCTATTTCTTTAAAGCAAGCTTATCAAGTTACATATCTAAATACAATTACAATACCCAGATTAATATGGAATCAAAGAAAAAAAAGATAACGTACAATTATACATTGTGTATCTGTCGATGTAAACAATGGCTTTTCCATATACAACCATGGTAACTCGACACAGCTTCAGGCCAAACATATTGAGCGAGAAACAGGGACCTAATTTGGAGCTTTGATGAGACAACCATTGGCTGCTTCATTGACTCAGTAATTGTTATGAGAATCCAAGATCTTCACAATTACTGCTCTAAACTGACACTGCTTTAGTGGTATTAAGGGAAATGCTTAAGCAGATCAAATGATGAAAAAGAGAAGAGGAAAAGGAATACAAAAGTTTACAAGGCATGTTAGCTGTACAACTTTCCAAACAATAAAACATTGATGGAACATTTTCTCTAACTATCTTTTGTTTATTACTGATGCAAAATTACTGATAAAATCATAAGAATAACTATTTCTATACATCTATAATTTCTAATACCGGTATGTACTGTGGGTAAATAACGAAAATGTAGTGTGTTAATAGTGCTATCTAGAACACTGTAAACCACATGAAATTATATAAGTACTTTGTAATTAGAAATATAGCTATAGTTCATAAAACATTAATTCACATTGTTAGTGTTGTGAGGATTCAGTGTGCGTCCTCTCGCAATCTGTGATGAATCAAAGCAGAGGAGTGCACAAGACAGGTCGTAATTGTGTGATTCTCTCCTGGCATGATGAGAATTGTAAATACCATCCACTGCATGTAACATCTAAGTCATTAGTGGACACTTTTAACCTTAGGACATCAATTGCAGGACCAATATGTTATGTCTTTTTACACTGATGTGCAATTCATAGTTCCATAATATTGGCATTGCTTGACATTTCAATTGTTTTGTTCCATTATACAGAAAAGTTATATCTTTTAAAAGTTGTTTTCTAATTTGCTCTTCCTAACCTCTCCAAAATTTATGATATTTTGCAATACCCTTTTTACAATTTTAAAGAGGGCAAGAAAGATTCACAACACAGGTTAAGGTAATCCTGGCCTAAGAGCTGAAGCAGTGTTGTTAGACTATAAAATGTAATCGACATGAATAATATCATTGTAACCAGTTACAATATATAATAACCAGACCGAGAATGTAAACACTATAAATTGTAACTCAGTGATGCGTTCCATGGCTTATAGTGGCCCTCAAGCCCTCCCTCCCTTTGTTTTATCATTACAGGCCTACAATGTACCTGGAGAGCCTTTAAAATGACATCACAATGGGTTCTGTAACACCGTTCAGGCGGATTGATGCCTAGTCAAATTTGGACCATGAGTGAGGGATTTGTACTTAGCGAAGAGTGGATGGGAACAATAGAGACCCAAAGTGTTTACATCTTATGTCAGGTAGACCATCTTTAGGTGTGTGACTACAATATGTGTTAACATAAATTATAACCAGTTACAATTTATATTGGTTAGATTTTACAGTGTAACAAGTGTCAATATTGATGTGGCATTTATACTGTGTTTGTAGGCCGCAAACCAGATTGATTGATCAAGGATAATGCAAATTATAGGACAGTCAGAAGAAATTTCTTGAATAACTATTGAATCAAGTAATGAGAATATCAATTTAATAAATGTCAGAATGTCATGATGTAAAAAAAAATGGTCGCGACTTTATTACCACAAAAGCATTGAGTGAAATTTGGTAAAATATGAACGTATCTTATTATTTATAACTTCCAATACAAAATACAAATACAAATACTTAATGATGTACGTCCAGCCACAACACTGTGGTAAAATGATGATGTTTCCTACGAGAATTTATTGCATCAAAAGACACAAGGCTATTTACACCACTGTACCAATGAAACCAAACTTTATCATGGAACTTACCCTCACACCAGTGAAGATTATCAATAAAATGGTTAACTCACCCACACCACAGAAATTGATGCTTACCTATAAATAGAAGAAAAAAGATATATTAAAACATGTTTAAACTAAATCTTATGATAATAGATTCCTAATTTCTTAAAATACTTTAGACAATACTGACTGCATTGGAATGACACCCAAGAGAAATATAAAGAATTGCGTTGGATAATAGTTTCCGTTTCTATACAATTTCTTTACATACAACGAGACTACTGTCACGAAAAAAACAACTTCTGTTGCTAATGAAAGTTCCACACTTTTTTCTTGCTTCGCCTGTGAATTAAGTATTTTGTTTTTCTTATGCTTAAAATACAGATTTTACAAAGGTTCCTTTTAATAGAAAGAATTCTCTAAACTTCATAACCACGCCGGACACTTTGACATAGTATTACCCGGTAGTTAAAATAGGTGTCTAAATATCGTCAAAAAATATCACAAAAATTGCCTGAACAAATCCATTTTTTTTTTTTATTGAAATAAATGATCGACCCTACTTGCAGAACTTATTCTGTTATTTATTCTTATTTCTGTTAGTTTCGGATGCTTTGACAATGGTTACGAATCTCCTACTAATCTTAAGTTTCGTAGTTGTGCAAATCATCGTAATTGTCAAATTTTTATGAAATATTTTGATTTATTATAAAGTATTAGTCTGATTCCTACGATTTTGTAATGTTTAGGGGTCCTTCCAACGCAGGCACTATTGTAACAATGTAGATGATTCAGATATCATATTTTTTTAAATAAGAACAAATTCCAATACACATACATTGGCTTTTAAAATAATGTCTAATAGAGATTTAAATAGAAGAAAATTAAATACATATCCTGTTTGAAAAAGGAGAAAAAATGTGTTCATAGAATGAGTATCAAACTAGTAAGGATTTATGAGTCTCAAGTATGCATGTTGTACATGTATGTGACATGTATACAATCAAACAATTGTGGCCAATATATACACGGTTAAATCCAATTTCTTTACAATTTACACCACCAATGTAAAAACAGGTAACAACAGATGAAACCAAAAACCATTACTGCTTACTCAATGGGCACACTTGCAAAAAAGGAAATGTAATTCCTACTCAATTCAACTACACCTCCTTCAATGATTATCATATCTATTGCGTACATGGAAAATAGATACAAACCACCTTTCGAAAGCAAATATATCCTCTCCTTAATGTCAATTCCATTTTTGTATTACACACTACATTGTACGCACATAAGATTATCAAACTACTTGATACGAATGAAGTTAGTATGCTCACTATCTACTTATAATAGGTATCATAATAAATATCAACTTTAATATTTCTCATCTTGTTTACAGGTTAGGTATGAAAAATTTCATCAACATACTGGTGAAAATGGACTTAAAATAAAAATCAACGCAATGACCACGTTTTCCTTATACTCTTCAATAATTTACCAATAATAGCCTGAACTTAGTTTACCTCATAAAAATAAGCTTATTTCAATGATTAAATCACCTTACATAAAATTGTAATTCAAAGCAATCGGTTTAAAGCCTGTAACCTCTTTATTAGAAAAATGCAATTTTTTCCAATTTATGCATAATAACATAATTAGGCTGCTATCGATAGGCATTCCTTTCACTCTATAACCACATTTAGCATTTACAACTATGAAGATTACAACTATTAAGATGCTATCAAGCCTTTTATATTTTCTACATTCAAATATTCCAAGTATATCTCAAAATTTCACAAACTGACTTTGTTTCAACACCTAACAATTCGTCAAGTAATTTTTCAGGTACTCACTCGCTGAAGCAGTACATTACATATACATGTGCAAACTGAGGACTTAGAAGTGTCCGCTGCCTTTAACTTAACTATCTTTCATTTTTGTACGTTACATTTAATTTTCAAATGCACACTTTGTACAATATACCCATAGACAAAACATCGTTTGGAAATTACTGTTGCTTCTGACCAACTAGTGATTAAATATGACAAATTATGGCATAGAGATCTTGACACATTTCTTAAAGCAGATGAAAACTTCAGAAATTCTATGTGACATTTTCTTTATTCATATGAATACCTAAAGTGAGTAAGGAAGCTAAAATTAGGAAAAGTCATTTTTGTCCACACAACTGAAAAAGGTTTGTGAGAATTGAGTGGCATGATGAACCAGTCATAGGGGATACCACATCCACAAATGGACGCCGAGGGATTGCTACTGAGCACAAGATGGATGCACACGATTTGTTTCTCTTGTATTTAATTGGAATGAAGTTGCTTTTAGGCCAATCGACTTGACATTGCTATTGAGTTTATGTTGGCGAGTAAAGCCAAGTTGTCTTTTGAATGCCACTTGACATAGGGGCTCTATATATTGAGGTTCCTAAGAGAAGAGCAAGAAGAAGACTGATAGGAATGACTGCTTTGAAATCTGTGGACTATCTATACAAAAAAAAAACGTAGATGATAGATGTTTGTTATTTTGATGGTATTCAAAAATATTTTTATCTTAATGGGATAGTAATTCCTGGTACACTGTATGTACATTATAGTACCTGTAAATACTTAGATATCATTTGAAACTCAACATTTCGCCAAGGCAGCTGCCTGGCTTCATCAGAAGAGTATAGACGACAAGAAAACCAAAAGATCAGTACTGGAAGCTCTCATGATCCACCAGAGAACCGATCCCGAACTGCAACAGACGGAGGGAGGTACAGCACCAGGTGCTCAAGCTTCTCCAGTCTGGCTCTTCTAACCCATTTCCTGATTAAGCCGGGCAGATGTCCCAGCGAAACATCACGTTGCTATGTATATATATTCATTAGAGGTACTAAAATGCAGGCACTGTGAATATGCTCTATGCAACTAACTACACCTAGTTCTATTACAAATAAATTGTGCCAACATTTTAAGAGAAAACATTTAAGACTATTCAATCATCTTGAAGCATGTAAGCAGGTGTAATAGATGAATAATTTTCAAAGCAAAATATTCATGTGTATTTTCAATTCATATCAAAATGTAAAGTCAAACTGTGCTACTTTTGCAATTGCCCTCTTTCATTTTGAGTTATACTTGCGGCATTTTCATGCCATGTCACAGCTCTCGTGCAGTTATTAATCACCGCACTGGCTGCAAAAGACCCGCTATGGACAGCAGCAGCTCAGGCGACTAAACGCACTAAATCAGCCATGATACCAAGACAAGTGCAATACATTCACATTTTTCACCCCAAAATCTTTGTGTTTCACAATTCATAATGCACCACACTCCCACCACATAAATGCCTTTATCTAAAAGATATTATTTTTTTTAACTTATTAAAATTCTTTATAATCATTGAAACTATGGTTATCTGAATCTGAATCTGAGTATTTGTGTCGTTGACAACATCAGAATTTGATGACTCTATCACCCAACAAAATAAACCTCGTGCATTTTATCGATAAAATTATGTTATGGTCAGAATGGAAAGAATTTGTGACATAGCAACTTGAGAAGTGATTTGATTTTGACATATTTTCATTGATGCCAACATGATTAACTTTTTTTAGAACTGCATGTATACAAAAATGCACCTTATTTTCTACATTTCAATGTAGGCCTGTTTATTTTTTGAACAGTTTGAAATAAAAACATTATCATCCTTGATCATTTCTGCATTCAATCTATCTTTTTGATAAACATGTTAACGATTTGATTTAAAACAGAATGGAACAGTTCGCGCTAACATGTAAAATAAAAGAGAACATATTCCTACCGGAGAAGGTTTTAACAAGGTGCACAGTGGAAATCATCAATGTTTTGTATGAGCATCTGACAATGAACACCTTATTGTATTTAAGGTCCCCACGGGTACCTCGAGTACTCGTCCACAAGTAGAATATGTCTATTACTCGAGTACAAGTCTTGTACTCGAGTACTCGAGGATGCTTTACTATATGCACATTTTTCGGACGTGTGCAAGGAAAATCGAGCATGTACTCGAACTTGGACTCATGACTGACTAACTGTCTGAACAACTCTTTCTACACATACATTGCAGCCTTGATAAAAAAGTGCTGTACTTTATTTTGTGTGCTCACACCACCACAGGGACGGGTTGATCAAGACTGATTTGGCTTTGTTTTAATAACGTCACGTGCGTCAGTAACAAAGCATGTGTTTTGATGTTAAAATTATTGCAAAATATAGCTATTATTTGGACAAAAGATATTAAACGATGATTTTTTGAATTATCATTATATGAATAATGGATTACGATATACAACTTCTACCCAAAGTGATGGAAGATGTTGTTCTACTAGGTATTTCGTGAATATCTTCTATTATCGTCCATAGCCATTCATGATCATATGCATATGATGTCATACATTTGACCACCCCCCGGTCCCTCTGTCATCCGACCCTTTTTACAGGGAACATACTTATGACCGAGTACTCGAATACGAGGCGAGTACAGGTGGGCGAGTACTCGAGTAGCAAAATCACTACCCGTGGGCCCCCTAATTGTATTGTCTCTTTGTATTGACCATAGCCATTCACACAAGACCCTCTAATCCTACTTGGGCATATTATGAGGAGGGGGGGGGGGTCCAGGAGAGGTACAGGCGTTATGACAAAGCCACCAAAACTACCTAGAATGATCACACTTTTGTGATTCACATATTGTGCTCCTGGCAATCATGCTATTGTGAAGAAAGCAATAATAAAGGTGACACTTAGTACATAAACCAATCGACTCAAAAGCTAATTAATTTCTTATAATTGGATCTTTCAGCAATACAAATTTTTGGCTAATAGTAATGAAAGAGGATATGATTCGTGTCAGTCCAGTTTTTAATTACCGTATTCGTTCTTATAAGCTCACCTGCCCCTTTAAGCACACACCCCTGTTTATACAGATTAAATATGATACAAATCTTGCTCTTTTTGGCAAAGATTTCAATTCAGGCGCCCTATTGTAAGACTATAACACGCCAGTATTTTTCCGTATTCGGATTACCACATAACCATCCGGGTGCGTTGTGTTATCATGTTCTCAAGTGTCAAAGGGGTGCGCTTTATATATATATATATGTTTCTTTTTTGCTGAAATTTGTTTTTGAAAGCGCACTGTGCGCTTAAAAGAACGAATACGGTACACATGATTGTTATATTACTTTTACAAGGAGCTTTTCATTTATTTTTTAAGCCTCCTTGAACTGTTCAATAAACATTTGATAATAAAATAAAAAGTAGTTATCAACAAATTTCAACGGTGATAGGCCAACATTTTCTTCTTCAGGAAACTCTGAATAGTTCAGAGTTGCCCAATATGTAACTGTTGAGGGAAACATGGACCGGGTTTGTCTTTGAAAAAGACGGTTGCATTTTGTGATAATTACGCATCAGCACAAAAGCTAATTCAAAACTTTTATATATTTTACTTGGATTTAAGAACAACTTAATACAATGCACTGGCAAATCCAGGCTTTCAGAAAAAGGGGACCAAAACAAAGGAATTCCATAAAATTCGTATACACATAGTAAAGCTGAAAACCTATGCTGAGTGTCATTTTTTGCGCCCACCTTCTTCTAGTACAATGGACATGTGGATCCATACATGACTTTTACATGTGCTGTGCATGGGGCAAAACTACCTCACATTCCTATTCTCGTTACTCAAACTCAGTCAGTTGTTTTCAATAATCATATAGGCAAAGATAAAATGTAATTTTTTTCGGGACACAATAAAGTCCTTTTCCATGCATGTATCAATGATACATGGGCATTGCAATAAACTGCACACTCACACACACACATATTGTCATTGTCACAAGATACTCACTGCTCACAGTACTGTATCTTCATTATCTTCTAATACACTCAACTCTATACTTAGGTTACAAAAATGCAGGATCATTAAAAATAGCCATTTATAGTTTTATTCTTACCTTAACCATCTTGCAATATATATCCATCTACAATGTTCACCTCTGTATCCTAAAAAGCGCTCCCTGAGATGAAATTCATAAGGAGAAAACAACACCTTTGCTGTGAGCTTTAAAGTCAAATACTGCTCCATATAAGTAACAGAAAGATTCTAATGCAGCAGCTCACAAAATCATCACTTAATTCACATATCACATGGACAGTAAAGATGCACCACTTCAGTAAATGTCAGAAAGGAATAGGCATGTGGATTAGAATCCTTTTGCAGACTTCTACAAGGTAACATCACAAATTTCCATTAGCATGAGCAGCCTCATATGCTAGTAACATATCAACACCTGCATCATGGAATTGTAGATCTTCAGATTGTATCATTCACTGGCTGGAAGACCCATAATTAAGAGCACAATAGCCTACCGTTTCAGATACACTACATGGACACGACCATGTCATCCGAGGCCTTCAACTAATTGCCTTAATGATATTGCATAATATGGTGCAGAAAATCTAATTACAAATCAATTAGCTCACTCCTAGTCATCTGTATAATGCACCAAACTCACACTATGCGACAGGTCTCATCTACATAGTACATTAAACTCTCATACCCTCTACCAGAAGGGCTGCAAATGGAACAAATCTATCCACAATGTATAGTTGAAAATGACTACTGTCATTTTCATAGAATACAAATATATCTTTCCTAAATCCAATCAGAAATCGACAGCAACCATCTCTCCTTTCCATTGACGTTCCCTTCAGTATTCTTCTTCAAATCCATTGAACAAAGTCGGTACTCATCCCATCTTTTCAGGGACATGTACCAGCACTAGGGATTGCACTGGCAAATGATGCGCTTGTCCCATGCACAGACCCGATAAATTGCTGCTTGTGTAACGGAGCTGCCTCTTAATCACATAGCACATGTGTGAACATGGATATGTATCCACAGTTTCATGAGACATTTGTAGAGAACCTTGTTGAAAGATGAACATTATTGTGTTGAGCAGCAGAGAAATTCATTATGAAATGGGCTTTATGCTCCTCGCTGTTAAGAAGCAGCACCTTTAAGGTATCAAACCTCCTATGCACGCGGCTAAATCCTGATGAATCTCATTACTCATCATTGCTGAAGTTGTTTTTTCTTCTGTCAATACAAAAACCATTTATATTCTACTCCAGTTCGCTGCATGAGAAATTTGAATAAAGAAATCATCAAATGAAATAATTGAATAATTAGACATTTCAATATTGTGCTGTATTCCTAGTGTTAATACAATATCCACTTGGTCAGATTGTCTTATCAGAACACTAACGTAAAATGAGGGTGAAATGACATCAATTACCAATTAGAATATGACAAAACTAAAACAAAAGGCAGCCTGCTTATAGAAATTTTCACATTGTTTCCTGTAAAGGAAATAAAATTCTTGCACACAAAAAAGTATAAAACAGCACTCCTGCATGAACAGTGTCTGCTATCGTGAGCATGCAGCAAGTGCGCATACATATATATACACTGACCAGCCTCGAAAGACTATGGTAGTGGCCAAAGGAGGATCAATAGTAACTGAGTAGAGCCGCATAGCCTAGGTACTGTCAACATCTTATGAGAGGGCGCCACACAGTTATGAGGGTTTTCAATTGGTCACATTCTTTCCCCTTGCTTCAAGTTGACTAAACAAGACTTTCCAGGTCCCAAAGCTCAATAATGATTATCATTTGGTCCAACTGTTTTCAGCAAGACAACTTATTTTGTCTGCTTTATCCACTCATAAAAGCACCCGTTCTTACTGCACTTAGACAAATGGAACTTCTCCAGTTTTCAATAAAGCGGGTATAATTTGTACATCAAACCTTACTGTGCATTTGAGTGGTAAACCTGGCAATCTTACATCTAGCTGAATTGGAAGGGAATCAATCTAAGAATAATACTTGCTACAGTCATGTAGTTATACTCAAAGGCATATTTTGTAGAATTCAAGATTATGTATATTACTTTTATATGTAAGAAAATTGGATTAAACCATGTCTTTTTAATGAAACATAACAAAGTGTCATTTAGTAGACTTTTGTCTCCCATATAACATGTACAAGGCAGTTCAATAACCACCACACACAACAATAGTGACTCGAACAGGATACTTGTCATATCCCCACTGTTTTTGCAGGGAAATCAGTCAATATCATGTGCATTATCAACAAAGTTATTAGGGATTTGATTTCGTCAAGGGCGGAAGTCTTTAGTTACACAGAACAATAGACTCCATGGGTCTGATATCTTAAGCATGTCATTTTAGTATGTTTAATAGAACATTGTAGTACTCAGAAACTATTATCAAAATTATTTTATTAAATGTTACCAACGACAAGAACACTACATTGTATGTGTTTTAATGTTTTCACACATCATCAGTTACTAAATAACCAAATAATTAAATATACTCTATAGTATATTTAAGTATATGCATTACAATATTAATCCAATAGGTATTAACACATCACAGGAGATATTATACTCTGGAATTGTATAGTATTAAGAGAACAGAACTATTTACACTGTCAAAATGATTATTAAAGATCATGAGCAATAGCTCTATACATTTGGATAGTGGAAATGGAAATATGATTAATATTAAAGTATTTTACAAATTGACACTTCAGATATTTTCATTGAAGACTACTAGGTAGTCATTTTTAATAACAAATAAAAAGTCAAATTGCTGCATTTCATAAGAAAATTAAATGATAATATTAGGTTTGTGGTTAACATATCATCTAGAATCATAACAGATTATTGTATTCCTGATATGCAAAATTAACAAACCAATTATAATATAAAAATATTGAGATAGCAAATTTAAATAAAATGAAGTTCCTTCATTCTAAAATAATTTATCTTAACACTGTCAAAGATATATTTCACTTTAAGTATATATAAGCAAAATTCTTACAGAAATGTTTTTCCTAAAAAAAAATCTTCACCATAATGTCACTGATTCTTCTCCTGTATTGTATAAACAACAGCGGGTTAGAGACCTGTTTCCCTTCTGGATCAATGGATTTGCTATAATTCCATAATGGAATTTTGCCATTATAGCAAGGCTAAAATAATGTACATTATGTTTTTGGGCGTGACACATTTTTCACCGTAAAATTTCTAGCTGCTATAATGTGGACATCAAATACGATAAATCATTCAACTCCTTGTTAATATGTTAGGAGTAATCACAATCAAACGCTTAATGAGTTCAATTAAAAATCAAGTTATGAAGTGCGTCATAAAACACAAGTCTTGTGTGTCATAAAACAATGCAAACTTCTGACAAAGATACACCATCGGCGTAAGCGCACTGTGAGCTTATTAGAATGAATACGGTATTAAATAAAATCATGTCCATACATTGTATAGACATGAATGCGTCAAACTGATGTCATAGTTAATTCATATCAGCCGATGGGGAAAAATATTTTGATTTCCATCTAACAAAATAAAGAAACATTTATTTCAAATAATATTCCACAAACTTGACTTGTGCAGCGTGGCACTTGCAATAAAAACAACAACACAGCAATTAGAATCAAATTACTACATATCCAATTCAATCAATCTAAATATGGTGAAGCGTAATTTTCAGGTGTCTGCCAGACAGTATTGCGTGTGCCCGATAACTCATTTAGTGACCCTATTTAGTTGGCAGCGGTTGCGTGTGCAGGAAGTTACATGAAGCTGGCCCAGGTTGGTGTTTGGAGCCTGGTGCAGAGGGGGGAGATACAGTGTTGAGAGCAGTCACACTCAGAGGTCACAACTACAACACCACAAACACCAACTCATCGCGCCAAAACCTTTAATAGCTTCAACTTATCATCAAATAGGCAACTACAGTCAATATTCATTATTTTTCATTAGACGCACTACCGGGTAGGTGAAATATTATTGCCTATGACTCAATAAATAACTAAATTTATAGAAGTATTTTACAAATTAACAAAAATGTAAGAAAACTGCATTTTTGTTGAAAGGAAAAAAATCCGCTACTGAACCGTTCTAGAAATAGAAGCAACTGAGGCATGAATGATTCCCAATTGATAACATGGTACTGCTTTCAGAGATCAGATCATGGGCAGACAATCCCATGAAAGGAGCTGCTGCGTAATCGCGGCTAAGACACGGGAATCCCGCTTGGCATGCAACAGATCATAAATGCTGCCACAGATTTCCCCTTTAAAGGTGCCATGGAGGATTAGATATCATGAAAGGCTCCAACTAATTTCACTGAGCAAAATTATCGAAGAGTGATTGATCTATCATCCTTCTCGAACAAATATAATCGACGCCTCACTTCGAAAATAATTAATGCATATATAGTCCATACATAGCATGTGTGTAGAAATGTTGTGAAATCCGGAAAAAATCTATATTCTTGATCATATCTAATGCTTCAATCTCTTCAATAGTAAATATGTTTTTTCTAATCAGAGAATGTGTTATAGTGGGTGTTTCAGGACAGCAAAGTAGATGAGAAATGTGTGGGTCAAAAGACTGCTATGTCCATAAAAAATCTGTGAAGAAAGAATTTGTAAAATAATAACCAATAAAATACAAAGGCTGATTAGACCTTCAGTTGTTAGGAATGTCTGATCTTCGCGCTAGCGCAATGAAGGTCTAAGACCTTTTTCTAATTCATCAACAAGTCAAATACACATACTAGCAGCCACTACTATTTTGTTAATTTTTGATTTGATTTGATTTGATTGATTTCATCTATCACAGGCATATCAATTACAAAGTAAATAAAAGATTACTAATAAGGAAAAAAATAGCTAAATATTCACCAGGGAGTTAATGATGAATAGAATAAATAAAGTTAAACCATGATGCAGTATCACCTGATATCAACAAAATATTGTCAATTGAACTGCCTTTTATTCACAACCCTATATCCCAACACACCATCAATGTATCAATAAGAAAAATTCTTTTAATTGATTTTTTCTCTCAAACTTATAAGTCTCATTTTTAATTAATATGATGATGATGATAGATTGTGATTGGTTGTGACAGCTACTCGTGCTAATGATTACAGCCCTCAGTTAGGAGCAGGAGGACGCAGGTGGCAACGAGGTGAGTAAATAACTCCATTTGCGTACAAGAGCCTCCTAGCAACATCAGATGATCTGTCAAGTGGCACAGACATAAATAAAAATAGCATTGTATTACAAGCACATTAACAATCAATATTCATTAACACTGTCCACGCGCAACCACCATGAAAACCAGGTTAAAATTCAGCAATTTTAATGCTACGGGACCATGAGAGACCATCTCATTCAGAGTAGCAATCTTGTTCTAAAAAATAAAAATATGAAGGTAACCATGCCGTAAAAATTAATATAGTTAAGTATAAAAGATTTAAAAAATTCATTTTATAGTTTCTATCGATTTATTTAAAATATTCCACAAACCCAGATTAACCAGGTTAAAAAAGTAGCAATCTAAAAATATTGAAAAATTCATTTTACTATATCGTAAAACATTTAAAAATTTGGAAATCAAAAATATTTCCATTCCAAACCCAGATTGGGACCACATTGGCATCATGCTATTGCCTGACCTTTTTGGGGGGGTCAGTACCACTAGGACCTGGTCATATCTGCTAGACAATGTGAGGAATACAAGATTCAGGGCACCATTCCAGCAGGCGATGACTCATTTAGATAATGCAAGTGTAATGGGTAGTAACGTTCGCGAAATTTTTAATAATGCTGTGCATTGCTGTGTGTGTATGTACATAGTATACATGTAGTTCTTACACAGTGTACATAGTATAGTTCTTTAACAAACAACTTCAAAAGATTTTGCAACAAGAGGTTTTACAGGACAGACAATTTTGAGCTACTGAATATATTGCAATTCTTTAATCATAATGATGCAAAACTTGTTTTTTAAATATCATATTACATCATGAAAAATTACAGACATCATAGATCTTTGCGCCAATAACATCTACCTGCTTATAGGCTTAGAATAATAAATCTCACATGGTGCCCTTCAGATCATCAAACATGACAGACATGAAACCTGAGCATGAAACAGACTGTTTTTATATGAACACAATTAACAGAAACTTTCTACACCCTATATGGTGTTACTACAGCAGCTCCAGTTAATGTATTTACTCATAGCGGTGCACACAGAGCCATGTACCCGCCTAGCACCCTTCCTTGCATCTCAGTCGGTGGTGAATATTTTATGACAGTTTCCTATGCTTATATTTGCCCTATCAACCCTGCATAATCTAGCTTTCTGTAGTAGCGACTATTTCAATACAAATCTAAGTTGTAAAAAATGTGAAATAAGCTAGAAATGAGGCAATTGTCAACACTTTTTTTAGCTCATGCTGAAAAAGAGGCTAGAAAAAAAGGGTCGAGATCATATGGATTCTAAATCTTTAATGGGGACATCTGTGCACCGATGTCAAAAAACTCTAAGCAACTCATGACATTCTCAATTTTAAAGTCATTACTTCTGTTTCATTTTTCATTTTGGTAATAAAGCAATCATACTCTATTACATTGTATAAAAAGTAATTTTACTTCATGATGGTTATTAAAGAAAGGGTTATCAAAATAGTCCCTATTCGCAAACTTGAATTTTTACAACTTCACTTAAACTTACAGCCTGTGAGTGTATAAAGAAATTATTATTTTGCCTATAAGGCACTGCTGAAAATGATATCTTTATGTAAAGGCATAGGCCCTTCATTAATATGTACAGGAAACACACAAGCCATGCAAATTGGTTTCATTAACTCAACAAGACTGCCACCACCATGCCACAAATAATAACCTGTCATCATCTCTTCCGACACATAAAAAATCATTACCATTTATAGCTATAAAAACACGTTCCATACTAAGATTCTGAGCCACGATGTCATCAATATCATTTAGATTGATGCAGAAATTCTGTTGGCATCCCTCATAAAAATCATATGATCTTAATAATCAAATGCCAACATGAAAGTGACAGTTTTACCCAGAGGATAATCTCATTTCCGATTGGAACATATATTTTGTAAAATTGATTTCTATATGATTCCAATCATTTTGGTAACTGTGAACCCTTACGTTTAGTCACATATATATTTCACCTATATATTTCTTATCCATTGTAATATTGACTTGTAAAAAACAAAAGTAAAAAACATCTATTACATATTCATTTGAATCAAATCAATACAAACTTAGCTGACAAAGATTGTTTTCAAACCATCAAATATAACTATGAAGGATATATGGACGGAAGAATTAAAGAAAGTGCTTCTTCCCAAACAATTTCATTTTCTGGCTGAGGAAAATGCCCAAAAGTACACTGTGTGAGTAATGGGTTGGAAAACAGCATCACTAACCTCATAAAGAAGCTCATATGAGAAGCCAAGGCCACTAGTCAACGTCAGAGCATCGTGTAAGGGATGGCTAGAGGACCAATGCTGCTAATTTAAGAAAGATGTCACCAAAAATGAAGAACACTTGATTGGGATCAACCTTTTCAATGCAATTTCAGTTAAAGGAAAATAATTTGGTTGTGAAGAGAAGGCTGATGAATGACCTGGATCATACAATCACTTAACCTTGTCATGGGCACAACATGGCCACTAAAGGCATGGCTACAGCAGAAAACACAGCTTGATAGTCATCTCTGGCCTTTGTCCCCAACAGGCCCATTTGCTACATCTCATCTGGAAGGTGGAGGCAATTTGGGTCTGTTAAATTATGAAAATTAACTGTCTTAACACTGATGACTCTTGACTATACATGTTCGTTTTGACATGACAAAAGCAGGTATTACTGCAAAACACATTTTTGTAGACATGTTAGTCCTTGATGAGGAGGTTTAAGGAATCACAAAATAAAAAAATTGAAAAAAAAACAACTTTACTCAATAGATGTGAACCACACCATATACGGAAAGCACCTCTATAAAGCATGGAGTTGAGATATCAAATAGATAAGTAAATGAATACACCCTGCTAGACAATAGTAATGATAAGCAAACAATAATGCCAGTTACTAACAATACTTGCTTCACCAAAGTCTTTGTTTCTCATTAATCTCAATAAAGCGCTAACAAAAAACTATGAGGCAAACTCTCCAGGAAATTTAATTTTGTTCCTGCTTAGTATTGCACACACCACCCATTTTTTGATTAGATAGCAATTGATCATAGTATTAATCTTCTAGCAAGAAAAAGAAATTTAACAAAAAAAAAATATTGCTGTGCACGCCACATGAAGTCTACTAAAGATGAAATGCTTAATTTACAATCTTCTAAAATGAACTTACCTAATGAGATGTAT
>CM032666.1:34882564-34981473 GCA_019095985.1 Streblospio benedicti | reverse complement strand
TAGTTGCTGATTCCAAATGCAGAATTTGGTATTTTCGCTTAGTGGGAAGGGAAGACTAAATTACCCTCTTTCCTTACTATTTGCTGCGACCAAAAAGCCCGACCCAAAAGATTGAGTATGTGTATATTTATGACAGAAAAATGGACTCTCACTTGAATACCAGTTTTATATGTTCATTGCCCAGAAATATTTGATATGTTAGAAGTATGATGAAATCTTAAGAGCCTGGGAAGAAGTACCTAATAACCAAGAGGACTGACATAATACTCCAAGCACCACACATAATTAGACATCTATTGCCCTTGCAGCATAACTCGAGTCATAACCGGGGAGCATTAGCCATAATTATCGTGAGGCCCACGAGGTGATCAAACAAATCAATCAAACTGTTGAGTAGCAGACTCTATCAACATCCACACTGATTCATGGTCTTCATCAAAATTCAGACACTGCATCAAATTTACAGCATAGTGATGTGTATTACATTGTGCATGGGTTGAAGATTTCATTCTCCTTTCCGATTTTGTTGATTCGTAGCTATATTGTATAATCATACATGTTCACCAACAAAGTCTGATTGTACACTCTTATTTCAATGTTTGTTTGAATGGAATGGAGACAGAATGGATGTATAAACCTATCAACAAATAAACGGCGTAAGATTTTTGTCCATGTATATGTGCACTAAATATAAAGAACACAAATAAAATTTATTTCACTTCCAGGAAGAAAAAATCCAGACGTACCCATAATGCCATGTGAAACAGCAGTCATATGAAAAAAGAGCATCATAAGATTACTACCTTAATGTGAGAATCAATACAAAAACTGTATTTGGTAAATGCAATCTTTCGCATCATGTTTTACATGTGATCCATTGTGTAACATGCAATATATTAAACATTTCTTTATTTGGTATGTATTTTCACATTTCCAGTTATTTATTGCAGTTGAAACCTTTCTTTCAACACAGGTCTTTGAGCTGCTAGATTCTGAACAAATGATTGGAATACGAGACATTTAAATTCAGAGCAGATACACTATTCTCTCAAATCATCACAACTTCCAGGAACATATTTCCCCACGGACAAACTGGGCATCGACTTACATGTCTCATTTTGGTCTACTTTATATATTAAGAATAAGAATAAGAATAAGAATAAGAATAAGAATTAAGAATAAGAATAAGAATAAGAATAATTTATTTCGATAATATACATATTAAAATGGGCTATCATTTATCAAGGCCTGTGGCGAGTACGAAAAAAACTAGTTGGGAGGGTGATTGGGGGAAGACTTGAAAACCTCAAATTGATTTTTTAACAGTGGGTGTGTGAGTGTGGCTGTGTGGGGTGTGGGTGTGTGTGTGTGGGGGGGGGGGGAGGGGCGGCGGGGGCCAGACTTGAAAATGAAAATCTAAGATGCACTTATAGAGGTGCCTTGGAAAATTGGCAGTTATTTTAGTGAGGGTATGGACTGAAAATCATAGCGTAATGGTTTCATTTTTTCAGACTCCCCCTGGACCATAACAAATGGTGGCCTACTAAACCTTCTGATTTAGAGACCAGTCATTATACTTGATAGAAGTTTGAATCTTTCATTCATATGTACCAACGGTACTAACCGTGGTTTCACAGCTAATTCAATTGCAAAAATATATTCCGTAATAACAAATGTTAAACAATTTATGAGCATTAATAGTTACTCATCAAATCAAAATATGTCAGTGTAATTCATTGTTGTCTACAATAATAGCAATCAACAGAGCAATTCATATCATACACCTGTTTATGGTTATATTAGAAATCATTGGAATCAATAACACCCTTAGATACATGATCAGCCATTCCAGCAGCACTTAACAGGTTATTAACATGAAAAATGGCAAATTCATAGCCTATCTTTCATTCTAATATAAACCAGTTAATAGAAGCTTTGATGTTAAAACTCTCTGTTTAACAATAATATAAATGGAATTTATATTCATCTTTCTAAAATTGGAATCATCGCAGTAAAGCTTCCCTTTTAGAATGCTAATATCAAACAAGCTTCAAATCCTAAAGCATTTTACTTTTGAAATCAAATTTCAATTTCAATTTCAGAAATGCCATTTCAGTATTTCAAGCTGTGATCATCAAACCAAAGGGCATTTACCTCTCAGACCCCTACATATTTTAAAACTCGCCCTCATAAACTATGTACATAGACTACACAATGACAATCCCTATGTACAGGTTATGTTTTCAGCACATGCAATACACTCTTCAAATTGGCAGCGACCTGCAGTCTTTCTGATCCATCCAGCTCTACCATATCCCGATTGAACATGCTGCCACTTTAAATGAAATTCTTACACCCCAATGGGAATACCCATCCTTTGCAAGAACTGATACTTAGCTGCTCACCTTGAGAGAAAGGAAGTTGTCCATCTTTGCATGGTTGTGCTCTCTGTACATATCCATCATGTGCTCTATCACAACCACCTCAAAACATTTCCACTATCCTCCTTTGATGGGGAAAACTCATGCCATTCGGTCTCAATGCCTTTTTCAGCAAGGCCAGCATTTACTCATTGATGTTTGCAACGAATGAGACTGATTCAACAGGTGACACTTTAACATTAAAGCACATGCAGAATTTCACCCAATATTCATGCCTTGGTTTTGCAGTATGCTATAAAATATCCATGCAGCTAGGATAATCGTTAATCACTAACAAAGTTCTCCGATAGTCATTGACCTTTCCTGGGTGGGCAGAGATAATACGGCGATGTAATTTCACGAGAGACATTTATCAGAAATTATGGTGCCAAACGTGTGTACATGATGAGATACACCAACAAAAAAGACATATCCATCAAAAAAATGGAACAAACACATTTGTATACTTTGCACACAGACAGAATCAGGAATGTACTTCCTGCAATATCCAAAACAAGAGACTGTCAATGGTTTATACACGTATCTTCTCCACAGAAAAAGGTCACTTTCCTTCAGCAAAAGTACATGTAAATGGCAATGGTGAAGCTCCACACAGCAGCATATTGTGTATGTGTGGCAACAATGGATGCTGTCTAAGTCTTGTCTCGCTCATCATCTATGTCACACTAGCTCATTTTTTGGCAGCAGTGGCGCTTCTCGTCAGCTTGGTTCAAACATATCTATTTTCAATATTCGGACACCCATTGCACCCCTACTTTCCACAACAAATAGCGTTGGGCAATTGAATAGCTAAAGCAGTTTAAACACTTATGTGCAATTGTGCAATTTAATACTACATATATATAAAATCAAGTTCATATACATATCTTTCACAAGAATATTATACATGTAATATACATATATAATGTTAGGAATAAGATAAGGGTCAAATCATTCTACTCACACTGGGCACTAGCTCATTTTCCTCTTATCTTATTCCTGATAATTTTCAATATATAATCCATCAGAACTTAAAATATGTACATATTAAGATTACATGTACTGGTATACTAAATTAGTCAAACTGTTCCATATTCATGTCGACTAACAAAGGGAAGGACAGTTCATAATTCGATCAAGCTGCATACTACAGCCAATGGATATTCCCACTGCACATTTACAGAAATTCAGTTGAGGTAAAATCATTTCTCCCTAAATATGGACAGAGTTGACAGCCAGATGAAACGTTATGACAAGCCTACACAGATGGAATCTTAATATAAGTCTTTGATAAAGGCTCAACACTGTGAAAGCCAACAAAAACCCTGTGTTAAGCAAAGCTTGTAAGATCAATAACTTCTTCACATTTTTCATACCAAAGTAACTCCTGATCTTTTTTGCTAGATCACTTTGAGAAATTGAAAGCTTTTCTAGTTTAATTATTTTGTCTTTTATTGCGTGCATTGTGGAAATTAATTACCCAGATTATAAACCTTTATTTCAGTTGATAATATTTTGTAAAATTTTATTGAAAAAGAATATAATTCAATAGGAGCCCAGGATATGGACTGATTATATTTTAGAGAGGCGTTTACACACAGAGGCTGTTCACCAGGACAGTCTAAACATGGACGCCTCAGTGTGTATCATCACACTTATTGCACCCACTGTTTGCTGATTGTTTATCTATATAATTCATATGAACCAATAACAGTCAATTATATAGACACAAATCAGTGTACGAATTTCTATAAGAAAAAAGGCAATCAGATTGATAGGGTTGTGTGAGTACTAGGAACAACTTGTATGATACATTATAACTTTCATTTTCATTTGTTCTTGTTATGGTTTTTACTTGTAAGATGAAATAATTAAATCCCCTTAACTATCAGAACCTTTTGTTTTATAACACCTCATAAACATTCAAAGCATGCATTTGTTTGATAGTTCACACAATTTGTTAGAATTCCATTCCCATTAGGGAAACCCCAAAATTTTACTACTCTATTCAATTATGAATGTGGCCATTACATACTTCCACTCTACTACTTTTTCCAAAGTACTATATGTATAAGCAGACTTGTGGAAAAATGACTAGCAGAATTAAAGATATAGCATCTTACACATATATAGATCTCTAGTCACTCATTTCTATGCCAAATATGCTAATAACCACTCATATTCCATGAGTCATGCCTTATCGTAAACTTGCAACCTTGACTCCTTGATGAGATTTTACCTAGAGACAGCATGGTAACGCCTCCTGTCATATTGTACATTAATATTGTGCATTTATGATGGTTAATATGAATCTCTTCAAGTAATTGAATGTACATCAGTATCCCAGCAGTAACTGTGCACAGTTTATTTGAAGCCAAATTTTTTGGGGCATTGTTTGGCATTATAGCTACAAATACAGGGGACACAGAAGGGGACAGATTGAATATGGGAGATGAGATTGCAACTTCTTCCCATCATGTTGAGATCTTACGCATCTGTATAGGCACGAAAATAACATACCACATCTAACATCCATCTCTGTGTACCATCTTCGTCAGTCAAATCCAACAAAAATGACATTACTCAATGATTTCAGATAACTGAGAGAAAGCATTATAATGCTTCCCTATTATCCGTACATTATCTTTCAGTCAAGCTCGTCTCCATAAAAACATTCAACTCGGCCATGAAAAATTGAAAGACATCAGAACAAAAGAAACCAGTCTACAGACAGACGTACACCACACCGCAGTTTCGCCGTCGGCGACTACAAGTTCCACTGGAACTCCTCATCATTCTCCCCACTCCTCCGCCTCTCACCTTGTACATCTTCTGCAGCTTCTCATCCTCCTCGGTGCCGTCGGTGGCGGCCGTGAGCGCCTGGAGCTGCTCCAGCCGGCGCTCGGCTGCGCCCATCCACGCGGCGAGCGCCGCCTCGTCCGCCTCGTACTGCGTGAGCGCAGCCACCATGTGCTCCAGCTGCTTCTCACGACCGTTGATCCTGAGACAGATGCACATACCACGGTGAGTATGTTTATAAAAAATTACAGTAGAACCTCTCTATTAGGACCACCTTTGAGACCAGTGTTGGTGGTCTCAATAGAGAGGTGATCTCTATACAGTGGTTCATTTTTTTAGTTTTATGAATGTTTGGGACCGTGAAAAGTGGTCTTACTATTGAGGTGGTCTTAATTGGAGGTTCGACTGTACTTTGCAAAGGCTATTATACGGACAGCAAGTCGTCGGGATTTTAGACGTGCAGATGTTTCCTTGTACTCTTCGTCATAACTATTGATCTGTGCATCTACCACCAGATTGCTACTTGATGCCATTATATGTACTATTCGGGTGAATGAACCACAAGATGGAAGAACTATATAAAAATCGATGCCCGTGTGTACAAGACATTTAAAAGCACAAGTGCATATTTTCTCCACTGTTACACACATTTTCCCACCAATGCATTGCTGTGATGTGGAAAAAGTCCAGAACATTCTAATTCACTTGAATCAAATATAATAATCTTTCAAAAGCCCGTCAACCCAAGCCTTCAGTTTACTTAATGCAAAAGTGGGGCGAGCCAGTTTGACTGATCCCCTCTAATAACGCCACTGTCTGTGAGCCCCCGCCCTCACCTCTCATACCCATCCATCTTCCCCAGACCCGCATGCAGCCAATTTGCTACACTTACATACATGTCTTTTCACTTATGAGAACGAAAATTTTGAGCTTGCATGCATCTTGGGGGATAGTTTTAGATACTCATGTAGACATTACTAACTGCCTGCAACAGTGGTGAAAAATTAGTATTAAATATTCATTGCATTTACATAGCTTCCAAATTGAAGACAGATAGAATAATATAACATTCAAATATTCTTCTGTATTTGAAAATTTTCATAATTCATATGATTTATGATTATTCAATTATATGCTGTCTTGCAAACACTTTTCTTCGAGGTGATATTTTACTGGTTTCTATTTTATAATATCTTTTTTAAAACCCACAGCTGATGGTGCCATTTTGCAGGTGACATCAAAATCTTTGCTAATCACAGTTGCTAATCATGCAAAACAAAATTCAGGAATAATCCTTTAGCATTTACCTCCCAACAAGACTTGTCCATCTGTTGTTATCTTTCTCAACAATGCCTTTCACCTTTGTGACATCGTCAGAACCTTGGTACTCGTCCACAAGTTTGTTGGCCATGAGATTTAATGCATCTACCTTTTTCTCCCATTGGTCAACTTCAGCGCCTAGTTTCTACAAAAAACATACACATTTTTTGTATTTTTACCATTTGGACATCATTATTCTTATCATATTGCTTTATTTCACAAACTCTTTTTTTCTAATAAAATATCCAAAGTTTCACTCATTTCATTTGTGCTAAATCTGGGTCCACAGTTATGTTTGTGATGGTTGAACATGTACAAAACATGCATAATGGACCCTGAATCAGCTCTTTAAGAACCAGATGTTTGGTAAAACATTTCAGCTTGTGAAATTTATCAATGAGTAAAAATGTACCATACATTAAAACCGATCTAAATGAACATTTTAGAATTCACGTAGCGAAAAGGTTGACAAAGAAACACCAACAAATATTTTAAAACTAAGAGAGTATAAGTAACACATCTTCCAAGTTCTAGGCAATATAAATTTCATTTGGGACCAAGATCTCAAAGGTCTCACATTAGGTATACAGTGCAAATTCAATATTCAAACTAAAAACAGGACAGTGCAGTAGATACTATTTGTCATTATTTTTTGTTCATCCCATTAATTGAGTTAACATTTTTTCTCCTCGTACATCTATCTAAAAATTAGTTGATTATATTTAATAGTAGTTATTTTCTCTCTTCACTTGAATGATAAGTAGTTAACAATGCAATGTATATTAGCCTAAATAATACCTAACTATCTGTCATTTGGTATAAGTGAGATGTTAGAAATAAAAATCTTTTGATGACATACAAATTGCTAACTTTATACAGTATAATCATACAATGCAAAGACCAGCTGTATATTTGGTCTTTCACAATGTATTACATGTAGTGCTCAAAGCTCAATATCCCGAGATCTACAAGTCATAATGTACTCACATAAAGTGGGTTGTTATTCACATATAACTACTTATCAGATGAAGTCTTTCTATTTGAAATACATCATTGGTAAGTTTTTATCTTAAAAATTGCACCAAAAATGTATTCTATTAATTTCTAAGTTTTATAGTTCATATTTTCCTTGCATTATCTTTATAAACACTCTACAGTTCAATAATGTACCTTATAATCTAAAATGCTCAGCTGTAAACATTTTTTTTAAATTACAGATATAGTTTTACAAAATCATCTTCAATTATATCAATCCTCATTAAACAAAACATTTTCTCTTACTTGCATGTTCATGTATTACATAAAGATACCAGTATCACTTATTTTCACCACCCCAGTTCTGTGGCAATATAATGTAAAATGAACTAAGTGATGAGCCCTTGGTTTTGCTGGGTGATTTTTACATGTACCAAAATGAATTAACCTTGTACACAAATTAGATTCACGGAGCAATGTAATACATAGAAATTAGCTTGAAATGTGTATCATGTATATAATACAGGCTGACAAATGACATTACAGAAAAAGAAAAGACAAAAAGACCAGATTCAGTATGAAGCAAATCCCTCACTTGTGAGGCCAGAACCCCCTATTTGTCAGGCAGATAAGACCCGAGACACTGCCGAGGGCCTATTTATGTGCCAATTGGAAAATTACTGACATTTCCCAATTGCATTGCAATATTGTATTGTAGGGCAGTTTATACAAATATAGTAACATCATATACCATATTATTTAAAGTGGTTGTTCACATTTTCAAAAGTACAAACGCTTGCTCAAATAAAACTCATTTTCTTAAACATGTCAAATAATGGATCTTTATTGATGAAGTTAAAAGGAAAGACGGTGGCTTGTCAAGGAAATGATGTGTCCAATTTTAGTGATCAAAGGAAGTAAACATTGATCTAGAAAACAAGCCTCAAAATGTACCAATCTATCAACGACAATTCATTCTTTAGAAGTCGCAACCCTGCACTTGTTTAAATTTTACAAAATGTCTGCGACTTCAATATTAGAATGGTTGTGTCACCAACGTTTTGTACACTCCGATGGTGCTTTTGGCATACTCAGCATTTTCAACATGTTGATTGATTTCACAAACTTGAATAAAAGACACTCCATGTACTATCATTCAAATATTTTCACGTCATTATTTCTATCCTGGTCGATGTCTAACTATTACATTTGTGTAAGCAATGTGCCACCGGACAGCCAATTTTAGTCGGACAAAATACTTCAAATTTTCTATTGGAACAAAATCTCACCTTGTTGATTTCTATATGTTTCTTCAGTTCACTGACAGTTGCCGGCACTTCAGCCTCCACCGCCTCGAACTCATCCTCGGCGCTGACAAACCACCGGTCAAACTCTAAGTGCTGTTCGTCAAACTGGCGGCACTCCAGCAGCATGTCTTCCAGCTGCGTCTTCCGCGCCACGATCTTGGAATTGGCCTCCTCCCATTGCTTCTGCAGCTTCTCCACTAAAAATGCAAATGATAGTATGCAGAATCAGGGAGACAGATGCATGAACAAAATGCACATGTATACATAATGGTCATTATCACATGAATCTAGTAGGGCTTTAACATAAGAAAACTTTCTATAGCTTTCAATGAAACCAGTTTAGCCACATCTTGCAGTTTCTACCCGTATTTGGCCTATAAGATTTAACCGACAGTGCCAAGGGTAAATTGTGTGTGTGGGTACATCAACAGAGTTTCACCTTTTAGAACAAAAGCTTTTTATTTGAAACCAAGTTGAGGATGTATGGAAGGCCTAAGTAGGGAAAACCCATGATTGTGTCATGTGAAAAATTGTGTACAGAGGAACTGAAAAATTGATAAAGCCCCAGTGGAAACAAAACAATGAGGGTCTAAATAAATTACCGTTGATTTGGTCGTGGGTCAATATAATTTGAATTGGCGGAGACGCATTAGATGACATTTTTATTGATGAAATCCAGATTTCAAAGTTTTTAAATGGAATGGCCATAAAAAACACTTTCCAGATTAATACCCATTTTAGAAATCTAAGCACCAAACAGACCATTTGATTTTGTTTACCTGTGTTCAATAATATCGTTTATAACATTTTTTCATGAGCTGATGAAAAATCTGAGGCTACCTGGAAAACAATTAATTCTCATTCCTCCTTGTAGTTCACAGTTAATTTTTAATTCTGACCTCTTTGTATAATTATTTGATCAAAAGGGTTTAATTTGATTTTATTTTGACACTTAGTACACCACACAGTACACCACCCACACAGTATATTGAATCGTTATTTTTTGAAAAATTTGTTTTGAAAAAAACAAGAAATAAGAATAATTAACATGGATAAAGTTCCCCAAATAAAATTGAAAAGCTAATATTGCTAAAAAAATCGGCCGAGTGTATGATTATTCCAAGAAAGACCACAGCAACAAACACATCATTGATAACATTTGGACTGGAATTGGGCAAAGCAATGGAGATAGAAGGCAAAGTATCTAAAAATTTTACAGTTGAACATCTATATACGTTCATTCGTTTATTCTATACCATGCATTTTAGGATGAATCTTATTAACACACTATTCTCAACATATTTGCATGTATTTATATATAGTAAGGTCAATTGGGGTGTAGAAATTCTGGTGTCTGGCTACCCAATCTATTTACAGGAAAAGCATTTAACCACGGTCCCCCGGCTTTTAGTAGATTCCTTATACTTCCTATGTTGTTTTGTGAAAATATCTATAGCATTATATCATTTTAAAGAATATATGCCTACGTTCACACATACAATTGAGCAGGAAAGCATGAAGATAAATCGATGAATCTCAGTCGCTACATGCCGCAAAAATGGAAGAATCCACGGGATACATACAGAAGAAAGCTGGCTGAAAGGAAAAAAAGAAAAGTGGCCAGGGCAGGAGGATATTTGTGGGATGGTGCTACTTCAAGACGATGCAATTTTTAGATCCCTTTCTAGCGGATGCAGCGTATGTAGTAACAATTATTAGTCATAGTTTAAAAAAAAGTAATACCGGTACTTTTGTGCAGATTTAATCAAACCATACATCAAACAATATATACAACAATATATTCAACATGTGATACACTACATACAATACAATATATACAATTTCAATATCCGTTTATGTAGTTAGTCTCTTTTTTCAGTACTGACAGTAACCTAAGCATGCCTCAAGATGTGCCAATGGAAGATGATCCAGCCAACGACTCAGATGATGCCACCACACTCGAAGCTGTCTCCGACTCTGAAGTTCTATCTGTATCAACTCTGTAAGTGTTCACTCGGTCATTCTTAGGTTCAATCCTCTATCAATATGCTTGTCCTGCCATGGGCTTATACATTTACATACTCTTTTCAATTTTTCTCTCACAGCAAGTGCATCCTGTGGACTGTTGTGGCCAGATCGTCGTAGATTTTTTAAGCTTTCCGTTTCACTCTCATATTCATCCTCTAATGTGCATGTTAGCTCTGCAGGTGTGCTGAGTGATTGTAAAAAGTTATGTAGAACAACTGTTGCTTTGACAACTGTTTTCACATTCTCCGGTTTGATGGCTATTTTTGTGTGATACAGCCGCCATCTTGCTGCCAGTATACCAAACGCACATTCCACAATCCGCCTCGCCCTGGATAATCGGTAGTTGAATACCCGTTCCTCACGTGTTATTGACCTTCCTGGGTATGGCCTCATCAAATGAATTCCCAACGGAAATGCTTCGTCAGCAACTATCACATAAGGCAGCTTCCCATACTGAGGTGCTTCTGCTATGTGTGCATCATTTGGGATATGGATTTTTCCTGATGCAACCCCCTTTCCAAGTGTGCTTTGGGCATATATACCACCATCACTATTACGACCGTAGCCACCTATGTCTACATATATGAACTTGAGATTTGCATCAACTAATGCTAAAAGTACCAAAGACATTGTGCCTTTGTAATTGAAATATGTTGATCCAGAATTATCAGGGCATTTCATAACAATATGTTTACCGTCAAGAGCGCCCAGGCAGTTTGGAAACTGCCATTCATACATGAAATTTTCTGAAATCAATTTCCAGTCGTCCGAAGATTGAGGAAATTTTAAATAAATTGGACTCATTTTATCCCATATTACTTGACACACTTCTGGGATCAATGAAGATAATGTGGATAATCCAATCCGATACTGCATTGCCAAAGATCTGTATGACTCTCCAGTGGCCAGATATCTAAAAATAAAAAACAAAAACAATTTAAGACTTAATCATGTAACAGATTTTGATATATATTTACAGGATTCCTCTGAAGTGCAGCGACTACCAGAACGACCACAAAAAGCTGCTGCAGCTGCGTAAACAGCACCAACTGCAACAACATCAACTGCAACAACATCAACTGCAAACAAACGGCACTGACGAATCTGTACTAAACCCCCCAACTTCAAGCAATGGTGGTAATACATCGACAATACCAGCACCAAACAGAAAATCTAGCACCCCTCTTCCACCACGAAAGAGAAGGTGTAAAAAACAAAGTGACATAGACAGTGAGCTCTGTTCACTGCTACAGTTGCAGAGACAGCGAGCAGAGAAAATAGATGCCATGTCTAAACAAAAGAGTGACATTGACCTCGTGTTTGAGGGATATGCTAAGCGGTGTAAAGACCTACCAAAACGCAAGTCCTCATACATAATGTTCAAAATGTCGGAGCTTTTCTATGAAGTAGAAAATGACATAGGTGTACACACATCTTCGGTTTCTACAGCACCAGCACCCACACTACAACCCACTTTTTCTTCAGTTCCCAATTTTCACAATAACAATAATTTTGCATCTACATGTACCTTCACCTCTCCAGACCAACTATCAGAGCCAATACGTGAGAATTCAGATGATTTCACAACAGGGAATCTTGTACGGTCATCATTTGACATAACTAATTATTAAAGCAAAACTTAGCCATAAATCAAAATGTTTCTTCCTCCATAAATGTTTTATTTCTGTATAAACAAAATTTGACATAACACTTTTATAATTTTATATGACACTGTCAATGATGATAAATAATGTATACACGTTCTTAAATTTAGGATCTTCATAGAAAAGTTGTGTCAACTTCATTATTAAAATGTAGTTAAGAATATGTACTGTATTCTATTTTATTTTATAGTTAAGACTGTAGTCAAGACTGCTAATGCATGTTAACAATAAACCAATTTGTCAAAACCTTTGATTGCATAAAGATTCAATTAACATACCTTATACAAATTGCCAACCTTTTCTCGGCGATATGCATTCTCTTTGCAATGTTGGCTTTCATCAAATCTGCCTCAACATGAAACAGCACTTGTCGGAACTGTTCACGGCTTAATCTACAATAACAAATTTGAATAGTACACAGCAATATACGACAATTAATGAACATTTCACTTAGGAACTATACTTACAAGTGACTAAAGTACTACCTGAAATATTCCTTGAACTTTTTTATCATTCAGAGACAACTGTGGGAATAGATGAAAATATTATCAAAATAGATCACAGACTGGCACAAACATGGTCGTGATTCTTTGAGCATGATGGTATCCACTGTAAGAAATTTCAGATTCCTGAACTCTATGTATGGAAAACATCGTTTCAAAGAAATGTCTTCAAATAATTTATAATATTGTTCACTTGGCATCTATAACTTAATGTATGTGGAGTTCATAGGCTTTATTTTATATGCACATAAGGAAAATATTGCTATTCCATAGTACTTCTTTTTAAAACAGCACATTGTAAATTTATCTAAAAAAAGATATCAGCAACTTCAAAGAAGACACTTTTGTGTAATATATATAATTTTATGTCCAAAATGACGTCTATGACATTCATCACCACATTGTCCTTTATACCAAATTAGACATTCAATTCCCCTTCATAAGCACAAGTCATCAGATTTAAAATAATCAAAACAACAGTTCTTTTTGATGCTTGCTTCTATATCAGATTCTCATCACAGAGATTTTCCCATATACATTTTCTAATTGCATAGAACTTTACAAACCACCAAATTAGCACAGATTATCCTCAAAAAATTTAAATAATGATTAAGATTAGATTATCCTCTTTTATTCAACATGGCATGATTATTCTTTAATATCTAATAGATAGGTTAATATGTACACCTATCTACCACATTGCAATACCTAAAGTATTATTGGTTGTATTAAATATTCCCAATTTTTGTTTTACGGGATATTCCAATGAATAAATCACACCAAATATAAACACAATATATCATATCCAATATTCTTTTCACAAAATTATTATAAATAAACATTCACAATTCACATAAACCATAAGGAGGAATGTTCATAAAACCACTCGAACAAGTTGACAATTCATAGTAATCAATTCTATACATATCCGACAATACTTTTAACTTTCCCGATCAGGATCAAGCAAAGGGGGACTCAATCTGGCGTGAGTTCTTGTCAATCGCGCTCAACATAGTGTGCATCCCCGTTGCATCAATGTTGGTTGTGGGAATTGCTGTCAATATCGTAAACAATCCCTTGGAAATGGTGGCGTCAGAAAGAAGCATAGACATCTCTAGTGACCCTCCAGGCGACAAGACGCTACAGCCAGCCAGCAAGAAAATTGCTGAGGAGGGGATGTCTCAATTGTCCTGCTACACTGACTGAGATTACTGATAAGTTAACACTCCAATGCCACACTGCACTGGGCACCAATTTTGTCCAATTGTAATGACGAAAAATAGTAAGGAATGACTTTGAGGCTAATTAAGCTCATTAGGGATGATTGCCAAGGAAAAGATGATACAAGTGATAGCTGCCATTGGAATCTAATAGTTTACTATACAATCTGTGAGAAAAGATTAAAGTACAGCTGTAAACCATGTTGTGACAAGACTGCTGGTGCCTTCCATGAGAAAATTCCATCTACCATGATGTACTCACATCAAAGCCCATGGGTGTTTGGTGGTCAATTTCTAACATACAGTATGCCTTGAGTGATTTGCAAAAATGGCTATCCAAAACATGGATAGTACAGTAGGGAATGGTTTACAGTTTCAATTTGTCAAATATTTCCTTAGCTCTTTCTTTATCAAATCAATGTCATTTGAAATGTTACTCATAATCAAAAGTCTGCTTGAAATTTTCTATATGCATTATAATAATATTGTTCTGGGTATAATATATACTTATAAATCAAACCAAATATATGTATAATGTCACTATGACATATGACACAAAAAGAGAAAAAATTATCATAATCGACACTTTATATGTGAATTAGGCTATGCAAAAATTCTGAAGAGACACATAAATCATGCTATGAAATACATTATAAGTAGCAGTACGTGTATAATATCACAGATGACTGTATAGGTGTATATATAGGATAAATTAGAGGCAATTTTCAAATCTATGGAGTAGGTTTGCGCAAATGTGCTTATTAATCTCATACTCTATTAAATGCTAATGTTCATAATGCTGCGTACATTCCAATTACAAAAACATTATAGAATTCTGTATCCATAAATCAATTACACTGATTAGAGCAACCTTTGATGGTAAAGGAAAAAAGCTACATGAACACAAGAAAACAAGCAACTATTCATGAGAAGATACAGCCCAATTTGCCAGTCTTGTCTCTGCCTCCTCTGGGGAGAATCCACTTCAACTAAAGTCCTCACAAATACTGCCTTTATGGAGCTGAACAGGAGTGGATCAATTGGTGACAGTTTCTTCTATTGGTCGCCTACTTTATATGTGAAGCAACGAAAAGTACAAGATGCAGCTGCAGCTACATGTACACCACAGCACTCGAACAGCAAATCCACAAATGACAGAACACAGAAAAGATAAAATAATTAGGGTACAATAATTTGCTTGATGCACTGTGTCATGGGGTGCATGTATTATTAGGAATCAGCTTCAGTGGTTCGTTGGTTGGTTGGTTGGTAGACAGTCAAAGATTTATTTTATGTTTCATCCATCACATTTCATTGTCATTGGAGTCAGAGATAGCATCCTCTTGATTCTGACAGTAAATGACAGCTGCTTCACAATGAAACAAATCTATAAGCATCAAGAATTTCCATTTCAAGTCTGGACCTTTATACTCTTTCATTTATTTTGAATATTGAAATATGTATTGCACCATGCAACAATCTATATACTTAGAATTCTAATACAGAGTAGCTTAAAAGAGTTTGATATGGACATCAGAATTTGGGAGCTTCATATGCCAAAAGCGAGAGCATTATGACAAAAATTGCTCAGCTTTCCATTTTCATGGTTTCATTGTGACTCTGTAAGACAATGTATGAAATAGGCATTACTTGCTGCGTGTGGATGATGATTTATAATTGTTATTACACATGAAAGTCTGTATAAAAGACAAACATTCCCCATGTAGATAATTTATTGTTGTTATAAATTGATTCTATGTAATCCTCCTTTCCTTTTATTTGTCCCAACAGAATAGCAACTTTTAGAAATAGATATTTTGTTATAATTAAGCAATATGAACTGTTCAATATTGTATTTTATATATAACATATCCAATACATGCTAACAAAAAATACTATTAATGCACACAAATGTATTTGAAAACGTAACAATGCAAAGAACATTCAACAGTACAACGAACATTCAAAATTTACGACACAATTAGCTGAGGGCAATCAATCATGGCATCTACTTCACCCAATTAAACAGGTAGACAGAAAAAGGATCTGGACCTGGTTTGTCCATCCATACCATGTGCAAATAAAGAATTGAAGGCTTCTGATTTTCCACATGAACTGACTTCATCAATAGCAGCTCCAGCATAAGGGTTCATATCGGTCCCGAGAACAGCATCACGAGAATCAATCTTACATTCATTTCTCAAGTGCTTCACTCTGCTGCTCAAGTTAAGATAGAAAGCTGCAAACTAATAGAGTGACATCATTGCGTGTTCAGCAAAAACTTTGTCAACCTGCATTATTTCCATTTCATGTTTATTTCATGGTCAGCAACATATCTAATATATGTACATGTTGTGTTTGGGATTGATACAGGATTATTTCTAAATCGGCGAACAGCTGCATAGGTAGATGTTATCATTTGAAAACCATATGCTACTTTTAAATACATGCTTAATGTGCTATCACTCAGAAGAAATAAGCTTTCATAAAATATGTAACAAATCATTTACTCCATATAACTTCAGGAAAATTGCACCCAAAAGACAAGACCTGGATTTGCTGCATGAATCCTTGATCTATTATCCAAACTAGCAACTATGTCCAAAAAGAAAAACCTTTTTTTTTTCAATAAAAATGTCACCCCCTCAGTGGGTCCACACCATTAAACTTGTTGGTCAGTTTGGAGATATATTTTTCTCCTAATAAGAGGAAATCATTGGATTTTCTCTATAATGCACACAAATGTTCTTTGCATTATTCAAATAATTGTTCCATTTTGAATATTTCATTAGATGCCATACAAAAAAATTAAACTAAATCTCTTCTTGGGAATCAAAATCAAATTCTCATTGGTAACCCCCAATTTCTAGCCACAATGCAACCCTATTAGTTTAGTAGCTGAATGTAGTAATTACCATAGGTAAGCGAGACACTTGTGTCTGAACCATACAACCTGTATTTAAAAAGATTGATTCTTAATGTTGCTAGGCAATACTTAGTATTCAGCATTAATCTTTTCCAGTTATCACTAAAACATACTTAAAATAATCTATTTACAAATTATACTTATTTACTATATATCTTTCAAATAATTTTGAAACAAACAGCCACATGAGGGTAGTCTTCACCATATAGATAAATTTAAAAGCACATTAGTAACACCTAATTAGCAAGTTGACATTTCATCTTGACTGTGGCATGTTGCTAACACTGTATTGTTAGCAAGGCATAATATTTCACAGTCCGCCTCTGCTTAGTTGCCAATACTAATTGGCCTTAGTTGACAAGAAAAAAAAAGGAATTACACAAGATGCACAACATTTTGTACGGAAATTGTAAAGAAGTAATTTTTTTTGTAACAAAATCTCCTTGCTAACCATAAAATTTATAAATTCAAATTACACAACGGTCTATAATTATGACATTATTATTAGTAAAAGTAATACAAAGTTTGTGAGACTCCAATGATTTCACTAACAGTTTATTTCATATGGATTATATATGTTCCAATTAGGCAAAACTACAAAAACAATAACAAACACTTAAAAATAATCATTCACTGATCTTACAAATCAATTTGCTATCTATTAATTGATGCAAGGTACTGCACAACACAACCACAAATAGTCAAAGTGTATGAACTGTGTTAGCCATGGGCACATGCATTGTAAAGGGTAGAAGGGAAAAAGAAAGAATAGCCACTCATTAGTCTCAGTTGGCTCTACCCTCTACAATGCATGTGCCCGTGGTGTTAGCTATCTAATTTGGGCAGATCACACCTTATTTAGTAAATTTTTCACATAATGAGAGTAAATTTCATTTTTCTACGACATCCTCATCAGAACATAGCAATGCACCAAATAAGATTAGAACCACCCATTTAATAATCTATCCAAAGAGTAACACAATTACATTTTCAACTAAATTCTTTAGGAGTACATGAAATTCATTAAAAAGCATTTGAATACCAAAGAGCAATCTCGAAAGAAGCCATTAAATAGATCCCTGTCTCATTAATAAGTGCAAGCTACAACACACCACATTTCTCCCACGGGATAAGGAGAGGGTCACATCACTATTGGATTGCCATACACATTCCACGATAGGGATCACTGCATTGATCCACTCTGCAGCTAGCAGAGACTATTTTGTCATCTTTGTCATCTACATTTGTACGTGTGATTATTGTGTTACAATATTATTATGATAGCTAATCCCATATGCCTACTATTCCCCTTTTACAATATGCAGATGCTAAGCAATGAGCAGTGAAATGCAAATGGAAAAACTGTTGGTCTGCATTTTAGATGAATATCACCTCATATCTTTACACTTAGAACTAAATAAAGATTTTGCGCAAATGAACCTGTTTAGTAATTTCCAAAAGTCTAACCTATGACAGGAAGAAGCCATAAAAACACATTTGCTGACAACAGGCACATTCCAATTCCCACTTTGGACCATCATTTTCTTCTCCACCGTAATCTTATTATCATAAACTAGGCAGCATATACACTGGCAAGGAAGACAGATTATGGGAAGTTCTTTCCATATACACAAAGATAATGACAAAATATTTTATTATACTATCATTTTATTTTATACCCGTAACTCGTAGACTTCAAATAATGGTTTACATTAAAAGAAGAAAAGAAGAATCATCTACTGGATCATTGCTTTTTAAAAACATACATTTGATGAATATTCAGGTATAAATAGGGAAATGTGACAGAAATTAACCAATTGGTCCCTATTCTATCACTCAAAAGACATACTGTCACAAGAGTATGAAAACTTAATATACTGATGAATTATTTTACCATATAAAGTTGAAATAGTACAACATATAAGGTAGTCACAACTTCAGCACAGTCACTAACAATCCGCGACAAAACTTAAGTGCATCTGCTTGTACATACATGTAGGTACCATAGCTTCAGCAATACTTTTCCAATAGAGCTACAACTTCAGCTCTACATCATCATCAGTTTCACGGCTTTATCATTCATACTACCTTTACATGTCCATGTTCATTATCAACCCATGGGTCCAGTTATTGCTTTTAACTGGAGAAATATTGTGGGGTTAGACCTGCGTCAAAAAGCAAAAGCAATACTTCGGTTTTCTTACTAAGACTTGTAAGACTGTACGTTAGACATCGCTGAGACAAGTAGGGTTGTGATTGGTTCGATTTTGAGACCCACTTCCACGAATATTAAGCCCGTAGATTAATTTAAATAGAATAAACTGTTGACAGACAAAATAGTATAAATTGTTGTGCATATACAATTAATTCATTATATTCAAGCTCTTTCATAAAATTGCTCAACCCTAGATCATTGGATGAGCGAAGAGGGTGGTTGAGCATTACTATAGCCACATGATATCCAATGCAAAAATTCACCATTGATCTCTTTTTACAATGCTACGCACACAAGCACACACTGTTGGTGTGAAATGTAAATACATGGCAATTATTATATAAACATGCACATACATACAACCAGATCAATGTAACAAACATCCTTATTCAACAAAAAAATATGTATCATCATTAGAATACACATATAATAATACACATATTTCCACATATTTCCTCATAATTTTTAAGCAACGGGAAATTCTCTGACATAAATTATGGAAATCAACATCAAGAAGAAAAAGTGGTTGCGATAGTAGTTTTTACAAACATACCTGCACCAGTGATTTCCACATTGTTTAAAACAGAATCCTTTGCATTCTTCAACACTCCAGAAAATCTATCCAGATAAGATTGCATATTTTACTTTGCACCCTTTTTGACCACTTCGAGCCTCATATAAACATAACTTTGATTGCTTTTCATTCCTCTTACAGTTTGGATATGCAATTCAACATATTGAACTCATGGGAGGTTATATTGAATCCATAGATTGCTTTCAGCCAAGCTATTCATCTGAAAGCAATTCATCATTGTTGTAAATTTCTTCTTTTTTCATTAAACTGATATACTAAGATAGATTTCTATACTACAAACTATATGTATGTCTGTGCATTATGCAAAAGGTTGGAGATCCTGCAATCCCAGCTATCCATCAGCACACTCAAGCTCCCGCTATCTTTGCTGGTTATAATTGTCAGCGACATTTAAACACTTGACATTTTGCAAAGAATTATAAAGGAAAAATCATGCAAAATGTTCACCTATTATGGTTATTGGAGAATTGCGACTCAATTAACGTATTTTAATGTTAGATAGTATCATCCTCAACATTAAACTGGTCCTTTCATCCGCAAATACTTTTTTGAAACAAATGTCACATACAAAATCATTTGGCTGATTGAAGCACTATATGGTTGTAGAGGCAGATTGCGTGGCATTACACTCGTAATATACACGCGTATATCCAAACATTGCTATTATCCTTTGTCAAACACCATCATCCCGCTTCATTCACTACAAACCTCATATGATAAAAGAGCATGTTAATGGATGGAGACAGTAGAGCCTTTGTCATAATTATTCCCTTCACCAAGATTACTCAATATTACATCATCATCACACCATGTCTGTAATTTTCCCACAAGAACAATTTATTATTATTTCTGAGCTTACTAAATAGCCAAAACGTACGAGAAGGCATCCATCAGTCGTCTGCATCAGCACTCTCCCTAGCTACCAGCAGCAATTAGTTAATGAAGTAATTCTGATTACTCGAATCTGCAAGCTTGACCAAAAATGGCTACAAGAATGCCTGAACATTCCAGTCTATTTTTACAGGCTACTATATCATCACTTCTTTTGTAAATGTGAATGATCCATTACTTATCATGAAATTTTCCTTTTGCACAGATATTCCAAATCAAATTATCTTCCCATCTGCTAATATCATTCCTGCAACGTTTACATTCCGAAATTGCAGACTAAATATTTTATACAAAAAAATCGTATTGAAATATAACAAATGATAAGTTGCTTCACATTAATCTATATTTAAAGCATCAATCAACCATGTGCTGTGTAATCACCAACTCATTACTTCGGTATTTCTTTAACACTTATAGAAACTGAACTCATTTTATCTTTAAGACAAATTAGTACATCTTAAAAGTCTACACAATGCAGATCCTTCATATGTGAGTGACCAGCAGGTTTTTTTTTCACACAAGCTGTGCAATTTTGGTTGATAACAATCCACCTAGACTAGTTCACGACTCAGCCAGCATGAATGTCACACCAACCACAATTATAATTTTTTTTCTGTCGTTATTTGGTTTGCACATATAATGGATTTGATAAGAATGCTGTAGAGCTGTAAGGGGAAAATAGAATTCTGCAATTATAAACACCAACACGTCTGTTCACTCAATACCTCGTTAATATTTTTGTATTACATTTCATTTTCAAAACATGTGTTTGTATAACATGTAGTATGTGGTAGAATATTTTGTCATGTATTGATGACATACACTTGTATTTATAAAAAAAATATTTTCTTCAGTAAATTTATAATGCCTAGTGCATGTTTTAAGAAACCAGTTGACAATAAGTAATATGACCATCAAAAACTTGGCAAAATATACACCCCCTGTGTACCATTAATTTGCATTATTTATCTCAGCCAAACTATAGCATGACCTAAACAATCCTGATGGATTCTGTTTGATTGCCTAAATTGAATACTTCAAATCTAATTTTACAAACAAACAAGAAGCCAATATATTGCAATTTAGATATATTCAAATAGGTTTGGTTCCCTCTGTGTAATTTGAAGGTGGCTCTATTTTCCATGGAGACTTGTCAATCTGATATGCATTCAGATTATAATGCAGCAATATCATGACCAAGACCATTACTTTGATCAACAGATTTTGTGTATTTTTCAACAGAAATCTTGACAATTGTACTGCCATTGTTTGTTGGTGAAAATATTCATGATAATATGATAATATGATTAGCAAAGTCATATATAGAAGAATAGCTTAAGAGAAAATGAATTAATATGCTGTGCATGTGCACTGTTTCGCTATGGTCACACTAAGATGGCATTGCTTCACATTTTCTATTTCATCATTATATCAGTATATTATATGCAAGAATATAAACTGGTGATAGAATGTAGAGAAATTTCTAACTAAAATTCAGAGTTTTGAATGTTGTATGGAACCTGGCAGATGCCATAAATGTCCGCCTTTCTGGCAATATTCACCAAACTCGCTCAACTTAAGAGCCCCCTGGCCCAACCCCCTGACCTCTTCTTCAATCTCACAGAGTTAGCTGCCTAATCGCAGCATTAGTCCTTCTCTGTTGGCAAATGAGCTGTGGTAAAACAACATAGAAAAGCACATCTTGTTTGTCTATCCACAAATCATTGGCTGAAGTGGCAGACTACAACCAATGGTGCTTACTTACATTAACTGTACAAATAAGGGTTTTGTCCACTTATAAAGTTTTACATACTCAAGCGTAATAATAAGTTTGCCTGGATGCTATTGCTTTCCTACTGTTTTTTGTTTTCATTTCATTTCATTTCTTATCATCTCTGGCAATCAAGATATTTCATGAGCAATTTCATTGCTAAATACTGTATTACTAAATATAGAAAAAAGCCAAAAGTAGGTACATTATATTACCAGTGTTAGGCAGTAAGTTTACAATCATATGCATTGCAAGCATCATACGCTCATTAATATTGGTCATACAAATCTAGTTTGCTATGAATATTCCCAGCAGAGTTCAGCATTAGCAACTCTGAATGATAGCATATCTAAATGCATTCTACACTAGAGTAATTGCTTACAATTACAAGTAAAAAAAGATAGAGGTGTTTTGACTTCATGATAGACAAAGGTTAATATTCAACCCCAAAACATGTTCAAATCTGTATGTTGAACATTAATACAATGTTAAAATTCATAAAATGAAAAATTCTGATTATAAAAGCAATCTTCCAATTGGTGTCTATCAGCGAGTAAAAAGCACATTAATGATGAAATCCATGGTGATAATATATACCTAACTTTTTCAAATTACCCCAATTTACTTGTATGCAGATGACATTTTTGAAGACTTGTGGCACAGCTGCTGATGGGATTCAGCAATTGTACATGACCCTCCCAACAACAATCACATTTACATGATTCTGGGTGATGCAATTTCGTGTGACAATCCTACATGTTGGTTCAGATTCTATACTAATACTTGATGTCAGAATAATCTGTTTAATAACAAGAAAGTCTAAAGATATTAATACATTTTACCAAAAGAAGCTATACATTGTTTGGAAAATTTAAACAACATTTTAATGAGTTGATTTACCTATTTGTACAAACTCCAAGAGAATTTTTATTGAAACAACAAAAAAATAATTGGCATGATATTGGCAAGATAAGTTACGCCATGGGTGATATACAAAGAACATAATAGTATTAAAATTAAATTTAAGTAAAATCATGGATTGGTAATTCTTTTGCGATTGCTGAGTACAATTCTCCAGGACAGAGAATTTATAGGCCTATTAATATCTATGGCTATTGTGATAACGTGTTCTACAATTAGTTCTGCAAATATCCCATAAAAGGTGCAAATTCCCCATCTCATGAGTCGAGAACTCCTACACAGAATGAGGGCTCATGCAAGAATGGACTCACAGCTGATGGAAAGGGTACCCATAAGTATTTAGTTCTAACAATTCATTACCAGAACAGTATGTTATCAGGATTATGTTAAGTTTCCTGAATAATTTTTTTTCTCGCTACTTTTAAATCATTTCTGATATTCATTCATTTTGAGAAATTAATTTTAAACAGATTATTTTAAGAGAAAATGAACACGTAAGCTAACTAACGTCTTAACTTTCTAAAATAAATTTTTTTTTACTAGATATTCTTTATAAAAACTTTTAGTGAACATGTAATGGCCAATCTAGCATCGACAAATAGACAAGCCAATATGAAGAAATAAAAAAAACTAATTACAGATAACGTGTACAAGAAAAAATAAACTTGTATTGTATATTTCTATATTTACACGTTATAAAGTGAGGGTGAGTTGCACATTAACCGTAAGGCATGACAATGATGCAGGACAAGTAGGACGGGAAATGGCCTGAAGTGCTGTCTACACATGGTCACATATGCCTGTCACTTCTAATTTGAAAACACAAATTGTATGCTCATCATTTGTTCTTAAGTAGATTGATGTGTTCATTTTTATTTATAGAACAACATTGATTACTTTCATCAACTCATCTAACGAATATGCAAAACACACCAACTATAGATATAAAAGATAGAGAGGTGTTTTAATTTTTTTAACACTAGGTCATGTTGAACACAGTTTATATTCAGCATTGTTTCTGCACTGCTGGTTGTGTGCAAGTGCATGAAAAATCTTCCATACATACTAAATAATATTCTTGGTCCTGCACTAAATGGAAAACACATGGAGAGCAGTCAGTTACTTCACATTATATAAATTTCAAAAAGTTCTACCGTTAAGAATGTCTACAACTAACACAAATCAATATTCTTCATAAACCTACAATCAGATTTGAGTGTTGCAACTTGTAATGGTTTGTCTACTACTGGTACTATCTCTATTTCCTCATACTGATGGTCACTAATGAAAGAGACCTTGGCAGTAATCACAGAACACACAATCCTATTTACAAATGGTCAGTTTCTCATTCATCTCCAAACAACAATTTGGCCTTGTTCATACAATGAGGCAAATGATTGTACACTCGTGCATTGATTAGTTGCACCCTCTCCAAGTGGTAGTTTGTATGAGTGTCTATCAGTTGAAGCAAGGATAGATACCTTTTCATGGTTGAAGTTCTATTCAGCAACAAAAAAGCCCCACTTTATAAGGACCATGCATTTACACCCAAGTATTGTTAATGGGGTGGCAAAGCATTTGATTGAAACTACTCACAGTGCTCAATAAAGCTTACATGAAGCATTTTCATGTTCATTTATCTTTTTCGTTGGAAGACTACTTGGATCATAAGGAGTTTTTAAAGTAGAGAGGTGTTTAATTAATGGTCAATGATCTGGACCTTCAGAAAGGTGGTGATTTCAAATCACATTATGGGTCATAAATGAATGTTGAGTAAATACATTCCTAAATGGTTGTAAATCACAATGAAGTAATGTCCTGGGTAATGTGCAGTAAAATCATAACAGATCAGAAAAGAATCCATTTCAGTGACCAACCAGTTTGTTGGAGCAGCCAAAACTATGTGCACTGAATGCTCCCCGAATACAAAGTGTACCATATAGACAAACAGAATGTGCCCCTCTCTGAATTCATTCATGTCTCACACTGATCAACAATGAGCAAGGAACCTATGGCTGAGGCCATTATGATTTAACATGGCTCATATAAAAAAAAGTGCACACGTGTAACTTTACTGTTCTAAATAAATTCCACATTTAATATTAAATGTATTACGCTGAAACAATGAGAACCAAAAATAACGAGGCACAAACATCTGCTAATCAAATATTTTCCCATTCAATAAACAATCACTACTACTACTCCGCAGTTATTCCATTTCTTAGTTATTAAGACACTCATGCATATGCCATGGACGTATAAGTTATCACTTGCTAGTCATCTCACTTGTATAATAATATACCATTGATGTTTACAAATCCCATCTTGCTCAAACATTTGTAGTTCCGCCACATACAACTGCTGTATTGCACGGATGCCCACACCAATTAAAGCGGTACCTTTGTCGCGCACTATCTGCTGGGTGTCTGGGTTGTCAGCGGCGCGCTCGTACAGCTGCTGCGCCTCGTCCTCCACCGCCTCCAGGCGGCGCCGCTGCTGCACCATCTCAAGCGCATATGACTGTAAAACACACGCACCCAACAGGTTATCGTTCGGTGGTGGTAAAAAGTTACGAAGGAGCTTCATAATTTACATAGGTGCTCATTATAGGAAAAATGGTTTCATAATAATGAAGATTCAGAGAAATGTTATATGCACTACAAATGTTTTTATTTACACGTAGTGCAGCTACATTAACTTAAAAATTTAGATAATTCTTAGATAGATATCAAGCCTTGTTAAGCCAGGGGTTATCTGTTGAATGCAATGGGCTCTTGTTTGAGTACTTGTTTTAATCATTTGTCGCTGGTTTGCTTTTGGATTATATATTGTTGCACTCAAACAAAGGAGACATATTATATCTACTTCTGTCAGCACTAACCTTTGTTTTGGTAAATGTCATTTCAATGTCATCAATATCAGGAACCATAACGATCTTGTGACTGGAAATGTGGCTCAACCAATCAGAAAGATCTTTCACATCCTTGTCATATTGAGGCCAAGGTGATGCCTTGGTAAATTCTGGAATTGTTTCCACCTGACTTGCAGAAGTCATTTGAACTGTTTCTTCCCGAACATATGATGAGTGAGTTACAGTTGTATTAGTCACTGAAACTTTTTCGTCAACTGCAAAGTGAAAAAGAAACAGAACGTATGTTAAGATCATAAATAGTAATATCATAATCACCCATGATTTTAATTATTCTAATACCAATCAGTTTAAAATACCTTTGTTTATAGTATTGCCAAAACCATAATTATCTAGCAACATAAAGCAACACTCATGTCAGTACAGAATTAGCTTGAACTATAACTATTACCAAATATTATTCTATTTAATTTGCATTGTTTATGAACATTTCCTTGATCATTACCTTCCATTGCAACTGCTTCGCCTCTGATGTCCTCCCTTAGAGGTACACTGCCTGCCATTTGCTGGATTTTCTTCCAATCAGAATTCAGTGTGTCCATCCTCTGTCGTACGTGATCTGGGACTTTGTTTGAAAAGTTCTCTGAGTCTCTCGTCAGTGTACAGTATGTATCATTGATGTGGTTGATGTTGGACTGTCGAATCTTCAGCGTTTCTTGCATGGACTGGAAATAATAAATTCAATCTTATTCAAGTAATATGGGAAAAGAGAAGGTTGTTCTAGATATTTTAGTAACATGTAGAAATGTGAAGTATGTTGTTATACAGCATGCAAAATACAAAGATATTATAGAAAACTAATATGTAAATCTGTAAAGTCTAACATACATGCGGATCTCTTTGTACAAATACATTTGAACATTAACAAACAAAATACAGCTAGGGCATCTGAAAAAATTCAATGCTCTGTTGTATACAAATTCTCATTTTGTTTCATACTACAAATGTAAAAGGTACTTCAATAAATATCTAAAAGGCAAAAACAAAACCTTAATATTATTCATTTATTTGGTTACTATATTAAACGTAAAATTCAGGTTTCCACATCAGCTAGCACGTACACCGGACTATCTAGCAGTGTAGTGCTAGCAAAGCCATTTTCTAGATCAGATCTAGATTATAAAGGCAACAGTCATTGCAATACAAGAAAAATAAAGGCAGATTAGGTTTCAATTATTATCAACCTTGTAATATGAGAATTAATTTTGCTGTGAATAACAGAGTGGAAATCAAAATGTCTATCTACGGCTCATCAAATGCAGTCAGTCAAATCACATGTTGTCATGCACATTTCTCCGATTCACCAATCTACTTAAAATTTACTTCATTCTTAACAGGATTTGTACAAACAAGAGATTTTGTAACACAAACGCAATGATGAAGCGACACAACACTTGATGAATAATTATCATACAAAGCTAACATAGGATGGTTGTTTGCACAAATATTAGACAGCAGTAGCGAAGTTTCACAGCATTTTAGGATCTTACCTTCATTTTAAACAACAGATACATCTTTTGCTACAAAGGATGAAAGCAACAACGCTGTATAAATGGAAGGATCATTTTAGTTTGTAACTTTTACATTTCCAGCTATACTTTTACCTAATCCACATGTATAAATATATGTTCTGATTTTTAAACATACAACAAAAACCAGTAGAATATTTGGACAAAATAAAGGAAACAGTAGCCCAAACACATTGTTGCGATTTCTATACATCAAAGTGACAGAATTTCTATGTCGTTGTGATAGAAATATATCAATTATTTTGTTCTACGGAATCGTGGTGCCATCGTCATGAAATAATAATGCAAAGGTATAGAAAACAACATTAAAATCATAATTCTGATAAAAGTGAAAATTGCAATTTGAAGATGCCTACAAAGTTGCAATGTACATATGGTCCATTAGTAAACGGTGATGTTTTTACTACAGTGCTACCACAAGACTAAGACTTAGTGCAACAGGCAAAACTAAAGTAGAAAATATAGAATTAGTGTGGTTAGTGAAAGAAGTTTTTAAAACAATCAAACAAAAACAGTGGTATACAACAATAGTGAATATTGATATAAATTACTATCAGTCCAATTACATAGTTAACATAAAAACAACTAATCCACATAATATTATATATATTTGTATAGCTTTATAAAAACCTTATAATAGTTCACAAAAGGTCACTACATTATAGCCAATAATTTCTTACATAGTGACCTAATCAGCCACATCAAACTCTACATATGTTCTTATCATAAACACATTGATGAACCTTAAAACCCCAACAATGACAACAATGACAATGCGAGATGTGCTGACGTCGGTACCTTGGTGTCCAGCTGCGCATGGAGCTCGTCGGCGGCGCTCCGCTGCTGGTGCAGGAAGTCCCTAGTGGAGCTCACCCACACCGACATCTCCTCCAGCTCCTCCAGGTACTGCCGGCACGACACCAGCACCGCCTCCACCTCACTGCGCTTCTCCGGCAGTGCCGACAGGATCTGACAGCATCAACAACAATGTGGGAATGTATGCCATAGAATTGCACACTACTATTGACTAAACAGCATTTTGTTGTCTCTGGTATGATTACTTTTGTCGTGAAGTTGTTTCAATGTTATCACTCAACAAAATCCTACGTTTTTTTTAACGCACATCCCCTTATAGGAAAAAGAAACTGTTTCTTTATTGATAAGCCATGGAATTTAAATAGCAATATAGCATGTTTCATAATTATGTCTACTGTTTACTGTTTAAATAAGCAGCTTTGAGTAGAATTTATCCTAATAGAGCAAACTAGGTTATGTACTTTTTATACCATAAGTGAACTTTGACACCCCCCTCCCCGCCCTCAAGCAAGATGAGTTTCACAAGATTGGATAAGATAGAAGAAAGTTATGACACAAAAGGTTGGTTCATTTTCATTATGGTACCAACTCTAGTACTTGCCCTCATTCATAATTGTAGAGAACAACAAATTCCTCTAATCAATATAACGTTAAAAAGTTTTACAATAATTTTGTAATGGATAAACACTCTCAAGAATAAGTGTAAGGATGAAATCTACCTTATTCCATCTGTCATTCGTGGCTTTGAGGTCTCTAGCGACGGTCTCTTTGTCAGCTTTTATTGCCATTAACCGCTCGCCGTGCTGGTTCAATGCAGACAATGATTTGTGACGCATCCCTATTTCATTTTCACGATCCTAAAACAAATAGTAATACCATCATTTATATGGGAGCTAGGTTTAGAAACTGTAGAAAACAGCAACACTTGATTTCTTATTTATAAAAAAAGATAAACCTCACATAGAGAGCAGCTGTTTGCATTATGAAGAAGACTGAGTTGATATACAATTGTCTTGTGCATACATGATTTCAGAAAGTAAAGATAGCATAAGGAATTCTATTCTGAACATTTATATACAAAACATTATTCATAGTGGACCGCACCAGGTGACACTAAAACTACTCTGTGTATTTAAGTTTATCATTTTTATAAAAATGATCAATGGCCATTACAAAATACCCAATATCAAGTGAAAAATCATTCAATGTGGATTTGGCAATGTCCATCACACCTACTGCCCTATCATAATGGATTCTTCACAAGATGCCAATATAAGGCATTCTAATACACACGAAACCACTCAAAACATAATATACATCGTAAACACAACACCGCTGCTCCTCACCTTGATCTTTTCTAGCATGTCCTCGAGCAGCTCCTCATCGGTGGGCGTCACCTTGGTGGCGAGGATCGCCTCCGTCTCCTCCAGCCACACGTACAGCTCGTCCATCTCCTCTTGGAAGTCGCCGCCTGCTGCTGCTGCAGGCGCCGCGGAGGGGCTGGTGGAGGCCGGCGACGCCGAGGATGTGGCTGCCGAGCTGCTGCCGCTGCTAACCGCATCGTCAAACCTGTGCACGCAGCTAGGTTAATACAGTAGAACCTCCCTATTAGGACAACTGTTGGGGCGAATGTTAGGTGGTTTCAAAACTAAGAGAGGTGGTCTCTATACAGAGGTTCATTTTGGTAGTTTTATGATTTGGTTTGGGACTGTGAAAAGTAGTCTTATTATAGAGGTGTTCTCAATAGAGAGTGGTCTTACTGATGTTAGAATGAGAGTTTGTATTGTATTGTAGTGTATTGTATTGACAATTGTCATGTGTCTTGCAGGACCCTTTGCTTGGATAGGCATTGGGGGTGATGGGGACTGGAGAATTTGGGTGGAGAGGGCATGACAAAGCCACTATAAAGTCGTGTCACCTTAGCTGTGTTTTAGGTGCAATAAATTTGCTGAGCAAAATATCTGAAACATTAAATGTGCTGTGAATAATTGCCAATGTGACACAATGCCACTGTGGATAATGGGCATTTGTCATGAAGTGATATAGATTACCACTATTCATTGTTCAATTATAAATTACATAGGCAATAAAATTCACAGGCAGTTCTGTAAGAGAATGCAAAACTCGTCACAGTCCATGAAACCAAGGCACTGTTATTTTCATTTTTCTTCATAAATAAAATATCTTTCAGGGAGAAAACCTCCAAACATTAAATACGTATGAATTTACACCCTCAGCAAACGAAATGTTGGCAAAATATGACATTTATGAACTAGTGTAAAATACAGACTTTTGATCTTCAGTGCAGAGGTTCATCTACGTATTACACAAGATAATCACGCTCAATATAAATTAACTTTTGGTACATTGGATAATTGAAAAAAAAAGATCATCGACATTAGAACTTACTTCAAGGAGTCAAATAACAATATCCATGATTCAATTAATCCAAAGTCTACAGTATGAATGGGAAACTCTGTACAATTCACTGATGACATTTTCTATCTCAAACTGTTACATTGCTATTCTAAATCATGTCAAAATCACTCTTAAATATTAACTGATCCATTAAATAAGAAGTACACCTCAAATACTTCTCAAAGCAACAATGTAGCATCTAAAAACTATTTAACAAAGTTGTTTAACTTGTCAATAGGTGGTATTCATCATCTTTCTTGTTTCTGTGTCTTGTTCTACCTTTTCAAAAAAAAAAATATGAAACTGGTATTAATTGGTTGACTATCTAAAAACAATAATCCTTTTAATATATAATCTTTCAGATAAGTCTATGACACACAAACTCCCTATCCAAATGTAGTGGACACATAAATAGTAACTTCATAAAACATCATGTTTTATAAGCTACAAACTGACCATTTCAGGTTGTTGACCAACCTTGACTACTACATAGAGGAACTCACTTGAAATCCCTTTAACATACAGAATTATCAATGATATATGATGCCCTACAAACATTACTGATGACAACATATTAGAAATACATTAAGTGATAAGGCATGTGGCATCATCACATGGCATTATTTACCAACTCTAATATAACCTTGAACAAAATGTAACTTTGCACAAGTTAAATGTAAAATTCATGTCATCATCATAGCTACCGATATGTACGCCCTTCTTTCCATGCCAAATATGGGTATTTGATTAAATTGCCACAATATTGTCGAGTATGGCTTACTAGTTGGTAAGTCCATTTCTAGTCACTTTACATATATTTGATAATGTATGAAGAGAGACAAACCAGTCTAAATGATAAGATTATACATACAAACGTATGAGAATGCACTTAAAATTTGAGCAAAATGATGCAATGATTCCCCTTTTTTCTAGTGGGATTCCAATCTGCTATTGGAATGTCAAATTTGTTTACTAAGTTCTATTTTATAAATAAAATTTATCTTTCTAATATTTGATAACTTTGAAGAAAATACCACTAAATATATTGACACGGTACATGTTAGAAAGGTCAAATCTGTATAACTAATATACTGAACTTAAAATTATTCACGGCATTTTTGGAGAGCTGTCACAATGACCATTTTGCTAAGAAGTACAAGTAGGGCAAATGGTCTTGTGCAAATAACTACTGTCACTACAATACATTAAGTTCTCAATTTATAAAAAAATCTTAAACATATACGATTTACTGTATACTAGTACGAATATAATCTGTGGGTGTAAGTATGATTATATACCATACTTAGTGTCAATGTAGACACAATATAATTTTAAAACCACTATAAAGCAAAAGCAAAATTTAAATAGTTGAACATTAACATGTACCATTCTCTGCAAGTACATAATGACCAGATTAATGTCCGCAGTGACTGATAAACAAACCCATCACATGCTAAGCCAATTCAATCACGCTAAAACCTCAGCGCTGTTTACTCGCGTGCGTGTACACGTGTCAGCTCCTTGTTTTGCCACTTTCCTGATGACAACATTTATCAAAGTTGATCGCTTCATTTCGAAAGCTTACAAGCCCACTGTACACTATATACAACTGATCTCAAACTTAAAAGTACCAGATGAATGCTGGTCGCATGGTAAGGTCATGCTCTCCATGAAAAGTGCGAGACTTTCAGAGAAAAGCTATCTATATAAAGAGAATTTTAATAAAAAAAACAAAAGATCCTAATCTCCTAAATCAGCAATCAAGTTTTATGTTAAGTTAAAAACCATGTTTAATATTCTTCACGTTTGAGTGCATCAGATATGTATTTTTGTACCTTTCTTTTCTGTCAGCTATTTCTGAGCAGACGACTCTCCACCTCTTGTTCAGGGATCCAAGGCGTTCATTCAACAAACTTGCGTCAGGTGATGACGACTGGTGGATCACATCACTGCCAGTGCTGTTCAGGTTCGAAATAGTCGTTTGATGAACGCAAATGTCATTTTCCAATTCCTGCAAATATTCAAATATTCAAATTTGTAATTATTACTACACATGTATAAAATCTGTAGAAATGTCACAATTTGTGAGCACAAAAATATCGCTGTATCAGAATAGAAAATAAATGTTAGAAAAAGGTGTCGATATAATTCACAAACAATCTACTGCAGCTACAAAATGGAAACATGTTTTCACAAGCATTTAGATTTAGATAAGACTAAATAATTTTCTTTTATTCAATAACTTGTAACTTCATTCCATTATACTAGCATTCAAACAATTAAACTGAACAGATTTTCACTGCACATCTGAGAAGTATGTTATACCTTTTGGAACTGTCGTGCCCTATGTTCATTTATTTCACCATTGGCGTTCTTCGAGTCAGCCAGTTTCTGTTCTGCCTCAGTGAGCCACTGGGAAAGTGATTTCATATCATAGTGAAATCTCTGCCATTGTTCCATTGACCGTGACCAGCGACTGTAAGAAATCATCAAAATGTGACACTTTGAGCGCAAAGTTCATAAAGTGTAAACATCACATCATCAGAGCCAGATCATGAGATTTGACAGTCATCTTAATAGATTTAGATTTCGTAAGACTTTTGAAACACATTGCCAAACATGTAAAATAAACTGAAGACTGGTAACTATATCACAAATAACAAAATAAAAAAAAATTTTCATCTGAAAAATAAATATCAACAATAAATGCGCTAATATAAGTGTAGATTTATCATGTTCACACTCAAATTTTAAATTATTAATGTCATTTGTACAGTTAATCATGTTATTAATCATGCTGAACAAATTACAATCTGAGGCCTACATTCTTTTTGCTAAATATGAAAATCAATTGTCTTCTGCGTCTTACAGATATCTGAAAAGCGAGTCTAAAAACAGGCATGATCAATAGACAAAGATATCATTCCTTATGAATGTGATCATGTTAACTTTGCTCAAGGCAAACATTATACTCAACAGTTTATGTTACAAGTCAAAGGGAAATGAAGAACAAGCAAGTCTTACTTTGTAACTTATAAAATCAACTGTCAGAAATAACACAATTTCTCACTTGACATACACAGGAAAAGATTGCTCCCTGAAATGGTTAATTTGCGCTTTGAACACTCCCTTTGACTAGATTTTTCAGTTGCAGTCATCTATATATACAATTATACATTTATATTTGTAACATGTAAAAAAATGTAAATGCGCTTATTTACAGTCACAATCTACAGTTTGTCATGCTCTAGTGACTTAACATTTACATAAGGTCATTGGCATCCTTGTCACACTATATTTTTCTCAACTCCCTGGGGAGCATCCATAATATTGCATCCATAGCGCAGACATGTTAATCACTCACATTAGCATTCACTCGTCTGACCTGTACCTGTTTAACGTGTAGGTACCACAGAGCAGTGTGCAGCCTGTTAGAAGTAAGTTTGCACAGTACCTACCACACCTGACCGGGAATCGAACCCTAGAGTCCAACTCCCTATCCATTCAGCCAAGGAAGCACACTGAGTTAACATATGAGTTAGCTGTGACAAGTCGTCGCTATGACAAATATTTATCCCTGAATGTACTGTATAAATAAATAATTAAGAAAAACATGATTTTTTAGATTACATATGAACTTGCAATTGAATTATGGATGTAGGGTTACAAAAACTATATGAATTTTACAACTGTTCATTACCCCAAACAGAAAACATGAAATATGCATGGATATTCGATAGTAGTCTTTAGGGTACAATAGCTGAATACTTTTCTTACGGTTTTACAGTGTATGATCAGCTTTTATTACATTATTATATGATTGTTGGAGAATAGAATTGGATTTTGTATTCCAAATAATAAATAAAAGCTTCCTCGATGATATTACTAACTTATATCTATACACCATGGAGTTAGGATCTTAAAAAGAGCTAGGCACCTACAATAAAACTTATCCAATTAGGTCATGAAAAACATAAGTGAAAATGTGCAAGAAAAATCTTCATATCATTTGAGGTAGGTATTGATCCATCTATAACACCACTTACCATTATCAGCAAATTCATATCGGTAGTCCTGGTGGGCATTTATTTAGAAACTCCAACTACTAACACACCTGTGGACCCCTTTTACACAATCTTATTTTGTGCATGACATTCTTCTGAAAACTCTTAAGCTCGTCCAGACCACTACGACTACATACGACAGTATACATGTAACCGGGTGGAGATGTCCACAGCAGAACATCTTGTTTCAGTTAAAAAAAAATAAACATCCTTTTTGTTATTAAAAAGAAATAGTTAAATTTTGTGCTGTTGCTGTCTCAAACATTTGGTCTAATAACTCCTTGACCTGTTCACCAACCAATTAAATAAAATGTATAACAGAATAGCCTGTTACATACGATGCAATGTGAATGATTCTACAAGTCATTTTACTACTGAGGACACGTCCTGTGTCTCCCTGCTTACTGTCCAGAATGGTGAGTGCATGGAAATTGCTTTCCAATGACTACGGATACTGCTTGCATCGTCGTAGCAGTAAGAACAGGCAGCGTCATAGCCAGATGGTTTTAAAAAACTTCTATATAATGCACTACAACCGCCGCGTTGTATACTGTCACATAGCGCATACCATCCTATCGGTCTGGACGAGGCTTAATACAAGCAAAACTTTAAACACGTTGTGGAAACCATAAAACGATGGAAACATAGCAGTTGGCAAGGAAAAATTCACAAAAAGTGAAGTTTGTGCACATTTTAATGATCATGTGGAAATCAATACTGGTTCCTTTTCAACATGTAATGGTCAATGTATGAAAATGGTTGTCATCGCGCCTCACCTGTGCCTGTCGTTGTAGGCGCCGTTGATGCGGTTCCAGTCTGAGTTGAGCGTGGCCATGAGGCGGTGGATGTGGCGCCGCTCATCCTCTGTGGCGTTGTTGAGAGCCAAGTCTTTCTCGCGCTCGGCCGAGGCCAGGGATGGCTGGATCGTGTCCAGCGCCTCCTTGATGGCCTGCAAAAATACAAACCAAGAAAGCACTTCAGAGCCGATGATTCCATAAGATGCAAAGATTTTGGCCTGGATCGCATCCAGTGCCTAGTTTATTGTCTGTGCCGACACGTATTACAAGTTGATAGGATGACTTGATGGTGCCCTGGTATTAGGGAGTAAAGTTTATCAATTGTTCAATCTGTGAAACTTATATCTGAATAATTATCATAGGGTGTGTTTCTATTATCTAGCGTATGACATTTTCAATGAAATTGAAATTACCAATATTCATTGATATTGCACATAGTCATTTTTGTCATCAATATTTTTGCAACTTCTCTATGATCTGTGATACACAAACTAATTCATTCTAAATTATTTTCATCTGTTTATAACATACATGTATATCCTAAATGTGTACAGTAATATGCATCTTCATTATGACAGCAATTTATTTTAATGACACACCAAAACTAAATTGACTAAATGATATCAATTATTCATGTAAGAAGAGACAGACATATCTGAGACACTCTTGAACACACGCAATATGCGCAAATTAATTAAGTATTCATTGCAAGAACCTCATCAACTGACAACTTGACCTTCAAGTGATGAAATAGATTGTGTCACCCAAAATGGTGACCATTACAAGCCACAGGGATATCTTACATGATCACACAATTAATACAGCTAAAAACACAGCATCAAGAATCTAACACAAAAGCAATATTTCATATGCTGTGTATATACTAAATATATATTTATATTACACAAAACAAGCACTTTATAACTTTGTAGTTCACAAATCCATTTATGTTAAGAAAATTGTAACACCTATATGAAGTAATTCATTTATTTATGCTTAATCTTTCAACCAAGGAACAGATTGCTCTGCACTTTATAGTTTCACATACATCATATCACAAGGTGCAATACAATGTACATGTTTCAGTTTTTCTTCTAACTTCTGCTTTTTGAAGTACGTTGTGGAATTCAACTTGTTTGTTAATAATTTTTCGAGAGTAGATGAGGATGGTCATTGGTGGAGGAGTGCAAGTCTATGCGAATGTGACATGATATGCCACATCACACTCTATTCAGTAATGTTTTCTTGTTGCTAATATTATGTATACCATTGTCTTTATACTTATTTCAGTCATTTACGCACTAAAAAATTGCACTACTGGTAAGGTGATAACCCGCAAGAGTCCATGGCCGTCCGACTTTCATCTATTTTCACCTAAACTGTCATACAAATCTTCATTTCCATGTAATAGATAAAATAAAACATTGTTTAAATTAATGCAACTCATTACTTTTTATGTAGCATAGTTTTGTTAACTTCTGCTAGACTTCTATAAAGAAGAACTCAGCATACCTTTTTGTAGCATTTCCAAAATCATGAGCAAAAGTAAGCAACACACTACATAAAGAACAAGTATGCACAAATAGCTATAACAAGTATCCACCAGTGATTAAATTGAATACATTAACATTGCATTTGATCCTTCAACCACAAGTAATATTCTTTACTTAGGAAGAAAGCATGATGCCTGGATATCTTCAGCCCAAATACACTTAGTATGTCTAACAGTCCATCTGTAGCTCTCCCAAATAAAATAGCAGAAATATCATGGCAAACATGTAATTAATTGTAAGCACTAACTTATGGTTGAATTTTTCATTGATAAATTCGGTGCTTTTTTAGAAAAAATTTTAAGATTCATCAAAGATTTTTTCTAATAAAAAGTTCGGGTTAGTAAAAAGTCAATACCTTCATTTCTAAAACAATAATAAATTATATACACAGAAAAATAATGTCAAGATTTGATGATTTTTTTCTACATACTTTAGTGCAATTCCGATTCAAGGTTTGTGTGCAGTCTCTCAGTCTTACATCTAAAAGACCGAAATATCATTAGGATGTCAACCATAAATGCACCAACGCACTGACTGTAGATTATTAGTTCATGAGTATGGATCAACCTAAACGGATATATCTAATTGTAAAGCATACTTCAAGAAATAATACATGAAACAGCATGATTGAAATAAACAATCTCTTGTATGTATACAATGTATACATATGCCAAATATATAGAATATTCAATAATGTACACTGTATACAAAATAGAAAATGGTGATGATTTTCTATTATTTCAATTTATACATGTATTAATAATATAATACCTTCATTTGTTATAAATTTTGTGATGAATTCACCTGTTTTAATATACAATGAAAACAAACATTCACTTTCACATTATTACATATCAATGAATTTCATCATTTGCATGTCATGTCAGGCTACAAGAACAACACAAACGTCTGTTGTTTTCATTAATACTGTAATTGGACAGCATTGCTCTGGAGACAAGATCGTGTGCTTACCTCTCTTCCTTGCACTTACATTGTTAACATGCAGACAATCGTATCATCATATTTTGTAGCTGAACAAATCAAAGAACTTAAATGTTTTAACTGAAGTAATACAATTAGCGATATAATAACTAGTTTGTGGGAAATACTCAAAACAGACTAGTTTGCTTAAAAAAGATAGACTAGAAATTTCATATGGATCTTAAAAGTATGAACTGAAGGTAATTACTAATTTATAACAATACATAGACAAAACCGGGTGATTTGTTAACAATGATTATTTTATTGGGCAAGTTCTTGGGGCGTATCACGGCGAGCCCGAAGGCGGAGCCGTGATACGCCCCAAGAACGAGCCCAATAAAATAATCAATGTTACACAACGAACCCGGTTTTGCATTTATCAGTCTTTTCTAAACAATTACAATACTGTTCAAAAGATAAACTGGCTTATATTCAACACATTTAACAAGATAACTTAATAATAAATTACAAAATGCAATAATGTGTAGTAATACACTGCATAATCATAACAGAACACGGAGCAGTCAGTCGCTAGACATATAGACGCCTATGGTCGGACTGCTGCAATACAGTTACGTCGGCCGTATGCCTGCTACGCACGCTGTTCTGTGCGATCTCTTTGATGTTCATTGATTTTGGAGCTTTTCTTAGTAGTTTAATAAAATCAATAGAGGTTTCCTTAGAAGTAGTAGGTGTGCTAGATTTATGAACATATTTGAAGTGGGGCAAAAGTAGTCCGGTTGACAACTAACCATATATGGAATCCGTATATGGACAGTCCTGATACAACATATTTTTACAAGGCAGTTCTGAAGGTCGATATTGACTGAAAATACATGCAAAAGACTGATAAATCATGGAACCAGACGTGTTTTATTTTTTAGCTTATTGTGGCATTAAATTGGATTACAGCACCATAATCGAGGCACCAAACCATACTCCATATACATAGCTTAATCCAACAATTATCAATAAATTGCTCAATTAAATATACCGTATTCATTCTAATAAGTACACAGTGCCGTTACAAAAACAAATTTCAACCAAAAACAAAACCCCAAAGATGTCTAATAAGAGTACCCCAAAAGATGTTCGTAGTTCATGCATTTTGACTTAAATGCTTAGAATGATAAAAGTCAAAATCTTTGCACCTCAAAAAGATTTTCACAAGCCCACTGGCGTCTTGCAATATGGCACCAGATAAATCTTTGCAAAAAAAGCAAGATTTGTTTAACTGATCTGTGTAAACAGGGGGGGTGCACTTAATGGGGCAGGTGCGCTCATTAGCAAGAATAGGGTATGTATAAAAAAGTTTTAAGTATTTAAGAATTACATTATATAAAAACATGTAGAATGTCTATCATAATGCATAACAGACATACAAGATATTTGATTACTTACATGAAGATCAGGCCGTGGTCTCTGTATGTAAAATCTTCGTTGCATGTTGCAAATTTTAAAGACAGATATCCAAATTGACTTGAGTTACATACAACACATCCGCTTGTAGTAATGACACATTCGACAGTTTTCGCATATCATATTCTGGTTATCAACATAAAATGACGACCCACACTTCTACCCTCCCAAATCAAATCATCCAATAACTGTGGCTCCTACGAAGTAGTCAATAGAGGGCAGAGTCAAATTGCACTAACTTCTATATTTAGGAAGCACTCGGTGATTTTTAAGTTTCGCCAAATTATCTACAGAATGATTATGAAAAGCAATCCACCTGTAAACACCTGTACTCCTATTTCCATTCATATTATCGTTGTGAAGATTATGATCGAAGTCTGTCCCTTTTTCTGTTTGCCCAACACATTTTTACTGTCTGTGCTGCAGAAGATATTCACTTCAAAGTTACTTACACTTGATAACTCAACATGGTAACTTCAAATTTAATTCTAGTCTAGCAATAATTGGCTTACCTAAATGCCCATTCTTCAACATATAAAAACATGTTATAGTATGCTACACTTGCTTTACCAATTTGATGTCACTTCATGTGAAAAATCTACATCATGAGAAAAGCACAAACAAGGGTAAACATTCCACATCACAGCCTCAAATTTTTGCCCGTGTAAGCGCATGCCAGTGTGAATCCCATGTAACAAGCAAATGGGGTTACTCAATAGATCCAATTGTGTAGATCCCTCATAACCGTATGCTTGCTTTTGCATGAGTTGAGCACTCATTAAACTCTCCGTGTTAAACATCCCACGTAAAACGTTAACAAGATAATTTCATTGCTTTGTATTGTTGAATTCTTATTTTTTTCTCTCAAAAGTACAATGATGTCAACTGCAGGGGATGGCGTTCATTGCAAAAAGCATGTTATTAAGCTGCTCAAAGTTTTCCATCAACTGGCTATAACCATATATCATCCACACCATTCATTTCACCTTGTCCTATTAATGACAATTGACAGATATGCTACTCCAGCTGTGTGTCTGATCACGGTGTACGCGGAGAGTCTCCGTCCGGCATTAGGGCACTCATGCTGTTGACACTCAAGTAGCACGCCCTTTTGTGTTAACAAGGTTTTAGTCCATAAAATATCACTGCAGGCACACTGAAATCTATCACCATTAGTACAATTTTAACCATTAGCATTTCATTACTATTGGAATAAATAATTCTTAATATATATACAAAAAAGTCCTGCACGCATAATGGTATTTTGGTATTGAGGACCTCAGTAGTAGTTGTCATTACCAGCATGGCCTGCATATGCAATAGATACCTGATTTTTGAGCACAATATTTGTACGACCATCATAAGGAAATAAATGCTCACAATGGTCAATATCAGCATCCTTATATGTAGATGCGAAATAAATGGACTGTGATTAGCTTGGAACAAGGACATACATGTAGGTGTGGATCCATCAGCAATAATGAAATTGCTAATTCAATGGTTCAGCAAAGTAAGTGACCACTATTATGACTACCAAAATAATGAAATATCTACCTCTCTAAACATTTGTTCTATTGATTCTATTGATTGAATGTAAAAGTGCACCATGAATACATATTACAATTACATACAATCATGTACCCTCTAAAATGCAGATACATTATGTATCAGCCCATGTTCTTACTGAAAACTGACTTACTAATTGTGTTATGACTCTTATTTAACCAAAAATACAAACACTTTTCTTCTACACACATCAAGAACAAACATCTTGCATGGTATATGGTCTGGTCAACTAGTGTGCCCAGGGTCGCTTTACCATCTGCTGGGGTAGTAATGTTACCACGGATACCATGATATACAGTCCATTAGCAAACTGCATTTGGCCTTCATTAACTGAAAACTGCTACTCATAGCTTTGTGTGAAACAATAGAAAAAGTATATACTGCTGTGTACATTATTTATCATTTCAGTTTTACTTCTACGATGACTAATGGAGCTTTCAGTTTTCATGATGTTAGAGACATTTTATAGTGGTTTTGCACCTTTCTGCCACCAGGACCATTGTTCGATTGGAGACTTGAAAAGAATTCATAATAATAATTTTTGTATTGTAAAGGACTTAAAAAGTATTCTAATTCTGCACCAGACATTTAAATAAACAGTGTTCGAAATTTAAATCCAATAGCTTATTAGAGGGTTATGAATGATCAAGAAATCAAGCAATCAAGCATTCATCTAACCTTTTTGCTATGCCTAACCTCAGAACAGTCTACATAAAGATATGCCTAACTTCGCTTAAATGACTTCAAACTTTTTAAAAAATAGGGCAAGCAGTTTAGATAGATGTTTAACTTTAAAATAGGGTCCAACAAGAATTAAGATTAATTAGAACTTAAACACAGAAACATAATTTTAAAAATTCACTGGCAAAAAGAGCCGTATAAACATGTTTCCATTTCTAACTAGGACCTTTTATAAAATTGAATTCTTAAACTGCATCCCTATTCTCGTAGCATAACTTTTAAGGATTTCAATTATTCAATAAGAAAAATGGTAATTTAAAACAAAATGAACACTTTTTGTGCAATGAATGCATACACTATAGCTCAAAAATGAAATATTGAAAAAAGTTCTCTGAAATCCATTGCCTAAGTTGCTAAATTCCAAATAAGCTAGTGTTCGTCCAAAATATAGTAAACAGGTTATGGGTAAGTTTAGCTCTTTTGCAGATTGATTTTGACACCACGATTAAATTGGCATCGGAGACCTGATACAGGAGAAGGCTCCCAATGATAAAGCCAGGGACATAGAATAAAGTATACGCACAGTACGTGTCGTGTATGCATACCTTTTTGAAAAATCACCATAATTTTTCGAGGACCAACCTTTCTAGTAATATTTATAGTACTTTTTTTTTCAAAATTTGGAAAAAGTAATTAAAATTGTCTATTGCAAGAAATGTAGTATACATTTATCAAAATATCATACACAATCTCTGTAGGATTTTTGTGGAAAAATTATTCTTCACTATTTTCTTTCCACTCATAAAAAGTTATCACTCAATAAAAACTCAAAAATCATTTTTGAGCATAAAGACAAAAACCTATGAAGTGAGAGAATGACTTTTTATTTGAAAGAGATCGAACACCTCAAAGACACAAAGGAAATGAGAAGCACACACTCATTCACCATGGATCCAAGCAAGGACGACACCAGTCACTGGTAAATCAATGCATCTTATGCTGAATATCAATAACACCATGTTCTATGTGCTTTTGTGAACAGATGCTTCCTCTATGGCACCAATGCATCAGCGATAATGTTAAAAGAGATGAAGGCACGAGATATGATGGGCACCACAACTATGAACATCATAAATAAACATTATTACCAACAGATAACACGTTTCACTGGCGCATCTATTGTACATGAGTATTGTAACACTTTCGGTATAGGTGCATTTCAAGAGAACTGGAGCCTACTTATCATGTATATGGATTATGGTTTTAAGCACATCATTTTTTTCTACTACACCATCTATAACTATATACCCGTATATATATATATCACTATTAGTCCAAGTGGAAAAAGCATTGTACAACTGCATTAAAAGATTTGTATTGCCAAAAGTCATTAATAATTCACAGCAGTATCATTCTGTTTTCTACCAAATGTTGGCAGACTTTCTGTTATGGTGTAAACTAAATTCAAAGCATCTAAACAACATAACCTCAGCATTTTCTGTTGTAAACTGACCCTACTGACCCTTCAAAACTTTAATTTATTAAAAACTGTAGGAGCAAAAATTTTCAAGCTATTTGAATCAACAACTTCATAATAAAAAGGCCATCAATAATGTACTGTGGCCGAGAATTAGATTTCCATTTTCTGCAGCTCACCAAGAGTACCTTGTCATATATGTCAACTGCTTACAACCTTGATAATTACAATTTCTACAGTCACAGGAGCAATTTAGACAGTGATCCATGCTTGTTCGACTGATGCGGAGCTTAAACATCATAAAAGATGTTTAGGCTCCCCATCAGTCGAACAAGCATAGATCAATGTCTAAATTGCTCCTGTGGTTATATACATTAGAAGTCCATGAAAGGTCATCTCAGGAGATAACTTTATCCCTCACATTAGATCCAAAATAAGCATGTGGCCATGACACAAGGGGAACAGTGCACAGCACAAAAAAGATCATCATCAAGGACACGCATAAAGAAAACATCACCCTAAGAATTTACCCACTAAACCCTCCTGGCCAAGCCTTTAATTGAGCATTTCTGCTGTTATTACAAAATTAAGCAATTGCATCTTAAACTACGTACTCATGAGCACAGTATACGGACATTCCCTATACAGAGAAATTGGCTGAGACATCTTAGCAACAGACAGCTGCTTTACACAATCAACACACTTTTCATTGTCAGAGCAAAAACGATTATTATTTCTACAAATTACGAAAGAATTTTCACATTTTGTTCTAAACTTCCACATTCAATTTGAAATTATAGTTGATAATAATGTGTGAAATATGAAGTGAATCTGCTCTGATGAAGAGACGAGGATTAATTACACCTAAATATCTGTACCGGTATTTCATGAACAGGACAGCTTTGCCTTTGTACTACAGCGAGCTATGTGATGTAAAATGAACATAACCTTGATTTACAAAATAAAAGAGAAGAAATTTCAAGACTAATAGGTTTTACAGTACCATGCAGCACTGCTAACAAAAAAAAACATTTTAGATTAATTACCAATCATTCAAATTTGAACAAGTCTTAATGAACAATCAAAAACGTATTTTTCTGAACATAAAATACTCTTAATTTAATTCTTTTTATCAAAGCATAATAACCAAAACGTGATCTATAGACAACTTTACTATAATGAGGCATGTAAAATACATGACCAAACAATTCTCATGCCTCCTACTAAACTCCACAAGAGATCGCGCATTCAGAAGACTAAAGCATTTCACAATATTTCTGTGGTTTACATTATGGCTTTGCTTCATGACAGTTTCATACATTCAAGGACAGGAGAGTGTGCATTCATTAATAATAAACTTATCAAGTAAAATACTTCAAGATGATAATAATGTAGTTGTTGACAAGAGCCTCCAGTTTATGATCTATTAACTAACAGTAATAAAGATAAGTCACATAGAGGAAGCCATTTGGCTCATAAGATTTTGACAATCTAATTTAAATATTGTAGTAGCAGAAATATATGACACATTATTCTTATTACTAAAAATCTTGACAAACAACTGTTGCTTGAAAGTACTCAGTTCATTATAAGTACAGTACGTACAGTAAAATTGCAATCACCTTTTCAGAATGACGACTTTTCTTTAATGAGTTCTCTCAACTATAAGTGAGAACTTTGCAAAATATCTATAACCTGGTCACCTCAGAATCATGGTAGTTATCAAATAGTTCTGGCCATATCATTAACATTTTACTTCACAAGTTCCTTCATGGTTGTAGTGTTTATTCCCATAAGTGTGGAATTTGAGACTAGCAAACGATTCTTTTACTTTGTCTAAGTACCTGATAATATATTTGTTTGCCTTTACGTATATATCAAATGCTATACCTTGAGTTTGTCCTCTTGGCGGGAGAAGTCCTCGTACTGGTGGCCGGGCTGCAGTGCTGGCGCCGCGTCCAGCTCCAGACCAACGTCGCCCAGCATCTGCAGCACGCTCTCCAGCCCAGACACAAAGTCTGTAACAAACGTGGCAGCAGACGTGAAAACTCAGTGTAATTTCATGCAAGCTTACATGTGTTTAGTGGAAGTTCCAAATAATGAAGACTATTGCACTCATAAGACGGGGGCAAACAGGTTAGTAGAAATAAATTTAAAACGACTTAAAATTTAAGGGACACACAGCTGGTTTCATTGGATCATCAAGTGGCCTTCTTGGAAAGTCATTTACATGTGAGTGATAGTTATATATGCATACTACTTGCTACGCATGTATAGAAAATAAACATAATATAAACATACAAACCTTTTGGTTTGGACGAAAATGTGATTTGTGAGGTTCTAGTTGTTGTGACAGTGGTGGTGGAAGTTGTGCTGGTGAACACTGTAGTTTCTGATGAAAGGGACATTTCCATGGGCTGGGATTCTCTCTGGTCTACTACATCTTCTGCCACTACAGACTGTTCATCTCTGTGAGTGGGTTGTGCCTAAGATGGATAAAAATGATGTTCTTTCATCGATCTAATATTGATCAATTAAAATAAAATTTCAAAAAAGCTTGATGTAATCTATTTCCACCATGTAAATGTAAACATAAATGCTGAAGTTTATAGTCTACTATCCAGGTGCTGTACTGCTCAGTCGACTCATTTACACCAGGTCATTGGCGTCTCTGACACTCAACATTTCACCTTTCTCAACTCCCTGGGGCGCATACAACATTGGCTGCATGCAGCATTTGCCGCTGTAGCGCACACATGCTAATTACTCGCCTCACCTGTACCTATTTTACGTGTAGGTATCAAGGAGCAGTGTGCAACCTGCTACAGGAAAGTTTGCTCAACACTCACCATCAGACTCGACCAGGAATCGAAACAAGGACCTTCTGGTCACGAGTCCAACCCCCTATCCATTCGGTCACGGAAACACTACTATGTACATACTATATACTGTGTTTATTCTCTAAAATATTGTATTACCTGAGGCTTGAGGAAAAAGTATTCCTCATTAAAAACAAATAGAAGTGGAGAATTAGGAGTATTCATTTTAAATTGAAATGCTTATCATAAGTATCCTACTATATCCATCAGACCATCACATATCTATCATTTCTTGAAACACTATGTATCACATTTAAATTGTTCAGCCATTATCTTAATTTTACTCATCCTATTCAATTTGATGTTTATTGGGTATGAATAAAACACATACAAGCTTATCCAATAGCTACATTGAGGAACCAAGCATATGTTGTCAATTAATTATTTATAATACATGTTCATGTTCTGCAATTAAACAAGATAAATCCATGTAAATGCACCACAATTGCTTCAGTATACATAAAAACAACACCTTTAGACAACACAAAACATTTACAATTGTATCTGCTGCTGCACACTTTAGTAAAATAGTTTGTAGATCAAGCGGACCTAATGATTGAATAAGTGGCAACCCTTCTTGAAAAATGATAACCCAACATACACTTCAAACACTCGGTAAGTGAACTGCAAATAGCAAGTATAAATAACTGTTCCCTACCTATGGCATACATAAAAGTATGATTGTTTCATATATCTAGAATAGAGCGATACAGAAATAGTGCCATATTTACTGGAAACCTGATGGAAAACAAAATAAAAAATTTGCATACTTTTTGTTATGTCAAGTGAATGGACACAATACCTAATGCAAGGTTATGGTTTTGTATTGTTAGTCTTATCACCTGTGATGAGTGGAACTCTGTGAATGTTGTCTGCAATTGGTGCCAGCGAGCGTTGAGGTGCACCAAAGGTTGCTGCGGGCTGGATGTACTTTCCAGGGACTTGACCTCATCACTCTGAGTGGTCAAGGCTTCAATCTCTTCCTGGTGATTTTTTATCTCTTGCTCTATTGCCTACAAAATATCATGTATAAACAGCATAATACAATGTATATTTGTTGTTGCAAAAAAATCTAAAGTATAAATTCAACATTAAGCATGACACATGAACACACTCAACACAATTTGATAGAATCCGCAGTCTGCAAGAACCTGAGGAAGGATTATGTAGACCTTGGATGCGTAACTGTTTCTCATACATAGCGAGGATATTGTTTCTCTTAATGGGCTTTCAAAATTGATCACAAATGAGTCTGACTGAAATATATTACAACTATAATTCATCATTTGCTGGATGGAGTTCAAGTAAGGCGAAGAGGTTGCAAAACGACATACGATCATTGAGCAACACTTATTATAGGCAAATATTCTCTTCTATGCTTGCAAATCACCTTGCTAATTGACATTTATTCATGAGAAATGATAACAATCTTTTTTACAAATATCATAAGTATAGATTTATTTAGTTTTTACATGGTATGCAACATGGGCCCCAGCATCATGGGTGGGCGGGTGTAGTATACTATACCATACACATCACTACTATTATATAGAACCAGGAATAAATGATAGATAATCTCATTTATTCCTGATAGAACTTAATAATCCCAGTAAGGTGTATAGTATAGTGTTAGTAAACCATAGTAGTATACATACCACACACCCCTTCCATGATGCTGGGGCCCATTGTATGCAATCGTGAAAAATACTGGATGCAAACATGAATTCAAAAGAAACCCCTCTTTATATGATATGAATATCTTTTGTTCAACTACTGAACATGTATGCTGTGCACATATGTTGTGTTCTGCTGCGGCCCAGTGGATAGGGAGTTGAACTTGATTTCCGGTCAGGACTGGTGCTTGGTGTTGAGCAAACTAATCTCTAATCAGTTGTATAGTGCACCTTGTAAACTACAGATTAATTTTTTACAGGTCATTGGGTTAAAACATTGTGTGAGCAATTGTATGAGTGATTAGCACTGTGGGCTGAATGTGCTGCCAGTGCAAGTATGTGAAAACTGATCAATTGATAAGTGTATCAATGATCTGGGGTAAAATGTATGACATGATTGCAATTATTGCATGTATATGCTCCTAATGGTAATGCAAGATCATATTGTGCAGACATTATTATAGAGGGAACATCATGTAACATCAGATTAAACTGATTTAGCATATACTTGCTATGTGCTTAGCATGATATCAAAGGGGATCAGGAGATAAACTTCAATGGTTTATCATATATCAGATAATGGTATGGCATGGATCAGCTACTGAATCTAATACATAAATGTTGACACATAGCAAAATTATGATTATATTAAGTGTTAGTAATAATCAAAATCCACAGTGGATCAAAAAAAAAGAAACTCAATGATTTCCTCATGGTGGCTTATTATTTGTTTTTAAACAACTTATGACACACAGATGATTAGAATATATATTTACCACAAACGTGGAATATTTGTTTGCAAAGAAACATTTAATACCACTTCCACATGGTCCATTTGCAAATTTCAAAATTAAATGTAGCCACACATCATTTGAAATAGGCAGAATAATTTTTTTGTTGAATATCACCTAAGGTTTCAGAAATACAACACACAAACAATGCATAGGTTTGGTGATATTTGATCCAGAGCAAAGATTTTTAGTAACTATAATCATGTATATCTGGATCTTCATTTCATTCAAAATGAAATGGAAACAAAATTCAACCATAAATGGCCTTGAAAAATTGTCACTTGAAATTTAGTGACTATTCATTTTGGCAAGTTTATAATGTTTTATCTTATACAGATGAGATGTCGCATTTTATCATTACGACTTAGTATATTTAACAGCCTATAATATCATTTAAAGTATATATGTCTTTATCATCTCACCATCAATGCTTAATTTGTATCAAATGTCATTTGCTGTGACATTCAAGAAGGATCTTTTTTATAGCAGACAGCTTTTTCAAACAATGAAGTGAAAGGCTGATGTTTCAGAAAATTGTTAGGGAGACAAGCCTCCCATTGGTATAATTAATGGCTATGCATCGTAATCATTGTAATGTTAATTCATTATTAGGCTTTGAGATGTCAATAGAGTCCCAATGAAAGAGAAATTTGACATAATCTGACAAATCTTTTTTGTAGGTCTTACCGAAAATCGTTTCTTTGTCATCTGTATAAAAGCTGTTGGCTTGTCATACTCCTTCATTTTCAATAAGATGTCATTTGAAAGGAAGTATATCTCATCAATTCTATCTATCACATTTGATAAGAAATCATGTTTTCGTCCACACTCTTCATTTGATATATCACTTTCAACAGAGCAATGTAATGTCTCTTGATTGATATCATCAAAATCATCGTCATCACCATCGTAAATATATCCATTTTTGAGAAGTTCATTATCATCATCATCATCGTTTCTTGCATGTGTAGGAAGATCAAAATCTATGTTAGAGTCACAATGCATATTATCATAATCTGAGGCATCCGATAATGTTCTATCATCATCTTCTTCTACAGTTTTATCAAATTCATCATAGCTCCTTTTCTCACCATTTTTATCATAAATATCTTCATCATCAACGTAATCATCCTTATCACCATCATCATCGTCAAGTAAACATCTGTCTTGATACTCCTTATATTTATCCTGACTAGAACATATATCTTCACCACTGCCTACATCATCCATGGAATCCTCTAACTCACAAAGTTGATATTCATCCCAATCACTAATATCATCATCAGCCTCATTACTTTCATTGTCCGACACATTTTTATGCTTTCGCAATCCTCTACTATCCCATTGTAGCAGCTCCTTGCTCCTTGTTTTGTGGACCACATGATCTCGACATCTATATCCTACCCCATCAAGATCTTCCTCCAGTCCTTCCTCTTCACCACACACAACACATGCTTTCCAATAACTCAAATTTTCATCAGATAAGTTTGAGTATTTTGTGCCTTTTACCAAAGCACCTGCATCAAACTCTTCTCCATCATCAGAAAGAGAAGCATTGTATCTTCGTACGCGGAATCCCTGCTCATCTTCACTACTTGTGTCTGCCAGGTATCGGTCTCCATCTACTTCCCACTCCTCACATTCCTCTTCCTCCTCTTCTTCATGTAGTGTGAGCTCTGAGTGATAGCCTCCAGGATGTTGAGAGCTATTAAACCTACTAAATCACAATTATATTTTTGATGATCAGGCTTTCAAACTACAGAAGCAATTAAACTTCTGAGTTTTGTAAAAAACAATAAAATAACACTAAGTCTTATTGCATTTATGGCCTAGATTTAAAATTAAAATTCTAATCATTAATCTCAAAGAAAATTCATTTAAACTGCACAAAGTACTGGTATGTTCCAACATACCGCATCTTGATACACGTTTGTACCATCAAATGTCAGTTAAATAGATTGCAAAGAAAGAAAATCAAAGAAACTTTTGATGAGGCATTACGTGTCAGTTTTGTTATGTTACAGTTTTGAGAATGTACAATTTTGAAATTGAAAGTCTGATCATTTTCAGCATCATCACCTTGTCCTATGCACCCTTTTATGCTGGTGAGCCTGCTGCGTTCTCCTGCTTAGCTTCTCAATTATGGCAGCAATCTCATCCATGGAGCTGTGGGTGTCCATGTCCCCAAGGTAGGACAGGTCACCCATCATGCCCAGGTCTGGTGCACTACAGATCAGAGCAGCTACACACCACTAGCACGCACCTCGTTTTCATTTACATAGCAAATCAGATAAAATTCTATTATGATCATGTCAGTCTTATCTTTTCATACGATCTATTCAATGTATATCCCATTTACAATTTTTGGAAACATTATTTATTTGCTGTTCTTTATAAAAAGGTGATTTGGGGTTATTATATTCATTAACTTGTCAGGTCTTTAGGTCCTTACAGTATTCAATCAGTTTTAAGAAAGCCATATTTATTCAAATACTACTTGTCCGTGTGCTTGACGTAATGCTCGTTTACCCTAGATGACCTAGATGACCTGATGACACATAAATGAAATATATAATGAATCATATTTTAATAGTATTACTGGCAACCCTTTTTCCATATGCATATGAGCACCCTCAAACAGCTTCAAATGAAGACTTGACCCCAAAATGTATATATGTTTACTGCGTATTTTATATCCTAAATATTATTCGCACAAACAAAGCTACAGGACTAGTTCTAAAACTACTGTGATTGGGAGATTTTATCACAAAAACATCACCCTGGAAGAATAAAAGCTCCAGCTATTGATTTCGGATTTCATTGAGGATTTCGATCCCATATCAAAACAATCCACTACATATATATTCATAGGGCCCAATCAACATGCATTACAAACAACGATATCGCCAGATTTTAAACGATTTGTAAAGAGATCAGTTTTCATTAATCAAGTTTCTAACAGTAGATTATTTTTTATACTGGTAGCCTTCCAAATGGCTGCCTTATGTACATAACAATAATCAGAAATTCCTCATTCAAGTTATATATGCACTATTGTTTGTTTATTAAAATCAAATTCTAATTCCTTTCTTGCCTAATCCATTTGCATATACTTATTGCCAAACTCTATTTCATCTCAATACAATTTTTCTCTTATCCCATATTCCAAATGAAACAAATATGAGTATATCCTTCCTCTGTGATATATACGGATTTCCTTTGCTTTATATAATGTAATTCATCGACATGTTTTCCATATAATGTTAACATACAAGAATGTGATATTTTTGTCAACCCTATTAGGATGTGTCTGTTTCTTGGCACAATTATCACATCATTTCGTTATTATTGCATAACATATGCATAAATGGTTATTGCACAATTATTGCAACAAAATGGCAGGAGCCAAACGCAGAGTGATCAACAATTTATCCTGCTTCCAATATGACAAATACCAAATATCAGATAAATCATTATTTCTTAATAGATCAAGTTGCTCATCCTCTAAATGGCTATCAATATAACTCTGGAATCTAATCTTGTTCTTTCAAGAGTTCCTGTAAAATTGTCCCATAATGCATATATGCACACATAATATCCAGGTATCCAATAATGTGATGTTGTATTGGTCTGCATTTGGTATGATCCAATCCAGTAATATTCAAAGCCAAATATATAAATGCCTCTTCACACTTTAGACAAGTCTAAAGCTTATAACATCAGATAAATGTTTACTATAGTCATAAAAAACATATTAAACACATACTATTTAAAACACAACACCAAGTCCTCCATCAACATTACAAAAGGACTTGACATGATCCAATTAATGATATTATTTTAGTGATAATTTCTAATAGCTAATGTTAATTCTATCCAACTTGTAATAAATGTTTTCTTTCATCAAGTGACACTAGTTGTTGCACATGCACATAAATTCAGTAGAGGTGCTGGTGGAACGCTATCTAGATCTAACTTTCACTTGGACACATGAGCCCAATTGAAATCAGCATGTATCTATTGATGTAGACTTTGGTTAGCTTACATAGATCACTCTACGTGACAGCATTCCCAAAACACTTTATTGCTTTCATGTACCTCTTATTGATGCTCAACCAAATCAATGTCTTATGATCATACTTCTCCATTGCCCAATATCCTTTCTGTGGCCCTCTGTAGCCCTACATCCCATGGTGCATTCCCAGTTGACTATAAATCTACATCTGCATTTTTTTCTTTCTGCGGGCATCATCAATGCATTTTCATTGAAGATCATGATTAGCTAATAGCCTGATTCTAACACTAATAGACATTACATTCCTTCTGTCTATTTGATACGTTGACCTTGTTAACTCGGTAAAGAAAACGTACTATTCTATTCCACATTCAATGGCAAAGACTACAGATATTTCAAGTAGCACTCTATTCATACTTTTAAATACCCTGGTGTTCGAATCCTCTGTCAATATTATTAGTTTTGTATGAAGGAGAGATCATTCACTTTTCCAACTTCACACAAATCTCTTGGGCAAGATCGCCATGGTTTACCTTAATCAAACAAAACACAATTCTCCCCAACACAGCACTCTATATCCAATTTTCATTTCATTCAGAGCTACAGATGCTACTGGCAAACTATAAACTAGTGAACAGTTATCTGTAAACATTTGCTTTGTCACACAAGGTTCATACACAACTCTGCCAAAAGACAATTTTGACCTGTTGCATTTCATTTTTTTCTGACATTTTGACAGCTGACTTTTTAAAGTCTCACAATGAATTATTCCTATAAATTAGTATACCACTAGTTTTTATTGAAATATGTTCAAATCATTTCAGAGCTCTTCATAGTTTTAATTACAGGTTATAAGGTCGACAATGCACAATCAAAATGTCATACACATCATTATTTATTATCTGATTTCAACATTAATGTTCAAAGTAGAACGATTCACACTGGAAATAAATGTGTTTCTGAACATGTTTGAAGTATACAAACTGTATGAATCGACTAGTATTCTTGTTATTTGCTCCATGTTTGGTGATTTCAACGTCAGATATTCATGGAATGGTTTTTATTTTGGCATACCATAAATTGCTGATTAATAGCCAAATGGCGATTATTTGGATACAGCTTGGGGTCTACGAGGACGGAGATCAATTATTTGATATAACAATAAAAATATGATGATTCAAAATATCTGTTATCACCAATTGATCAAAACATAAAGGACAGATGATTTTTTTATTATATTACAAATTACAATTGACTATATATTCCGCTCTTTGACTTTGCTTTAGGTGTTTGCATTGTTACTGTTACTGACAAAGTGGGGGTATTTAGGCATTTTGGTAGCGAGCAATGGATGATTATTTAAAACATAAAATTCTTTCCAAAATCATCACACTTGTTTATTCAAATAGCAACTTTAATTCACCTATTTACAGTGGACATTTGATACTGAGAGAGAAAAAAACTGAAACAATTATTGATAAACATATATCAACATAGCATATAAAAAAAATCAGATTGCAAGATAATTCTATACAGTTCAAAATTAAATAATTTTCATTAACACAACATGAGAAAAACATTACTTAGAAAAGATTTCTTTCGCTTCTTAAAGTAGGTGCGTATTAGCCTTCAGGACTTTTTAGCTAATTATTGTTAACTACTTGACTTGATGGCATACACTTTACGTTTTAAATGCTTTATTTGCTCTTGAAACAACACCAAAATCCAAATCAGATAGTTACAATAATTATATGCCTAACTAAAAAGATCATGATAATGATGTTGAGATACAGCTAGAAAACTGAGGGTAGGGGGTGGAAAAAAGAGATTCTCTGATATTTTCTTTCAGAGCAACATTCCAAGCTACGGAATTGTGAAGGACTAAATAAAAGGTGACATTCTACATATAAAGTAAAATATATACACTACATGTAATTCGGATTTGAGGCTTAAAATCAACAGACAGTGATGTGAGATTTGATGTTGATGGTTGACTCATTCATAAACCGCGGTTAAGCCGGAGACTTTTCTGGAAGAAATCCGACATAACATGTCCCTCCAGGGACTTCCTGATGCAAATGGGTTAACCTGTGTGATGATTAATATTAAACATTTTCAAGTTACACTTCTTTTCAAAACAAGCCAAAACAAGTTACACTTCTTTTCAAAACAAGGCCAGAACATAAAAATTGCAGTAAAGTACAATATTTAAGTATTACCGTAATCATTAATATCATTGAGGGTCTAAACTTGAGGAGGGGGGTCCCATTCTCACTTCTTATATAAATTTGATCTCTTTTATCATCTGTAAATTTCATGCATTTTCTTTGCAAATTTTCCCCTTCCAACCTAATTTGAAAGCAAATTTTCCACTTCATATCAATTTGGAATGCAGTGACGTGCAGAGAGATCGGGCATGCTGGGGCATGGGTCTCATAGATCCTGGTGAGGGAAAGGCTCCGAAAGGATGGTTGAGATGTAGATTGGGCAGCCAGGCCACGCCCTCTGAGTGAGGGATGATTAGGGGCTGCTCAAATAAACCCAAGATTTGATTGATTGATTGATTGATTTCCACAGAAGAAACTGTGTTTTTCATGTTATGATTAATTACAAAAACTTTTCAAATCCAGTTTAATTAACAAATGTGGACAATTAGGACAGATTTATGTTTTGCGTCCTTGATACATTGTAAATGACCTTCAGTTTTTCAAAAAAGGCCTCAAGGAATATGCACAAATTAATAATATTCTATCAAATAAAGATTAACCAATTAAGTTTTGGTGCTTAAACTTCATATCAGGACACATTGACACATTGAAATGATCACTGCTTTATACTGGTGCAACAACTTAAGCATACGTGAATATCAAATTGCCCATTGACTGAAAAAATAATTTTCATAATTGAAAGAAAGAAGAAAAATAGCAAAACATATTATTTTATATTTGTTACTGGGTATATAAATAAATAAATACACAAAATGTACTTGTATCTAAATAATTATCACATCTTAGTTTGAAAACCATATACATGTAATAACACGGGAGAGAGCGGTAAAACTAAATTGAATACTTATTTGGCTTATACATTCAAGTTTGCTTCATTCATGCATATATGATCCAGAGTATTGTGTGACAATCATTTCTTTGGTCATAACAAGCAATAACATCCTTGCATTTGGTCCAGATCAAAAGGCGTGACATCCATTATCATATCCTGATCTGATAGACTTGCCTTGGGCATCTCGCATTGATGATTTTGTACTTGCTATTGACCATGTGTATGTAGCTGAACTTAACACCCTGATGGACAAAGACACTTCTCATGACATTAATGAACATTAAATATGATTGATACACACAGGCACCTGCCAAGCATGCCTTTAACTTATATATATATTACAACTGTGAACAGTACTCAGTCTTTTAAACATTGTATGCCGTCCAAATATTCCAAATATATTTCTTATTTAGTACTTTTAAATTACAAACTAAATCTAATATAGTTGATTATAATTTTCTTTCCACACAATAAGCATTTTAAAATCTACATGTACTCAGTCCTTTAAACATTGTATGCCGTCCAAATATTCCAAATATATTTCTTATTTAGTACTTTTAAATTACAAACTAAATCTAATATAGTTGATTATAATATTCTTTCCACACAATAAGCATTTCAAAATCTACATGCATATTTATGTGAATTTGAGAGTAAACAGATTTCTATATCTGCTATCTAGCTAATATGTTTCAAAATCATCCACTAGAGATGGAGGAATTGGATCTTCAGCTGTCTGGTGATGGTCAACTGATCACCGTTTGTATTAGTCTTAACAGATGCATATACATATACAATACCAAATTGCATGCTATGCAACAAGTTGTACCATATCATAGAAATAACAAAGTTAATGGTCATTTAATGAACAGTGTGTTGAATGGAGAATGTTAACTGGAGGTCCCATAAACAGATTCTGTTGATAATCTTAACAGCAGCTTGGCATGCAACTTGTTGCACGTTTTTTGCATAAATATTGTTATCTGCAATGGTATTTATCACCTGTGTAACAAACTTTACCACTTGCTACATCATTCCTGCACTTTTATGCAACACCTCATGAAAAAACTTCGTTTCTTTCTAGTGATTTTTAACAGGTGTCTGGTGCAATGCTTTAGCCCATCAAAAAAAAAAAGGTCTGGCTCCACTTAACATTAGTAATGAGGGCTCAACATGATCAACATGTGTGATATTCCAAGTAGCAGTGATATCATCTTCTTTTCATTTTTTATATCCTTGAATATATTTCGTACACCTTTTCTTGACTCACTCGAATTTTCATTTTGGTTGGTCAGACTTTCATTTTTCGTGAAAACTAAATTTTGATGGACCTTATCGCATCATATATTCAATCAAACATAACAGTGAAATTTTACTTAAAGCCTTCTTAAATCTTTCAATAGCATATCTCGAATTCTGTCTTTACAATATACAACAAAGCAAATCTTTAAAATGTGTTTAAACACCTTTGGGCAGTAAAACAATACCTAAACATTCTGGAAAACAATTTAACATTCTGAACAAAACAATCATATGCTAATTATATCTTACACAGTAAGATTCACTTTGAGAACTACAAGAGCATTTAATTGGAAGCAACAAAACAAGAAACACAGCTGTCAAGTATAAGTTGGAAATTTTTAAATGTCATGAACAACTAATAGGAGAAATTGACAAAGCACTTTGTCATTTATAACATTGTCTATGGTTCAAGTAACAAAAGTGCATTGTAAGTGTATATTTTGTTACTGACATAACCTGCTGCATTAAATTGCTTCTGAAGACCAGAAATTAATTTATGATGCATAACGATGTTATCTTAAAAAGGTATATCTTATTTTTCTGCTTCTTTTTGATGGTTTCAAGTCCATTTTCTATGAAAACCAGACCAAATGGCTCATACATAAATGTCTTATCCAGACATCTTGTAGCCTGAAATAACCTCTATCTGGATTATGATGAAAATCTACATTAATGCTGACCAACAGCAGTTTACAAGGGCCTTTTTCAGATCCAATGACAATTAACTTATGGATTCACTTCAAGTATTAATAAATATGTACAAGTAGAAGTGACAGAAACAAAATTTAATACATGTTTGTATTATTATCTTGACACAATAACAAACAAAATTGTTTTCAGAGATGTAGCTGTTATTTGCCAATTATGTGTTCATTATCTATGTGACATAGAAATTGTCTGTTTGATTTGTTACTAGCTTACTTGTCCTAAGTTATCTTCCAGTTACATTTGGAATCATTCTCACTCCCTAGCTTTGGATGGTTACCAGTAGTTTGTATTCAAGAATATATTCTTTGCTATTATAGACTCAACTACAAAGACTTTACCAGTGGATACAGAAACAAATATTGCTCGTCAATCACATATGAAATAGAACAGAACTGATAAAATAGTATGATAAAATGTGACAATATCTCTTAGCCTCAATAAGCCAATATTTTCAGCTTATTGAAAGTATTGGAAGATAACATTCATATGATTCCTTTGCAAACGAGACCATCTGGGTATACAATGTAAATTTCTGTATATTTTACACCAATATGATAATTTAAACCATTATAGCACTTATGGATCTAAAATCTTGGTTCCTTACCTTGGCGACACCATCCACTGTCCACGCAGACATCACCAGGACAGTCGCCACAAAACACTGGTAAAAACCAGCTAAATAATCCAAAAACAGAATTAATGGTGGACACATATTGATATCCCATTTATCCATTTAATTGTTATCCCTCTATAAAATTGGAACTTTCTAAAATCTTTGTGCTTTTAGACACTTCAAGTTTGCATTGATGCTTGGAATGACTTTCTCATTTTGGAATGTTTAAACATTTGCAAATTGTACAGGGGTTTAACACTACATAATTATACCTGAAATTGGAAATTTTACAGTGAATGAACATTTTAGATAAAGCAATATCCAATTGACATTTTCAAATTAGCTAAATATGTTCCACAAATTCATATGAACACTTTTGTGTTCTCATAGCATTTTGAATTATGATTGCTATCATTAATACAAAGATTTCCACTTAATTGATTTCATGAGCAACAATGAATATCCACAGCATATCTACGAAAATAAAAATGCTTATTAACCAAATATTTGCAAGGACACCAGTTACATATCTAAATGTTTCACTTTAACAATGCTCATTAAAATATTCGCTCTTAGCTAAAAAGAAAAATATCCTCAAATGAACATATCCTCCCCAACTTAAATCACTTCATGAACGAGACTTCCCCTTCCTTCACTCCAAGGATATAAAACTTATGGATAAAACTGGAAGAATATCAAAGTCAAAGGTACAAGAACTCAATATCCCCTGTACAACGTTCATTATTTTTTCTTTCACACAACTAGGATAAAACTCAAAATACTGTTTAATCCTCTCCATAATGTTTATTGACAGTGAGCGTAAGTGGTATTTGCAGGTGCCCGCCACATGATTGTGCTACTCCAGAACTTTCTTTAAGGCCAGTGATCATGGTGATGATGGACGCGCTTACTGAAGTTTGAAACAATTGCTCAGGTACAGTCTACTCATTAGAGAAGTAACAAACAAACAACAGTGCACTACTTCATTAAACAGTTGTACATCAAAATCTTACATTCCTTCACATATTTCTGTCATATTCACAGCTGGACAATTATATGGCGGCTGATCGCTCAGCAAGTGTCTCAACATGAGGAGCTCTTACTTTATGTATGTAAGTGAGGAGGGAGGTAACTTGTTGCTGATGTTGGAATGTTGTTGGGTGCAGATCTTCCAAGGCTCATTAGGCCGGAAAGATGAGAGGTTTGTGGATAAATGATAGGTCATAACTGTGAGCAATAGTTTGCAAGTGCAGCCACGCACACACAGACACTTGCCACGCCAACATGTTCATCTGGCATGGTTAACCTGCTTGCCATGATATTAAGCAAGCAATAAATAAGACTGTAAAGAAATCTAATACAGTTGTACTATATCTGTGCCACAATGGCAATTTATTCATAATAGCTGCTAACAATATCAATTGTTCCTTCACTTACTACCCGTCAATCTTGTAGTGCTTTTTTAAATTTCACAGCAAAGCAAGGACTATATCGCACACAATATTTCTGCTAGTCTTTTAAAAGAAAACATAAATCACTATAAAAATAAAATATCTTTACTTTGTTCTTCTATCTGGCTTCTAAAACTGAAGCAACTGAAGCAAAAATCATTTCAAATGGCTGATATGTGATAAGACCAATTACCCAACAGCTTCCACTTTACAAAACATAAATGAAATGTGTGTTGCAGATATTGTGATGAAAGAGACAAGACCGTTTCAATTTATAGTGCTCATGCAACTGCATCATGATTTGATTCAGGCATTAGTTATGTGAAAATAAACTTTTATATATATTCTAAAATGTTCCTACTGAGAAAGTCCTACTGCATGTATGAATTAAATTTCAGGTATTTCTTAGACATGACAATCAATGCCTTGACCAACAGCGCAAAAGTTAAAAACATAATGTTCACAGCAATCTTGCATGATGCATTATGATAAGAAATATGCATAGAAGATAACAAACACAGTCATTCTTGCAAATTTTGAAATTATGATGTTGAGTTTTCAGTGATATGCACATTCCTATACCACATAAATAAATTGTACACAGAATAAAAACAAATGCAATCCATGGCGCCTGCTGAGCCAGTGTTCACAATATCCTGCCTTTGATCTGCAAAGTGAAGGCAGTGATATGGTCAGTACCATCTGATTTCCATAATAAAACTATTCTGGATTTCATTCATCCAGCTTTTGCTTTGACACCTTTTACAAGTAGCGATGGTATTATGTACAAGGTAACATAGATTCAATATTGAATTGAATCCAAATTAATTATTTTTTATCCTCTTGATTTAAATAATAGGCTTTCCGTGCCCAGACATCAGCACAAAATTAACCTTTGTGTACAGAAATGTAATTATGACACTATTTTCATTTAAAAATAATATCCACGTCATCGACGTTTGCAGTTATCAAGACAGTACAGAATCATAAAAACAACTGTAATGCAAAGTGTTGTTTTAAATCTGCTGGAAAGATTTACATGTGAAAAACACATATTCTGTGTAAGCTGATGTCAAATACTTAAGAAATTTATATTCCTTTTCATTTATCATAATTTCTCAATTGCTGTTCAAATAACCTTGTAAAAAGTGTAAAAATATTTCATGTCATTACATAAGTGTATCCTGAGTAGATCATGAGGTTATTGCATCCAATAATTTATTGTAGTCAAATGAAAATACTCATGATAAGCTGACAAAATTACCCCAACCTGTCAGATACTTTTTATCCATGATATAGCATTTTGAAGAGACCACGTTTATTTCCTATTTGTACTGATAACAGCTCAATAGAAAGTGTAATAATCTGCAAATCTCGATGCAATCACTAACAGTATAAGAGACTAGGAATTTATCAAAATTTGAAAGCATCGGTCTCATACAACAGGTTTTTAGACCAAACATATACATTGATCTTAGGTGTTAACGAAAGTGTGCTAGATAACGAAATAAGACTTCTAGATAGAGCTAGCAGCAAGAGTTGCTTACGTCTACTTAGAAATAGGTGTTCATGGTGAATTGTGATTGTAAATGTGTTTGCTTTATATGTCTTCATACGCCAAGTGATAGAATGGAACCCTTTTACCGAAAACTATCATAGAAAAGTAATAAGTCCACTCTGGCAACTAACCACATGTGAAACCAATTTGGGATGGGTTTACTCAACACCCACCAATAGAGCCAACTGACACAATAACCTACAAACATGTCTCTATAAATCAGAGCCTTTGAGTATCTAAAATTCTCAGACTAAATTGTTGCTTACATTTGGTATCGGATAACTTATATATACAATGCAAGCAGGTGAATGCTAACATGTTTTTTTTTTTACATACATTTTCCCTAATGACAAATAAAAAAAAGATTGTAAAACTAATGAAAATTAAAATGTTGATAAAATATTGCTTGAAAATATATGATTCTCACATTCTAAGTTACACATTAACAATTGAAATGTACTAAAAAAAATTTTTTTTTTTTTTATTTACCAAACATATGAATTACCTGGTCATTATGTAAAATGCTATTGCATATACAATGCAGTCAATACTTTTTGTAATCAGATATCAAAACATTTTCTATAAACTAAGATAATGATAGCATGACTGATCATTGTTTAATATTTTACCAATATCCAGTAACTGCCAATAGATTGATAGGTAATCTATGTATGTAGATACAAGCCACACAAAGCTGTAAACCTTCACAAACGTCCACATATTGTATATCTACATGAACATCCATATCTGTGAGCGTACAGTACTGATACCATCAGAAAGACACAGAAGAAAAATCTGAAGAATTACCCTACGATTCCTTGTTTTGTTCCCATTTCTTCTCATTGTTGCGACTGTTACGAACGAAAAAAGGTTCTGTTGCCTCCACAAGTTACGGCTTTCTTCATAACTCACCTGAATTTACGTTTATTCAGTTTTTTACCCTTGTATTACGAATATTATGGAGGTTCCAGTAATGAAAAGAATATTTCTAAAAGTTCAAGACGATGCCATACATTTTGACAGATTTTCGTTTCATTGACTGTCTGTATGGCGTCCGCACTTTTTAAACAATCGTCGCTGTCGCTGTGCAGGAATAAACAAGAACACCCGAACAAATCCGAATATTTATGAGCGAATAAGTATTAAAGATGGACGCTAAAGTGCGGAAGTGTAAGAAAATATTCTGATTATTACGTTTTTTCTGTTTATTTCTGTAATCATAAGTATTATTGTTTCGGTGATTGAGCAGTTCCAAGAAAACTGTGATAGCCGTAACTTTGTTTCGAATTGTTATGAATTATTACGTTTTCTTACGCCAATTACTCTAATTTCGTTACGGTTCTGTATCCTTTTGCCGTTGTCAGTACTGTATGTACAAATGTACATGTAGATGCAGAAGGTGAGGTTGTGATTGCATGTGTAGATAGTTGTTTCTTTGATATTACTGTTCCATGTGTGACTGTAAATAATCAAAAAATTCTGTCCATGATGAATGTACACTAAATATGGACTATCTTTAAGATACAGGGTAACTTTGCATTTGAACTTAATTATAGTAAAATGATTATGCTGAAGATTTCCAAACAGTCCTTTTCCCTTTCTGATACTTGAATAATAAATAGGACATTATGTGATCACCGGATTACAACATTTAGACTTGTCCTCTTTGACAATAAGGCATGATATGCTTGTTGCCTATTAAATATATTTATTTTCACTTTTAACACTTTTAACATTCAAATATGAATAATTTTTCAAGATGCTCAGCACTAAATAACCCTAACACTAATAAAATATAATCTAAAAAATACAATACAATACAATACAACATTTATATAGCGCTACTACTTCACAAACAGGAATTTAAGTGCGCTGTAAAAAAAGAAAAAAATAATAATAAAAATAAACACAATAATAATTTCACATTAACTCCCAAAAGCAGTGGTAAAAAGAAAAAATACAGAAATGAGTCTGTCTAACAAGCCTTTCTTACCCTTATACATGTATATCCATAATCCTTGACAATTATATCTGTGTTTAAACCAACAACACCACTTTAGTTAAAAAACTAATAGGCTTTCTAGGAGAAGATCCCAATCGCTTACATACAAAGTGCAAGTCTAGATTTCAATTAGCATACATGAATACATGTATTGCACAAATGCAGCAAAAACTTCAAACTGTGCCCTGAATTCATAAATAACCCGCACAATTTATATGTTTGCACAAACTCTTATCCCACTGAGATAACTTTGTTGGAAGAAAAATGCTCAAGGATTGTGGGAGACTTAGACCGTGCAGCATTGCTCCCTAATTTGGTACGGCAAGCAAGCTTTAATGGGCACTCCATGTGCACAACTTCACGAGTCAGCTCTCATGTATTCTAATTGCCTCTCATCCCTGTATCAAACGAGGTGTGTTTCCTATTCATATTAACAAAATCCTATTACTTTGGATTGTCATTTGATTTTTGTTCTCAAAGGAATTGCATGTCTGGCAAATAAAACATGGCAGCAGACATAGAGATGACTCAGAGATCTAGTGTCAGGGCACAGGTGCACCACTTGCATATATTGCACTCATTTTTCAAACAAGATGGTTCACTGCATGAATAATTTGAACTTTTTTCTCTAAAAATTGACATTGCGTGATCACCTCTTGCATAACTCGTGGTATATTTTTCTCATTTGTATAACCTTAGAGTCTTAGCAAAGGCAATTGTAGATAAACCATTGAATTTCTTTTTCAGAAATGAAGACAATTCTTCAATTTCTCATCTCAATATTGACTTGGATTATACAGCAATTTGTCTGTGAATAACTGAAAACATTTCAACTCTCAAAACAAATGAGAAGCTCTACTTCTCATCAGCAATTTTCTGCTTTCTTATCCTATAAAGTGGCATGTAATTCATACCTCTCCTGCCAGGTGGCAGTTAAAAGGTTCCCATGGTAACAAGCATTACCTAAACAGGAACAATTTATTCCTCCCAAAAAAGAAATCCTCGTACAATCCTCTGCTCTTGGCAAACAATTTCACAATCGCATATATCATGACCTTTGTGACACAGAACAACGTAATAATTTGCTTTCTTATTAAATAAGGAATATGTACATTTAACGCTTTAAATTCTGTCATATACAGATATATTGGAATTCTGCCATATGCTCTTCCTCACACTACTTTTTACTGTCTGACAACATTTTCAGTTTCAAAATGCCATAAAAATATGATAATTTTCATGTCACTTTAGAAATTCAACATATTATGAAGACTAAACTTTAAAATCATGTGTTAACGACATTTGATGTTCTAAGATCTTCACAGAACCAGGAATAAATGAGATGGTCATCTATTCCTGACATATCTGATATCCATGGCATAAAATTTTGAAGAAAAAAGGTGTGTTATTGAATTGCAATAATAGTTAAGGATCATGTTCACCATAACAAGATGAATAAAATATGATGAATGCGCAGAACATATTTACTCACCTTCATTTTTTCTGGATTTCCATTTGCCTCTTGTATTCTTGAGTCAATGCTTTCCATCCATGCAATTTGTGTTTGGATGCTATGTTGCCTGTGCACCACCATCTGAAGCTCCTGCTTCCTAGATTCTGTCTCAGTTTTCACTGTATTCCATTGTATCTTGACCTTAAATTTTATATAATATTATGATAATAATAATTTCATTTTGTTAAAAAAAAAGAATATTATTAAAAAGTTAGGATCAAGTACTGCTTGTATGCAATTTTCAAATTCATAAAGAGCTAAAGCTCTGAAATACCAATGCACTCAAAAATTGAACCTTCATGATAATTCACAATGCAAACAGATTCAAAGAAATTCACTGATTGTAGAATCAATCTGAACACTTCAGTTTTCATGATACAGTCAAATACATTTGTACAATGTATTGTCTTAGTATAAGGAATATGAGTGATTTGTAAATTAAAAGCAAACATACATTTTGTTGGTTGAATCTGATTTGCAATGGAACACAGTAAAATAAATGAAAACATATATGTTGATGATTTTAAAAGAATACCGTATTCGTTCTTGTAAGTGCGCTTACAAAAACAAATTTAAAAAAAAAAAAAAAAAAAAATTAATAAGCGCACCCCTTTAACCCCACAGAACACAACGCGCCCGGATGGTTATGTGGTAACCCGAATAGGACAATATGGCCCCGAAAGTGAAATCTTTGTCAAAAAAGAGTAAGATTTGTATAATATTTTATCTGTATAAACCGGGGGTGCGCTTAAAGGGGCATGTGCGCTAATAAGAACGGTATTTAAAATAAAATCTATATTAGCATACCGATTCTATTTTTCTTCTGACAAGCTCTGCCCTCTCTTTATCTTCAATATGTGCTAATTCATTCTCCCAATGCTCAATTTCTGTAAATATCTCTTTCTGCATTCTTTCTAGCTCGGCGTCCATTTCCTAGACACAAAACATCGGAATAAAATTACAACATCAGATTGGATAACAATTAATAACAACCATAACATGTCCTTATGACATCATGTTTATATCTGTCAAATGAAGATGACTGACAAAAATCTGTTGCACAGATTAAACGCTTCCAAGCTTTAGCTTTAAAAACTACTTTAGCGAAAGGTGAAAAAAGACAATATAGATGTACACCTAAGCAATGAATGTCCAGTTTAATACTGGCTTTGGTAATATTACCAATATTATTATGTTGTACATACCTTTACTTTAGCATCAGCTTTTCCATTCTGCAGTTCTTTTTCAGTCAATGTTGATGCAGCATCATTGCCAATATTACTGCTAAAGAGTTCCAGGGCTGCACATGCCTTTTCAACACTTGCAGTAACTGCAGCTTCTTTCTCAGATTCTCTATTTGTGTTCCTCAAGGCAACCTCTTCTGGCAGTTTGTGTTTGTCCTAAAATTGATGATATGGTAGCATTAAACCATACATGTGCATGAATTAAATGTGCTCTTAAAAAGCTGATCACTTTGTCATGATGTTCTTGTCCTGTCAGGTGAGGTACCTTGATCCTGGTGTTGAGCTCCTCCCACCTCTGGTTGAGCTGGCTGAGCTCCGGTTCAGCTGTCTTGTGGTACTTGTCAGAGCTGTTCATGAGGCTGATGGCTGCGTCCCGCACACCATCCACAGTAGCCGCCAGCTCTCCCTGCTCCAGCTGTAGTGTCTACAATGAGAGAGAAAAGAGGATGAAATTTGACCAACCAAGTGATTGTAAAGTGAATCGTTGTGAACTTTTTCTTGTTGCATCACATTTAAGCAACTATTCCTGTATGTAAATTTGCTCTTGCACTGCTGCTTCCCCATCCACTATCCCTGCTGCTACTATTATCAATTTTTACATTGCATGTCCCCACATAAAGCTTGGATGATACATAATAATACACTGAAGAGATGTCTAGGTGTTATGATCATGTGAATCAGAAATAGTTAGAACTCAAATCCTTATTTTTTTTCCCTCTAAAATTGCTGGTTGCCAGGTCTTATTACTGAACGACTATGCTGGTTTGATCAAGATTCATTTGCATGAAGCGTGACACAGTGATACTAGTTTTTGATATAAATTCAAATACACACAATGCACTCATGATGTCATCAATGACCATCTACTGCTTTGTTAACAATTGCTTGTAAAATTAGCATGTGTCCATGACATTACACAGGGGAACATACTCCCAATGATAGTCTCTAAAGTGAAATAATATACCCATGAACCTCAGTAACAATAGCTAGTAAATTTATTAAGCATAATGTACCCATAAATGTAAACATAAATGTACTGGTTTAAGGTCTTCTTCCCCACAACACAGGTTCAGACGACTTTACATTCACATCAGGGTCATCGGCATCTTTGTCATACTAGTTATCTCTGTCAACTCCTTGGGGAGCATACAAATAAATGTAAATGTAAATGTCTGGTTTATAGTTTTGATCCAAGTTTTGATCTCACGACTTTACAATTTACACCAGGTCATTGGCCCACATATTGATCTTCAATTGATCATTTCTCACATACTTGCATCTGCAGCACATTCAGCGCACAATGCTAATCACTCACACGATCACTCACTCACTCTTTCAACCAAATGAACTGTACCTAATTAACGTGTAGGTGCCATGGAGCAGTGTACAACCTGCTAGGGGTAAGTTTGCTCAATACCCACCACCAGACCCGACTGCGAATCGAACCCACGACCTTCTGGTCACAAGTCCAACTCCCTAACCACTCGGTCACAGAAGCACAACACTGGCTACACACTGCCTTTGCTGCTGTGGCGCTCAGATGCTAATCACTCACATTAGCTTTCACTCGCCTCACCTATACCTATTTAATGTGTAGGTATCACATAGCAGTGTGCAATTGTTAAGGGATGACTTTGCTCAACACCCACTGCCTGAATGGACAGGAATTCAAACCAATGACCTTCTGGTCACGAGTCTAACTCCCTAACTACACGGCCATAGAAGCACACTTCATAATGGCATTCATGAACAAATACCACCAATCAGTTCTTCTAAAATCAAGAATATTGTAGTTTATACTTTGATTATGAGTCCTAAGTATACATTAAGCCATTTAATACAGAGAACCTCCCTAGTGCATGATGGCTTTTGTATACAAATGAAAAGATTGTTCATAAGCTGGTTCACAAAATGTCAGGCCATTTATGGAAGAACAGAACCAATGATTGAGCGATGATGTTTAGTGAAGGCAGCATAGCAAATTCATCACCACTCTATTGACAAAAAACAATTTGAAAAAGCACCAGTGTCAATAACATATTGCAGTATGTCAAATTCAATGGGCAACATAACTCATTTGATTTGATTTTTTTGTTTATAGGAATACCAATCCTATGGATAAATGATTATTCCCCATTATGATGACCATTTTGTAAAAATTTATGAGGTCAAGTTTCAATCGTCCAATTTATTTAAACCTCCCTAGACCAAAATTAAAAATAATCTACAATCCTACATATACTCAAAATGAGATAAAACTTGAAAATATAGGGTAAATAAAGGTCTCTTCTAGGCCCCTGGCTGAAACACCTTGTTGGGACGTTTTGTAGCCCTTTATGGTATAATATGGAAAAAGTTTAAATATTTATGCAATCTAATAGTTTTCATTTATTTATTTAAGTTTTAAGATTTTTAAGTAATTTTACTAATTCAATTTCAGAACCTTTAGTAACTAATTTTCGTGTGCTTTAATTTGTTTCGCAAAATGTAAGGACCCTCAACAATGGGGGTCCATAATGCTGCATGCCACTCAACCACCCAGTTAACCACGCGATCCTTTTATCTATGCATATTTGTCAAAACAGAAATATTTTCTTATGATATCAACCATTATTTGAATCACTGAAAACTTTGTATTCTTGATACGAAAGAAGAGATAGAAGCCCATCACTGCTAGTTAGCATCTCATAAATGTTGATGAGTATGTTACTTGAAATGCAAGGCAACTACAAAGTTATGAAATGGGCAAAAATAAACACTATAAAGCAGTTTTCACCTTCTATCATTGAAAATCAAATTGATATACTTTATCTCTCAGCAAAACCCCTTCATTCAATTAATGATACAGTCAAATCCTATAGAGTACAGTAAAACCTTACTAGATTTGGGACACTGGAGTGAGCAATGAAAGGCCTGCAGGTTTTGTGAAGCTTTAAGAACAATATAAATATACATGAACATGAACAGCTAGGGGGCTAATGAAAATGTTTCCTTGTAGTTGTGAGGTGTCCCAATTAGTGGCGTCTCCCCATCTCAAGGTTTTAATTACTAAACTTATAGTCCATTTGTTTTAAAACGCTTCTATTTTTGTTACATCATAGTAAATCATTTGTTAGTCACCTTTCATATACATACATTTTACCATGCATCTTTTATGAATGTACAAATGTAAGCTGTAAAAAGGTTCACTCAATAGCTTATTCTCATCCTCAATAATGTGATGCTCCGTCCATTGTGTGGCAAATGTCTACTGCCAGCAGGATACATAAATTTACTAATATTTGAAAAGTACCTTCGGGTGCATAGCATGTTGTCTGAATATTTAGTTACTTTCTAATTCATCATTTTCTATTAATATGCTTGTATTTCAAATGTTGTTCAGTTCAATGAAAAAAAAGTTAATAAATTCGAGTTCTATGAATTTGAAATCATTATGGAACATCTTTGGACAGAAACCTTCATAGAAAATCTCATAGATAAATCGTAATTATATATTCACATTCACATGTTTTTTTATGCACTATAAGCTGTTACACTATCTGCTCAAATGGGTAATTGCTTGGCATATGCACCCTATCAAATGTTCAACTGTTTTCGTTCCAGTGCATTTTGTGTTTGTGAAGCCATTTCAATCATCTGGATGTTATCAACTTTGGTCAGAAACAAGTAAATAGGAAATACAGGTTCTACTCCATGATCATCATTATTTCTATCTTCGTGGCATCATCCAACAGGTTGCATCTTTGTTCGGACAGATACTACATCAGATTAAATTATTTCAAAACTATATAAACATTCATTGTGCAATATAAGATGACTGAAAATTATATTTTATTCATAAAACTCCTACCATGCCCAAACAAAGATAAGTCGATTAGGATATGATCTTAAAATGTAACCTTTTCGGAAACTAAAATACAAGTTGCATGTTTGTGTCAAATGATTTATCATTGTTGAATTAGAATTAATTAAAATCTATCTAAAGCTAAATCATAATATAAAATGCAATACCAATAAAGAACATTTATAATAAGGACATAAAAAATGATAAAACTCAAAATTTAGGTTATCGCAGAACTTGGAAGTGCTCAACATCAAAGTGATATTTTAATTCAAAGTACTTGTAGTTTGATAAGAAACTTTCTTGCATTAGTACTAAATTTCTGAAAATAAAAACCATTTGCTGTGTGTGCTTCATAACGAAAGAGAGGTTAAACAATATTATAAAAAATGCATGTGAAAAAAGAATTACATGTACAAAGTTGGTTCACTGCGCTGTAAGAATGCACACTGATAAAAGTATTATAGAAATCTTATCAATTAACTAAGAATCAGGTGTAAAAATATGAACAATCATGATAATTTTCCTCAATATGTTCCCAAGTGATAAATTCACAATATAAGCACATTTAATGCTTGAAGATTTTTATTTTCAATATGTAGAGAAACAAACTTCATTTTATTTCTATAAAGATAAGTGATTTTTAATGATAGATATACATGTATATGTTGTCATGTTTTGTAACATAACAATTTAGCATTTTTATGCTGACCTTTTTCTCCACAGATCCAGCTTCCTTAGCGTCATTAGTATCAATATTTGTTCCCCCATCGTATAGCTTGAAACGTAAATCCAATTCAGACATGAAGTGCAATGACATATCTGGAATGTTGCAAGTTTCATTAAAATCTTCAGAAAATACATCATCCTCACTTGGGCCATCTGATGCATCTTCATCTTCTGTTTTATGACCATTAAGCTGCAATCGTTGATCAATGTCAGAAACAAAGTCCGAAAATGTTTCAGAAAGAATATAATCTTTGTTGAAATTAATGGAAACATTGTTGGGGGGACATTTATCGAAATCATGTTCAATATTTTCCACTTTCTTATTTTTCTCCTCTTTAACATCGCACTCATGTTCATCACTATCAAGTTGAAACCTTGATTCTAGTTCAGACATAAAGTCTAATGACATGTCTGGGACATTGAAATTGAACTCCTCGAACGAATCATCTTCATCATCCTCTTTAAGATCACCAAGACCATGATCACCTTTATCTAAATTTCCAAAATTGGCTTTCTGATTAAGACCAAAGTTAAATGCCATCTCATGTGATTTAAATGACATTATGCTTTCAAGCTATGCAGCACGCGTATTTTCCTTACAGATCAACACAATGGATTTGACTTCATGATAAATTACAGTCAAAAAAATTATTAGAAAATTAATGTAAGTGAAATTGAAGTTTTGACATGTTGCTCAATGAAATTAACTCCAATTACATTTATCCTCTCTTTTGATATTGAGTTTGATTTGTAAACGTATCAAATGTTATTGGTCATACTTTTTTCAATCTAATATCCATCTCACAAAAGTTTTTAAATGAAAAAATGACACAACAAGAATTTCTCAAATGTTATACATTTAGTAATTGTTACTTATTAAGAATAAGTAACTTTCTTAAATCATACATAAATAGTATTTGTGAACCAAGTTATATTTACATATCCTTTTATTCTTTCTAACCAATAAATCTTGATATTGCAAGATTGATATGTAGCGTAAGACACTATCTCATAATATCATAACACTGGCAATAACAAAATGTAAGTTCCTTTCTGATTAGGCACATATTAATTATTCACACTTTTAAAACTTTCGTAAGCAAAAGTGATTATCTGCACGCATATCCTGTACTTTGACAACTCATATCACAAATGTTATTTCAAGACATATCTATGTGTATAAAACGGATAACACATCACTGGTCATTCTTCTGGATGTTGATTTTACATCCCTTATTCCAGATGAAAAAATGTCAATATAAACTAAAAATATGTCAAAAATAATGTACAACATTGATATTCACACACTCCTCTCAAACGCTATCCAATATTTTGCCCTTGTACAATGCAATGGAATGTACATGAAAACAAATGAGAAAGGTGACCAAAACAGCAGTGCTTGTGTTGTAATCAGTGCTACTCCACTGATTCTATCATGCCCAGTGCTGATACAAAACTACATTGTTTTAACACTCCAGCTCGTTCATTGGTCAGATAAGTACTTATTAGATTTCTGATTAGCCGGCCATATTTGTTGCATAGCTGTAATTATGATGATGGAAATCCAAACAAATAAAAGAGTTCATCACACACTCCATTGGCTCTTGTACAGAGGGGCCCAGACTATGAGCAACTTTCATTAGCTTTTCTATCCATCCTTGTCATCATCCTGGTCCATCTGCTTTATCCATTTGAAACACGCAGGTCAAATGACATTTGATGGGCTAGTTTGTATTGATTGTCTGATGGACACAATTCTTCATCATTCCGTTGGCATTTGATGAACTTGTTTCATTTAACTTACAGTAAAGGATAGTATTTATACATGACCAACAAACCGCATTGCGCTTTGGTTTCTGCAATAAGTATTAGTTCCCTTTTTCATGGAATAATGTGTTTGACATCTAAATAGTTTCATGTTTCTTTAACGAATGACGATAAAAACCACAACTTTAAACACAATATATATTACATCTGCATAGTATCCTAACAAAGCACATTTTATGAAAAGCAAATGTACGCCACTTATAGTCAATGTGATAACATCATTATGTATACCTAAGTTGTAATTTGTTTTCCAAATAATTCAAACATGAAGATCGTAAGCCTGATTTTTTCTAACAGCTTTATAAATCAGTTTTCAATCCTTCATTCTCAAACAAATGATCTAAATTTATCATCCACATCTACTAAAACTGCAGATTCCAAGCACCTCTATCTAATATGTCTCTGATAAAAAAGAAACACTTCCAAATGTCCTAAAGCATCGACGAGCAGATGCACATACATTCTGATGCATTGAAAGAATGTAAATTTTGTAAAAGAAACACACATATGCAATGAATATTAGAGTCATTACAATATGCATCCATCATGACAATCCTTGAATAGAACTATAGGAACTACCACCAATTTAAATCCCTGCTTTATCCATTTTCATAATTCTTTCCATGTATAATCAATGGTGCAAATAGAACTGACGGAAACAACTAAGAATCTAAAAAATAATTGACTTTTAATCTGAACACAGCTTAACTTTTCTCCCATTCAAATAATTATATCTACACCATTCATATCAGTTTATCTGAATGTGTTTTTTATTTTGCTGGCTCTTTATGAAATCTGTTTGCTTCGCTAAGTTCACATCACTCTCGTCAAGGTCGGTGCTGCTGGTGAGGTCTGGTCACAGCCTCCTCACCACACAAATCTCCCACCAAGAAACCACACCGCAACCAAACCATACCATATACCACACTCGTATTGACAGATGTATAAATTTCTCGATCACATGTCAACATATTTTCACTTTGCACATATTTTGCCGTTGAATTTTAAATTTGAACTACTTATTATCTCAAGCCTTTTGAGATCAAGGTATAAGATTCATGGAATTTTTGCTCATGGACTACAGAGCCAGCAACTATAAAAAGTAGCCAGTCCTGACAAAAAGTGTCCGGCCCTTATGTAAATATTGTAATATTGAGAACTTTCCAAAAGTAGTATACACAATTGGGCTATGCACTTTTAAAACCAGCCGACCTGGGGAAAAATCAGGCAGCACCGAGCCACCGGATCGGCTCTATTTCATACACTTTTGATGTGCTTGTATTCTTAATCTGTTGAAATAGTACTGATAAACATTTCTAATGTTAAATATGCTTCTGATTGACTGGTCTTTACACAGCATCTTGATGTTTTAAATGTAACACTACCAATCAAGCTGTTGATATAAAAATCCAATCATTATTTCACTGTAACTGAAATCATAATTTTTAGAAATACATTAAAAAAGTGCATATTATATATGTCGATATTTACTAACAATTCAATTTATGTTTCATTAAAGGTGGTAATGATTGTGTAGAAAGAAATACTATTTTAGCACAGTATTTCTTTCTTTTCATTGTTCAGTTTCAATGGTTTATTACCTCACGAGTTAAGTTGCATAATACTAGTATATTTTTTAACTGTGAACTATAAGGCGATCTATTAACAAGATCCTTTGCCCAATTTAAGAAGATTATAAAAAGTTACTCAGCACCTCTGCATACTCTGAGGGGATCAAGCCTGAGCTTGGTGGAAAATGCCACTTGCAAAAAGAAGGCTCCTCAATAACATTGTCATAAGTAAACATAATGTTTCTACTGCCAAAACGTTTAACATATCTTTGAAATAATTTCAACAAATAACAAGAACTTAGGAAATCTATAATTATGACCAAACTTTGAAGCCCCCATTGGTTTATTTGTTAAGTTGATAAACAAATTTCATCATACCCCATATGAGTATCTGTGCATCTGAAATCTAAGTGAAATATACACTATGTTTTAGGAGGTATCCCGAGCCCTATTCATAGATTAGCTTCCACTCATAGACAGCATAGATGAGTTCCCAGGGACTGATACACTTCCTCTGATGTCAGCACCATTTCTCATGGGAAAAAAATAAAAATGGAATACTTGAACTGATAGCTTAAAAAAATACTTTAACCGAATTTTGTTATCTTCAGATAATTTTGCTCGCAATGAACCACCATATCATTGGGATATTGGCAAATAGATAACATTCTCAAGACATACGAAATATGTAAATGACATCAACTATTTGGATTTTAAGATAAAACTAATATGAGAGATTGCATTTTTAAAAGTCTGAGCATCGTCGGTTTTCACGGCTTGATCACTCACACCGCCTTTACAAGTCCATATTCATACCAACCGGAGGGCCCAGTTCTGACTTTTATGTGGAAAAATTAATTTGAGTTAGACTTACGTCAAAAACAAAATCAATACTCGGTTTTTCTTACTTGGCAATGAAAGATCGAACGTCTGACGTTTGATATCGCGGCTGAACATTTCAGCAGTGGGGCTTGTGATAGGTTGCAATTTGAGTGCAAGTTTCACGGATATTGAACTGGATATATCACGGCTATTCACTGCGTATATAGCCGTGAGATATGATGATGATGTGCGAGATGAGACCCCTAATTACTGCTCTCATAACATCAGAGAATCAAAAGTAGATTCACATTCTAAATAAAGGCCATATACATGATCTCTTAATTCTCAATAATGATAATATCAGCTATATACCCTTCAATACATAAATCTCCAAGCTCTGAATGAAAGAACCATGAAATAAAAGAATCTGGGTAGGCATATCCTTCAATGTCATGTAATGAGTCCAATAGTGTTTCATGTGTACATTTCAGAAGCCAATGAATCTGAACCTTACTCAGGATGACAGATGTGGGGAAAATCAGAGACAATACTTGCCACAGAGGCACAGACTTTGGGTGGACATATGAGGAAGATATTAGTTACACAAATTTCTGAAAGCTAGAAATCTATCACTAACTGTTAGTTGATTGGAAATAGATTTAATAAATAACTGCTTGAAATATCTGCATCATTTACATGTTTACAACGGATCTAAATATGAAAAAAAAATCGTTAGTACATGTTATTTACATTAAAACATTCCTATTATGTTGTAACAAATATATATTGGAAAAAGGCAATGAAAATCCTTCCCAAGACAATACATTGCAAGATATACAACCAAAACACAACCTTATAATAAAATGCATGAACATTGTAGAAAATAACACACGGATGATATTTACTTACACATTCATCATTATTATTGTTTGAAGCCCACATATTCCACTCATCCAACTTATTCACTAACTCCTTAGTATCCACATATAAGAAACAGACCATATATGGCACAATCCACCTCAGTCACATCACTTGTGCAGCCTCCGTTCTCACGGCGTAGACTCTAGAGTGAGTCAGTTTGTTGACGTCTCCATTTGACAGATATGTAGAACCTATTACACCATTTATAGCATGGAAAATGATTCCCCCTTCCACTAAAAGGGGTAGACCTTGTGTTAAATGGGTTTGCTCATACATCTATTTTTGAAACTACCACCATCATGATTCTACTACCCATCTTAATTATGAATGTTCATGCCAATTTTTTCTATAAAGCATTGCCATCATTGCATTACTTTAATTTTGATAATTATCAAATGTGCATCATAAAGTCACCAACAAAGAAAAACAAATGCAATAAATAAGAAGTGCGATGAGTAAAACAAATACAGCTGTGTAAAAGGCACATATAATTTTGACCTTTACTAGGATAATGTGTTGAAGTTCCGAATTTCTTTAACAAACTAGACATGGAAGTACCAATCTTTTATTTAGACATTGATATAATTATGCCTAAACATAGACATATTTTAATTAGTGGACTTAGGTATAAACATTGACACAGAGAATTATTTCTCCAAGTCTATAGGGTTATATCCCCTGCCCACTGCTAGGACTCGAACTTTGGACCACTACCACTGTGGCACTTCGACCGGGCACATTAGACCACTTTGTCATCCTGACAGACCTAAAAGCTTTCTCTGTCATTCCCACTGAGGCTGTTAATGATCCCCGTCTTATTGTCTCAATATTGCTGATCTCGAATTTTCTGTTATCTCGAGTTAGTTTCATTTCCCTTCAACTATATGAAAAACATATATCAGCTAGTTATTTCAATATTGGCTACATCGACATTTTACTGTTCTTCCTACAGCTTTGAGATAATGAGTCACTAAATAAAGGATGTGCATCATACACATGTTGAAAATTGTTCTATTCTATTCTAAATAATAATTAATCAACTCAGCTGTGCCATATACAGGCATCAACCCTGACCATGTGACAGTTCGGCAATGCATTGCAAAGGGAAAAATGAAAAGGCCCAGTATTATAACTTTTCACTAATCGCTGCAGTTATGAAACCAAAGAGTGAGTACCTAGTTTACTTCAAATGAAAAACAATTAATATGACTCAACTTGGATCATGACGGTATTATTTCATACAAAAGTATTCAATCATTATAAACCGGCCATGCTGTCTTGACATCAACAAAGAAATCCCAATTTTCACCCAATCAAGTGCAAGAAGATTACCGAAGCATCAATCTTTTTTTTTTCTTTAGAGGTATGCATCCTTTTCAAACAAGAAGCACTTTCAACTCGGATCATAATTCATAATATGAGAAAATGTAATATGGACAAACCATTTATAAGCTTTTCTAAAATGAATAAGTGTACTTTAAATTACATGTACCTATGTACACCTCATCACTTTTTTCAAAGAATACATCATTGAACTAATGAGTATTGAGTAGAGTTTCTAAGTGAATTACATTCCCATTTACAATCTATTACTGTCCAACTGTTGGGCAATAATTATGGAACTCAGCTCCTTGTAAATTTAAATAATTTATTTAATACTGAATAAGAAGCTGTATTAATTATTTGTTCATAAAAGACACAAATACGTGTAAAATGTATCCACATTTCATGCCACTTGACTTGGATAACTTTGCTGCACATACTCAGTACGCATCCAATATGGTACTTCATGCAATTTAACACCATCAGTTTCACTCCAACAAGATGGCCATGTCCATTTATTCTAATATTGTACAGTTGGCTTTTCTGAACAGGAACAATTGGGGCCAATGAAACCAACATTATCACTGAAAGTGGCAATGTAATAGCGTGACAAAAGACATTTGTGTCAAATTTATTGAGCACAAACTTTCTCATTAATTTCTATTGTGTGGGGAAAATCTGAAAACTCAAAGATTTTTACAATGCACAAATTTGATGATCTGCCTGTTAATGGGTATTGGATACATGGGCCCATGGGCATCATGAGGAGTAGAGGTGGAGTAGGGAGTCATCCTTATCTATTCTGACTTATTACTTATTGGAAATAAGCCCTTGACAGAATTCGGAAGCTCTCGACCAATCAAATCATCAGAGGCCAAAAAAGTTCAGCAGTCAATCAAATAGAACAGTACGTAATCCGTGCGAGAATGTTCAAAGAAATACAGTGCACATCATTATTTGGTAGGTTGACACTTGAAAGCATACGTGGAGCACGCCTGTTCTACGGTAGTCGCCAATTTCATCGTAAACGGTCCTCTATGAAAACAAATTGATCTTCTGCCACTAAAATGAGCTCAGTTGGCCCACGGTTTATACCATGAACATCGGACTTTGAAGGTTGTGTGAATGGGAAAGGCATGAAACCCACGATGGGTAGGGAGTATACAATATTTACTATACTAACATTATTCTTGTGGATACATAAATATAGTTCTATTTATATAGAGCGGATTGTTGAATACATAATTCTATTAGTGTTAGGTGAAATAACTGAGCTCATTATGAACGGAAAATTGTCAATGAGAATAATAATTGCCACTGTAGAATCTATGGTATTTAACTATACAAAGCTGTATACATATTCAAAATAAGTAAAAAAAAAAAACTTCACAGGGCTATTATATGTCTGTGAGGAGTACAAAACTATATTCAATGGATGCAGCAGACACGTGAGCTGATATATGGATGCATTGTGAATGAAAGTTTATACCTCTCTACCATTTTCTCATACCTATGCATATAGATTTCATTAAATATTCACAAAGACGGCTCCATATAGTTTTTGCTTGAAAGAGTACTGTTTCCAAAGCAATCCCCTATACTGTGATGTACCACTTGAAAGAAAGTGACGAAGGCAAAATTTAAGAGTTCTTTTACATGTGCAGGAGCCTTTTGCTACAAACCTTCTAACAGTGGAATGAGGATTACTTTTTTTTCCAAAAAACAGAACATTTAATATGTTTAGAAAAGACATTTTATTATAAGAAAAATGTTGTCATTCTACTAATATTAGAATATATTTAAATGACAAAATTTTGCAAAACATAAAAAGATTCTTTAAAAAAAAAGCAAGCTTCAGACTTTTCTATTGTTTCATATCTTGATCATATGTGTCTTTACACAATATGCTTCACAAACATAACGTTTCATTCAAGACTGAACATTTCATTCCGATTAATATTGACAAATAAATCAGCTAATAATTTTGTCACAATTGGTGGTGTAGGCCAGAGCGAGGCATGATACATAGCTAGACAGATGGATCAGTGGTGGATAAAGTAAGAAAGGAATGGCCAAATGTAACTGTGAGTCATAATGTAAACAGTCTCTGTAAGAAACTAACAAACTATAGAAAAGAACATTTTATAACATAGAAGTTCATTCAGAAGCAATAGGTCTTTTGTATGTAATGAAATTCACATGCAAAATACTCCTTTTGTTTGCTGTTACTTCTGTATGTCATCATTTAATGTCATGAATACTTGAAGACAAATGCAATAGAATGTGATGATATTAGCCAGGAATGATGAAGACTAAAACGGCTCCATACACTTTAAACTCTCAGCCTAGAGATTCAAATGATTCATTTTATGAAAGGTTCTGAATGCAACAAATTTTCACAGTGTAACATTTGTTCAAAATGGCGCACACGCACATAATGTGAGTATGGTCACGCTATCCCATTGACACAACCTGCTACAACCCATTTCCAAATCTGGTGCTGTTACCACCTACCTTGAATATTTGCATATTCTCGGGCGTCACTTGGTCCTCCACGGGTAGTTTCTCTGCATCGTTGATGGCTGTCTCCGCCTTGTCCAGCCACTGTTGGACCACGGCCATCTGAGAACTGAACTCTCCATACACGGCCTCCATCTCCTTGGCTTGATCCTGAAATCATTAATTTCAGAAATATTCTACTGACAAGGTAATTTTCTCCAATTCAAATGCAGAAAGTTGCGAAGCATGACCACCCTGCAGAGATAAGTTTCAATATAACCAATCAGTGAAGATTAGATTAGCTACTTCTTAACTACAACAACACAAAGAACACTGTGCGTGACGACACTGAGCAACAACAAGCTAGGTCACCAATCTAAACCCAGCCATGCACTTACGTGAATCTTTCGTATGATGTGAAATTTGGTAACGGGGGAGTTCCCGTCAGACGTAAACTCATAGATTATGTGCATGGCCGAACAGTACGATCGATGCTCTAGTCTCTCCACACCTTCAGCCCCCGTCTCACCTCCAGCACTTGTTTCCTGGCGGCGAGCCTCTCCTCCAGGTCTGTGAACGTGTCCCTCAGCCTCTGGACGCTGGCCTCGGCATCCAGCTGCTGCCCACTGCCGCCCTCCTCCACGAGCGCCACCAGCGTGCACGCGTAGTCACCCGCCGCCGCCAGGAGGTTCTCGCGCTTGCTCAGCTCACTCCGCGATGTCTGTGGGAGAAGAGGACATGCGCTTAAGGGTTTGTGGGGAGGTTGGAGGGTGCATTTTTTTAATACTAAAATATGTTTAAAAAAAAGTTAAGATGTGCACATTTTGGATCGATATATTGTATTAACAAGCAAAATGGATTTGCACAAATCTATGAGAATCGTAATAATACACCATTGAAGTTGCTTTTCTTTTGAAATATTGATAGCTTTTAAACTAGACCAAGCAGTACTAGAACTGCATGTACTGCAGTAGATGATGAAAAGTAGCCTAAAATGACTGTAAAAGACACACTTTTAATGGCAAAATGTCGAAAATCTTCTATGTCACCTCATACATAATATTTGAGCAAAATTTGAAGAAAAACAGTCATTAGTAAACACTGTAAGTAGTTGAGAGACACACATAAATATATACATGAACTCAAATGAAACAAATAATGCTTTTCCTTCAGCTGAAGAGACGTAATAAGATTATTTTGGAAAAAAACTTGTTTAAAACATACTGTTATCCACTTGAGTTGAGCGTCTACATCTCTAGGTTCCTGAATTGACTCTCGCTTGCTGAGTTCACTCTCTAGACCGTTGGTAAATTCAGTTAAAGCAGTTGTCTCCCTCCTCAACTTTTTGGAAAACTTCAATGCCTTTTCTAGATCAGATTTTCCATGTGTCACCTGCAACACACAAAAACATGAAATATACATTGCCTTTTATTCAATTTTTTTGTCAAAACAGCATGATTTTTACTATGAAGTTGATAAGTTGATACTAAAGAATTAATAACTTCAGTATTTATCTTCTGTTTTCTTCAATGTTGGATACATTTTTGCTAAAAATCACATGGTTTATATTAGAATGACAATGTATTTGCTACTTTTTATATTTAGTCAACATGTAATAATGGAATAAGTTGCAGTAAGAACCTGTGGTAAAAATACAAATTGAAGCACTACTTTATTACCAATAAGGTGATATTTAGAGATATGATAAAATATATCAGTCACAAATGTTTTCTCCGTTCTGCATTGTGATAGCATTACAATAACATATATAATCACCAACATATTTAAATTAGATCACGAATACATACGCTATTCCTGATTATATTTAATGAGAACGAGTTGCTAACATAAAGTGTGCTTTAAAAAAGTACATTTAGACTATACTTTGTTATAAGATGTGTGCAACCTCTCAAGCATCTTTGACAGTGAATATAATGTGAAAAATTCTGTCATCTTGCACATTACATTTAACAACAGAGATATCACTACATGTCTAAAAATCTAAAAAAAAGTAAAATGATAATACTACAATACAAACAATTCACAGACGAATTGACAATTGTAAAAGGTAAGCATGTCTCACATCCCACTTATTTATTTTACCTCATTCCATGACTGATTATGAATAAATATCCATTAAACAACTAAATACAGAATCAATAGTCACAATACGCTTGACAATATTTCCTCAAAAATCTTAAACATTTCTTTTGACATTTATCTTAAAAATGTAGTAAAGAGTTATTAAATAATATATTTCCGAAATTCATATCACTTATATATGAGGAAATTAATATTCATAAAGCAGAAAATGTAGATTACATCTTGATATATGACAGGATAGTATAGGAAAAAATAAAAACTTTTGGCCAAACACAGTAGTATAGTATAATCTTACTAGATAGTTTAGCAAATATCATAGTACATTTTGTAAGATGACAATTCAGAGATAATTGAATAAGATGGGAAGCTGTACAGTTGATTTTAGCATCTATTAAATTGTAAGACTAAACATACCTGTGTTCCAAGGTCGTTGAACTGTTGTTTGATTGCATCAAGCTGACCACTGAGCTTGTCAGGGAAGTCCACCTGTTTTTTCTCCACAACTTGACGGCCAGTTTTTATGACGTATTCTACTTCAGTTTTAATTTCACTCATTGTTTTGTAGAATTTCTGCAAATAGAAAAATAAAGATACCTACATTTATATGGCTTCACATACCATATTTGCTTTTCTTAATCGTAAACAAGAAAAGACACATCCGAAACAAGCTACACTTGGTATTGGGTACCTACCAGAAACTAGATACAGTTCAGGCAATAATCTACATTCAAAAAACTTTTAAATACGTTTTGTTGACATGTAAAAAGAAATGTTATAAATTTACAGAAAATAAATTGATACGTATGTCAATATAATAATTGTTTGCAAAAATAACTTAATTGCACGTTCCAAAGCAAAAATCTAAAAGTTTCCCTGCATGAGACCTACCATACAGTGTTCCAGCTGAGATTGAATGGTCTCTGGATCATCACTACGGATCTCTATTAGATGAACACGCTCCTCAATTTCATCAAGCATGCGCTTCACATGTGTCAGTTTTGGCTCAAAGTCTATTGGTCGCTGGAACTTGCGGAACTTGACCATCACTTCTGTGTAGTGTTTCTGCAACACCATGCATAACAAAAATTAACATCTAAGTAGCGAGCACATAATTAAATAAGAATGATAAATGCGAGATACAATGTAAGTAACCCTGTACTAAGTATTGACAAAATGTAAGACCAAATAATTTTGTTACCTTGAGTATTGATATCTGCTGCTCCAACCTGTCCGCAGCCTCTGTCTTCCCCTGCACCCTGTAGTCTTCCACCTGCTTCTCCAGCTCGCGCAGTAGTGACTCATGCTGCTCAAATTCTGCTTTTAGGGCCTGAGATGAAAAAAAGTACACGATAATGTCAATAATTCTGCCTTATTGGCTTTAAATGTATAAGCCTCTTACCAAACTTCAACCCAAACTGCAATATCGTACTTTTTATTAAAACCTACATACATGTTTATAAAGTGACAGATCAGGAGGCTCATCTGCCTGCTTATCAACATGAGTAAGTCAAGGAACACATCCGTGCCACGATTGAACTAATCCAGGACATGGCTGAATTAATTTGTTTGCCTGGAAAGAAGAGGCCCGAGATGCCGTCTTCCAGGCCACATCCCTCGATTAGATGCTAGGCAAAAATTGATAGTATCGAAATCTAGATAATTCTAGTCCATATAGAATTTACAACAAAAATACATTGATATCAAGGTAGTTTCTAACTGATTAACTCATTATCAAGGTTTTATAAAATGTATGGTTAGCTTTGATTCATTCAGAGCATCAACTGTTAACTCAACAATTGTTGTGCACAGGTGTTTCCATGAATATGTTTAGCTGCCATACAAAATCACAGAAGATAGTTCTCACTTTGCGTAGAAAATTTGAACATGTGTGGATCAGTAATAAAATGAGGTGGGTGCACCTTTTATTTTTAAAATAAGAATTATTTTTCATTGCAAAATCCAACAATACATTGTAAACATAAAGTATAATAAGTTGCATAGAGTTAATATTTCCATAGCCATCAAGGTGAACCTATAAAAAGAAGGAATGTTTGGACATAACCTTAAAAGTTAGCATACTGAGACATTCTGTTATGTCACAATAATGTACAATAATTAGTACTTGGCAAATTATCTATTCTTTCTAGATGTATTTTGGCACATAACTTGAATATTAATCTATTTCTATCAAACTCAAGATCTTATTAAATAATAGTCTGGTAAAATAAAACATAGACATAGTTAAATCTAATTATTTTGTTTTTATACTATTGATTTGAATTTGACATGGGGACAAAGCCACTCAAAATGTTTGTTAGTATTCACTTTATATGATGTTGAATGACAATACAAAGAATTTGTGATAAAAATGTACCATTAGCATATAAACTGACAGTTGTGATAATTATGTATATGATATACATGTAATATGAATGGGACATGATTTAAATTTATTACATCATTAACTCTTGAAAGTTTATTCATTCAAAGTGAATCATAAAAATAAATCATATATAAAACAACAATGCACATAATATAATGCTAAATGTTAATTCTAATTTTGAAAATGAAGTTTGTATGATTTGTTTTTACTATATTCTTTCAAGCACAGTAATTGATATTAATGAATTGTTCTTATCCATGGGCTGAATTAATTTACTAATGGCCTTATTAAACAGACAACAATATTCATAAAGAAACATACTAGATAGCTATAATGTAGAAATGTAGAAATCTTTGCAACACTTGTCTGAATCCCATTAGGTTATTTTTTTTCTTTCAATCTAATGTGGATCGTGTATTGACATACATGATCAAGACTCATATACAATGAGAGCATGGTTTAATTAATGTTCCAAAATATGTGTTTTACATTCCGGCCATCACAGATTTTTAAGACAAAACTATGATATTTGTGACATATATTTACATTTTTGTAATTTATGTAAATTACTACATTTCTTCAATACTATATCTTAGAGAATTTATGGCATGACTGAATATCCTATCAATTTTGTCAAATACAAGATCATTGATATAATGTAAAGTACAATATAACTACATGCATGGAAACTGTGCTTCTTATGAAGAAAAATTTAACTACCAGCATGGACACTGTTCTTCTTATTAAGAAAAAACAACAAATGTACAACTTATTGAATCTGGTACATTGTACCTGTATAAGTAATGTGTAGTTCTCTGAGCAGTTAAATAATTCCAGCGCCCTTTGCCCCGTTAAGCAAAATACAATTTCATTTTCTAGTACCATTTTTAATATGAAAACTAAAATATTAGTATTAATCTGTAAACTTACAAATACATATGTATGTCTCACATATATAGTGGAATTTTTATGTTTAAAAATTAATAAATCATGCATGTTAGATGTGCATGCTAGCAAACCGACATTAGTTTTCAAACTGAGACCTATGTAATTTAGTGATACGTCGGTTTGCTGGCGAGCGCATGTTGTAATTCTTACTTTATAGCTTCTTCGCTTTGTTTCCTTAGTATTTGAATCTTTAGAAGTAGCCATAATTTTCATAAACTGTTCATCTGTACCAAAATAACACTTTCATAGTAACCACATTACATATCTCTATGCATATATAGTTCCCATTTATCGCAGGATATATCACAAGTTAGCTATGAACATGATTCTCTATCCAATCAAAGTTAACTTTCTCATCGAAAACTATAAAAAAGCAATGTCTCCTATTGTTGTCCACTTATGCACAATTTTACACAACTTTTACACAACTTATCACAAGTACGTTTCTAGATACATGTGAGTGATAAATAATGACATCATATTGCCTTAATCAAGAATACTAAATGAAATTGGCAGCACTTTTGAAGAAAAATCCAATGTGATATGTAATATGCAACTTCATAAGCTGCCTGTAAGAGCCAGAATGTTATCTTATTCTGTATAGACAATTGGCAAACATGCAGGTTAACATATGTATATCCAAACAGTCTTGCATAAAATTCTCTCTTAAAAACAGGTTTGCTCATGGGATAAAAATTTTAATTGAAGATTTTCTGCAGTACAACCTAGAACCAACTCAACAAACTTTCTGCTCAAAGACCAATAAAAGTTTATTCCATGCCAAGTATTGGTCATTTCAATTCAGGGTATTAAAATTGTTACTTCACCTCTTTACATACATATATATTCAAAATAACTAGCATTCACTTATCCATTTCTGATAATATTTTACTCAGCCAATACTTTAAAACTCCAGGTATCACAATAATAAATGCATGTTTTCTTATCACAAACTTTACTTAATCATTCTTCGCATTATTAATAATTTCATACAAGACAAACATATCCAATTTTTTGCTGTGTTTCTTTTCATATTGTAATTCAATATACAGAAACTGTTTGAACTTGCAACCCTTGAAGCAATAAACGATGCCCTCTGCCAATCCATAAGGCAATAGTCATCAAATAGAGGTTGCCAGAAACATAGCTAGTAATATGCTATGAAATTGTAATTCTCTAAAAATTAATATCTAATACATATTTTTATATCATCACTTCATTTATAATAGAACATGAAGGCAAAATTTGCCAATGTTCCATTAAGAGTGTAAGTTTGATGTGTGTAACAAACATATCCCTTGATCCATAGATGATTGCCTCACCACTGGGACATAAAGTTGATGTATATGCTTATGCCATGTAGATGTTGGTATAATTTTTGTCTATTAAAACATATGTGATGGTGGATAAACATATTTGAAATTTCACTGCCGTCAAATTAAATGACTACTTAAAACATCTCAGGTTGATTTCTATTTCTTTTATACTTGTGGCAGTGAATAAATTAATCATCTATATTTTATATTATTAATTATATGGGCCTTGAAATGTCCTGCTATATAGCGCAATGTTAAATGATCTGTTAGACTAGATGATGCAATTTGCAGTGTTTAACATACTAGTACACTTCTCTAACTTATATTACTTACAATATTTCAACTTTTTTTAATTTCATATGATTTAATAAATATTTATTGACTTCTCTTATTTATATAATTATTAATCTTGTTATCCAACAAATAAATCCAACATCACATGAGCATAGTTAGTTTGTTAAAAAATGTCACACAATACATGCAATATCCAACAAGCTAATATTGATCTAGCTATAATTTTTGTAAGTAAGATACAACCACTGCCACTATATTTCTCATCTGCTATGTATCCCGATGCACTTCACGGTTTCCTGTTGACTTAAGTTAACCAATCACAACAAGCCGTTTTACAGCAGAAATGATGCCCCAACAGTGCTTTTTCCTCACATTAAACCAGCTGTACATCTGACCTATACAACTTTACAAAAAATGTTCAGCCGGCAAATTATAAACTTCGGAATGAACTTTATGATAATATTTCATTTGTTTGAGGTTAATTGTTATTGATTGTGCTATTTCATATATAAATTGAAAGGCGTCCTCAAGAGTAATATAATAGAGGCGTAAATTACTCTTTTTAATTCCCACACTTTTCTACAATATTTCAATGAATTAAAGATGGCTGCCATCACAGTAAACACTAGCTTGCATTTTATCACAACAGTTTTTACAATGGCAACATGTTACAAGAATGCAGGTGGAAAATTCTTTGCACAACTGTTTCCACATTGCTCTCAAATGACTACAAAATTGCCTAAGTATACTTGTATTGTATGACTTGTACAATAACAGTGCATATTTTGGTGTAAACCTTCAATATTTTAGAGTCAGATCAAAGGCAAACTCAATTTCCCCATATTTACAAAATGCTCTACCAATTCAGTCTGAGTTGTGCCAAAATGTCTTCATATATAAAATATCCAATTACTTTTGATCTTGCATAAACTAGCAATAAGCCATTTATATTCCAACTAGTTTTGTCCTTTGTTTGGAATTCATAAAAACTATCCCCAAACAGCAATACAGAACTCAAAACAACTCTACACAGCTTTGTCCCTATGAGTAATGATAAGAGGGCTGTAGAAAACATGTTTAAAGTTTTTAATGTACTTGTCAAATTTCTTCAATTTACATATAGATTGTTAGTAAATTATTTCTTTTTTTAAAAGATGTGGTACCGGTTGATATCCACCTATTACAAAGCTTTATCTATGTTCAGAACTCTTTTGAATGGAGCAATCACTCTACAAGAGATTGATTAATGACCCACATTTTCTGACTGAATACAACTGTCACTTGTGTTGTTAGTATGATCTTTACCATACCTATGATATCCTATACTCAAGGATGCAAGGATGGATATATATTGACTGACATATAATCAAGATAACATGGCATAGGTATAAAATGACTCATTATATGATTGAATCAGGATGACAGTTTCATAACTGAGAAACCTATTGGTAGAGTTCTTGAAGCAGTATGTACATTACACAAGAAAATAATAAACATGCTATAGCCTTCATCTTAAACTTGCATCAGATAAACTCACATATAGACATTTGAAGTCAAATTAAAAAAACTACAACGTTAAAGGAGATTATATCTTTGATTCTATGCATATTGTTGATCATACTCAGCTTTGACAGATACTCTCATCTCACTACCTCCTTATCTCAATTTCACATCCTCAAATATAGCAAGAATAAGTTGACTACCGGTATATGTGGAACGTATAAGCAGCACTGTTGCTGATTTTCAATTCAAAGGGATTTGTATCATCACTGAAGTACGTCTTTGAGTCAGGGTACAAAATAAAGCCATGCTGGCTGTCCGGTGGCGGCTGATTTTACCCTGGGTTGGCTGATTTCAACGGCTAGATGGGCAGGAGGCTACTTTTTGGGAGTTCTCAATATTATAATGATTAAGGGCCAGACACTTTTTTTCAGGGCTGTCTACTTTTTATAGATGTCAGCTCTTTGGTCCATGAGCAAATTTTCATGAGTTTCATACCCTGCTTTGATATGTTTAAAGGTCAGTTTCTGTGTGTAAAACAACATGGTTATGTGAAAATTAATTTTTCAATTGAATATTACAAAAATAAGATAATAATCACAAACAAGTGCACATTCGTTCTTTAAACTAACGCAAACGAGCATATGAAAGCAACCATATGTTTTCCAAAACGTTTCCAATATATAAAACAAAGACTAATACAACACTCATTCATGACTGCACCAAAAAGAAGACAGAGCAGCTAAAAACAGATGAGGAACTGTAGCACTCACTCAACCATACAAACTACATTTGCATTTTATCTGCTCAACTGTTATCTCCTTATATCAAGAGCTTGAACAATAAAACATTATATAAAGGTTAATAAATACAAATTTAGCAAGCTGGTTGCCTTTTTCCCAAGGATTTATTCGACATAAGTTTACAGTAAAAGATGTTCAACAGCTTTCATTTCAAAGAATTTTATTGAGGTTATTCTGCTTTGCACAAAGATCCACTCACATTTTTTCAATAGCCTCACCAATATCTATTTCAAGTACACATAAATGAATTAAGGTAATTAAGGTATCTGTGATAAGTGTGCCATGGATATGAAATCTTCAGTACTGTCCGCTTATACTGGTAATGACTACAGTTATTTTTGTATATTTATAACCGTATTTTCTGTCACTGGAAATTACTCAAATTACATGTAATTACTAGAAATCATTTACTGCACATGCAAAATCGGACTAGATTTGATGAGCAATTTCAGTATTTTCCGTATTTTCAAAGTTTTACTATCGATTAAATGTAAACCACACCCAATATAGAAATTCTAGTGTTTTCAGAGTTTTCAGGAATTTCTTCTAATACTTGTTACGCAAATTATAGGTATTTCTTTTACCAGATCACTATGTTGCGAAAAATGGTTGCGTTCAATGGAATATTCTATCATTTCTGTGGTCCTTATATGTATATGCCAATGAGTGTGCCCTAATCTCTAATTGTTTTTCATTGTAAGCTATCTTTTATTTTGAAGCTATCATGTCAACTAAAATATTTCAAATAGTTTGTACGTCTATGCTCACCAAATTATAACATTTTCAGCTCAGTCTGTTTTAAGTCACACTAAGTTTGCATTGTGTTTGAGAACCTTCAGTCCATATTCTGGATTATAGACTTCAGTACAGTAGCTACTCTTCAGGAGATGTATACAATTCATATGACAATAATACATATTGAACTTAAATGAATTAGACAGTTTAAGTGTAAAAAAGAAGCACTGCCCAAACAAATCTGTCCAATCTAAAACTACTTTTTTAAACAATGATACTTACATCATATTCTTTGGGAACCTCTCCAGCAAGAATATCAGCATCCAGCCTAGATTGTAAAAGTGCGGTTACTTCTGTCATCCATTGAGACATCTCAACCATCTGCCCTTCTCGACTTTGAGCTTGGTTGATCAACGTTTCAAGATGCTCCACACGCTCTTTTGCCTATAATATTTACAAGTCAACAATCATATCAAATGAAAAGGTATGAGAGACTTGTATTTCATAATGTCTCATGAAGTGTCTTTAAGGTACATAACTCAGGGCAATTATTTGGATACCACTGAGGTTCTACAAGTAAGGGAATTGTAAAATGGAACAGTAAAGCAGGTATAAAGAAGTGTCATTGTTTTGACTAATATTAAATAAATATGAGAGGACCTGCTGCAGCTCAAATCAAAATCTAGCAAACATAACAAGTGTTACCAAATAAAAGTCATTACATAGTATTATCTGATGTATTTTACCCGTTTTTCTAACTGGTCCACTTTTTCAGTATATCCATTAACCTGAGTCTTAATGACAGAGACAAGTATGTTGGAGTTGATCACTTCAGATGATAAAGACTCAATACGGCTTCTGTTTTCATTATTGTGTTCTCTTAGAAATGTCTCCATTTCCTGAAAAAAAAATACTGTCTGATGTAGTCTTCTTTACGTAATGTACAATATTCAATTAGATGGTGTGAACATATACCGTAAACAACAACATACGACTGATTCTATTTATGATTTAACCACAACTTACATCTAGTTCTTCTGAAATTTCTTCCGCATCTGTGGCAGCTGGAGATATTGAAAGTTTCGTCTCGAGATTAGCCAGCCACTTTTCTTCACCCTCGATTAAAACTAAAAAAATTATTGAATTTAAAAAAAAAACAATAGTGATAAGAGTGTTCAGCGTTTCATTTATGATCATTCTGATAAGTTATTAGCAAAACAAAACTGTTCTGTACTAAATCAAATTCCACAAATTTTTTAGAGAACAATCTATGTATCTCTGTAACTTAATTTACAAGACAAGAAAGACACCTAATGCTATGTGACACAATGTATCCTTCTGCAAACAGGTATTTACCAGGTGCAAATGGAACCATGGTTGGATATTTGTGTGAATAATAAATACTCTAAAGTAACAGCAGAAAAATGCATTTTCATGGCTAGGATTGTAGGATAGAAACCCACAACCATCACCTACATCTAGCCTATTAATTATTGGTTAGTTCAGCTGTACTTGAATAACTACCAAGGAATTTTAATTTATGCTCAAAAACATTCAAAATCCACCAGTAAGTACAACAAAATGTACTTTTTGACAGAATAATATGGTACTTAGTAAATTGTAACATCCTACCTTTGCAAGTTGCCCAGTTTTCTATGGCTTTGTGCAGCCGTGAATACTGGTCTTCCACATCAGTCTTCAGTCTCTGCCAGCTTTCAGTGAGTTTAACTAGCGTTTTGCCCATTTCCTGCACGTTGCCAGTGCCTCCAGCACTCAGCATGGCATTTCCATCGTCAGTTACTTGTTGCATCAATGCTGCTCTATCCCCTAGATCAGACTTCAATTTCTGAAAGTATATATTTTTTTCATTATAATTATTATCATTCAATTGCCACAAGTATTATAAGAGATCAATTCGTGAAGCTTTAACTGAATGCAAAATGTACAATACAAACTTTGTATTTCTCGTGCAAAGTGTCCAGTTCTTCTCGACTTTCAACTGGAGCATCTTTACCAACAAGATCTTTTTCAGTGTCTTCTATAAACGTTTCTAATTCTGCAATTCCTGTATGATAAAAATAATAATCTAAAATTAGTATCAATGACACACAAAAAGTGCAATATATTGGCATTTTATTTGACAATGTACCGGTAATATCACTTGAATGACTAACTACAAAACTTTAGTAGAAGAGGTTAATGGGAATTTTCTATATTTGTCACCATCTACAGTATTTGATGCTTATTTTCATGTAAAATGCTTAATTAGAGATTTCAACAAATCAAGATAAAACAACTATAATCTATATGTACGTGTTTCTCCTTAGATTATTTGAATTCTTGGTTTCAAATGATGTCTTTATAGTTACACCTTGTCATTAATATCATTCCATTTTCATTAACTATTCTAAATATTGCACTAAAGAAACCCAGCTGACCATAGAAAAGTGAATGTGTCTGCAAGAAGAGTTGTTGTAGGATACAGAAAGAAATAAAGAAAACCCTAATTGAAGATAAAGCATATGAAAACAAGCAACTCTAGTTATTATCAATGGTACCCAGGGAATGGGATACAGGAATGTATTTTTTTAATTTTGAACACCTGTAACAGGCAAAGAGTAAAAAGCTCAAAGATTTTTATGTACATAAATTACGTAATTTAGAAAAAAAAGGCAAATATTTGTATGCCAGTCACTATAGAAAGGTTAGAAAGCAGAATTAAATATGCTCTACTTATGTAACCCCAAAAAATTCTACACCACTTACTCTGAACAATTTTATCATTTCTTACAGTATTTTTTGATTGCTCTGCATAAATGAAAATACAAGTTAAACATATAGGCTTATGACACAGAATACAGTTTTAAAGTTTATATGTGAATGCACACAATAGGGTACATTGTAGTTAGAAATTAAAATTCCCATAAGACACTTTTGCAAGTGTTCATGATTTAACACCAATATAACTTATTTCCACCCAGCAAAACCAGGGACACATCACTTATATTGAACAGATTCATTGGATTTCTTATTGTACAATACTAAATATTCATTTTGAGAAAAATCCTTTATACTTGCTTTATTATAAGCCAAATATTTTCTCCTTCTTGATCAAGAAGCATAGGCAGATCCAGGTTTTCGGAAAAGGGGGGGGGGCGCACTTAAGGAAAAGAGGGGCACACTTACGGGATTTCATGAAAAACCCTATGAAAATGAAGTATTTTGGTGGCAAAAGGGGGTGCACCCCCCCTGCGCCCCCCCCCCTTGATCTGCCTATGAGAAGGCTTCATCAAGGCCAATGTTCAGTGAATGTCTGACAGTATCAAGTTACTATCAACACAGCTGCAGACATCACATAACATCAGGAAGTGGGTCAGTGGCGGGGTGGGGGTCGTGGGCGGTCGTATGTTCCAGATGTCCTCGGCTTCAGTAGATTGTCATAGCTGTGTGATAGCATCTACGCACCTTCATCACGATTCATAGAGTTCTTTGTGCTGCGTATGGCTATCTATTCTCTGATTTGTCCATCTCTTACACTAGATCCCTTTCCAACAATCTTTGTGTTATTCCAATCTGGGGTATGGTTGTGTTGGACCATGTGATCAGTTATCGCGGACTTGTGTAGTTCACCAGCGGAGGAGAGACGTGTAGCTCTGGTTCGAACACCTCTGCTGTGCTCATCTACATCCTTCTTGTGTTCTGCGAGGCGAACATCAAACTTCCTCCCTGTCTCACATATATAGGCACTGTCACAGCTTTTACAACCTATCTTGTAAATACAACCACAAATGTCTTTTTGCTCAATCTTGTCTTTAGGATGCACTAAGATGTTTCTAAGTGTCCTGCAAAGCTTATAAGCTGTGCTGATGTTATGCGTTCTCATGGCTCTTGTCATTTTTTCTGAAAGTCCCTTGATGAAGGGGAGCACCACCATTCCCTTAGATTTGGAAGACATCTTCTCCTTCTTGGACTTTCGCCACTGACCCACTTCCTGATGTCATGTGATGTCTGCAGCTGTGTTGATACTGTCAGACATTCACTGAACATTGGCCCTGATGAAGCCTTCTTGATCAAGAAGGAGAAAATATTTGGCTTATAATAAAGCAAGTATAAAGGATTTTTCTCAAAATGAATATTTAGTATTACACATCACTTACTTCTTTAGCATTATACATTATATTGCCACAGAACTGGGCTGCTTATTTCATATAATATAATGAGAATTAAAACTCATAATAATGCTTTTTAGCTGAGGACTGTATCACACTTCTACCACAAAAAAGAATTGATGATCATCAATTTACATCTTCAAAACTTTCTGCTGCTGTAAATGTATGATTTTATTCTACTGAGCTTGCATTAGATAATTACCTTCAAGAAAAGCCTGACTTTTTTCTAAAGCTTCTCTTAATCTGCCATTTTGTACCTTGGAGAGTTCCACAACGTGCTGCCATTTGATATTTAGATCAGACACTTCCTCTTTCACCTAATGAAAATTGAAGTTCACATTTATTGAACCCATCTAATCAGAAATCATAAAGCAATACAGTTCTAAATAATAAATTATTAACTATGTAAACTTTGGATAACACACATATTGCTTACACATGCAGACATAATTATAAAGTATTTTTTAAATTGCTCTGTATATTTCAAATGATTGTCTCACCTTCTCTTTGTATTTTGGCACTGCTTCTTCTAGAAAAATCTTACATATTTCATTGATATTATCAACATTAATTTGAAGTGTCTCGATATCTTCTTGCACACCCTTAAAAATTAGGATTTATTGAAAACATTTAATATGAAGAAACAAAATACATAAATACATAAAAATGAGAGGGAAATAAAAAGTTTAGTCGAAATCTTTATTCTGAAACTAAATATATAAAACATCACAAGGAGAGGAAAATTAATGTAAAAAAGATCAGTCAAAACGTACCTCACTTTCCTGCAACTGAGCTGTTAACGTCTCCAAGTCTCCCATAGCAGCATCTTCAGTCTGCAGAAACACATCCATCTCTGTCATCCATCGGAATAACCCAGTTGTTTGATTCTAAAACAAATTATAACAGTAAACATTCAATATTTTTTAACAATGAAAGTAACTAACAGGTTTTTACCTAAGCAGTGATTTGGATGACTTCAAACAATATACAGTTGTCAACATGTTCATTGTTCAACTTATCCCAGCCACTGCAAACAAACAATGGGCAACCAATTTTTTTCATTATCCTACTAAGTGACTCAGGAGGCTTTATGGTTGTCAAAATGTCCTTGTGTACATGTCACACAAAGATATAGTTGTTTTTCTTGAGACTATTTATTGTACGAGAGCACTGAGCAACATGCACTGCACACACTGAACTAAAACAAAATGACTCTTGTGACAGCAAACATTCATCTCACCTGATATTGCCTCATCTGTGTGATCATTGTTTCGAGCTTGTCCACCCGACTGTCAATATTCGAGGATATGTCTGTCCATCTCATAGTGAGGTTGTCAAGATCAGCTTGCAACTTTTCAGCTTTTCTCTCTGAGTCAGCTTTCTGAACAAGGTCAGAGCCTGTACGAGTGATGTATTCCAGATTGGAGAGATGGTCTGCAATGTCTCCCTGAAGCTCCTGAGGAAAGTAAAACCAGCTTAAAGGTTGTCAAATTAATGAATTAAAATAACAATACACAATAAAATTTAGTAAAGTATGTAAAATACAATTTTCTAAATCCCAAATCTCACATGTTTAAAATTTACATGTTTCAGAATATAAAAACACAAATGTGTGTCAAGAACATAATGTGAAACGTAACTGATATATTATGACGTATCACTTACTAAATATTGAGAGAGCTGATCTTCCATTGTGTCAATGTCTGTGACCAGAATTGTCTCTGACTTGAGCAGCCCTTCCACACCTTCTATCCACTTGACTAGAGCACTCATTGCTTCCAAAAATGACTTTGGAGGTGCTTTCTCTCAAAAGCTTGCGACAACGCTTGCTGTTTATTTTCTAAATAACAACAATATTGTTTTTGTCAGATTTAATAAATAATGTATTTCTACACCTCTCTCTCTCTCTCACGGCTTTTTAGCAAGCATATTTCTACCAACGATAGATATAGCTGAAGACAGGTTTTACAACCCTAAGCTTCCATTTGACTATATCAAGTGGCCCTGGCGGGACTTGAACTCACGACCCCAAGGTTGTGAGACCAGAATGATACCATCATCCCAAGCAGCCAGGGCCACTTGATATAGTCAAATGGAAGCTTAGGCTTGTAAAACCTGTCTTCAGCTATATCTATCATTGGTAGAAATATGCTTGCTAAAAAGACGTGTGAGAGAGAGAGAGGTGTAGAAATATATATCCGCAAGCACTGGGAAACACATATATAATAAATAATGATTATCAACATACATAATTACATGCCATTATGTGATTAAAATTATGACACCAAGTCAGGTATGGACTATAGATTATATCACACAGCCTCTGATAGGATTCGAATCCATGACCATACAGCACAATACCACCTAGCAGTTCAAGACTCACTTAGGGGCAAAACCCACAGTAACGGATGGTCGCCGTACAGCAGCCGTACCGCAAATCTGCCGTACAGCGATTATAAACCCACAGAGACTGATCATATAAGTTGACGTACGGCTGCCATACGTCAACTGGAATTAGCACACATGATTATTATGAATCTTAGTATTATCATATCATTATTAACGACAAGAAAAGTAGTCTCTGAAAACAGTAAACACTGTCTCTGCAAACATCAGTCTATGTCACTATACAAATGAATGCCGCCAAACATAAATGTAACTTTAAATGTAGAAACCTTGTCGTATGTGATGATTATCTAAGTTCAAATTCAAACACACAATATCATTGTAAGATATGTAGAGTTAATTGAAACACGGCATTCATTTAACTTAATAAACACATTACTAGTAAAGGATTAATTACAGGTGCGCTAAGGTAATTTGCCGTAAGGCTCTATTTGATGCCAATCTGTCAGTATGGGTTTTGCCTAATAGAAAAGTTACTAAAGCAATCCATACGACGCCGTACGACACCGTAAGACGCCGTACGGCTCGTTCATGTCGATTGCCCCTCCAGGCGTTCGAGAAATCTGCCGTATGGCAGAATTTCACTGGGTTTTATCCTATGTAAAATGCATTGGAGCAATCCGCACGAAGTTGCTGTACGGTTGCCATACGGCTGCCCTACTTTGCTATGGGTTTTGCCACTAATACTAACTTATTACTAGACTAGTTCACTCTGACCATCAAAGGCTGTATGATATAGTCTGTACCTGACTTGGAGTCTTATGACTTAATTAGTTCTAATGGCACATAAAAATTGACTTTAATCAGGGATAGATTGTGCTGTCCCTTTTCATTGCTTCTTGCCAAGCGTGTTCAGCTTTGATGCCTGTGTATATAAGCTCAGCTGAGGTGATATAACTTCTTTGGAGTGACTTCATGATGATCATGGGGTCATGGCTTGTACAAGTAAGGAGATCTTGAGCAAATGACTACAATACAATATGATACTAATTTCAAAGACTAATTCAATATTAGCCGATGACTCACCAATCTTTTCAAATGTGTCTGCCCAGCGTCTGTTGAATTCGGCAACGTTTCTTTGCAGTTCTTCCAGATACTGATCTTCAAGATATTGTGCAAGACTTTTTGCTGCACGGTTCATCCGCTCCACTTGCTCTTCATGTGCTTTCATAGCTTTTAATTTTACCTATTGATAAGAACATGCTATGCACATGAATTATATTCTGATTAACAGTTGATAATTTGATAGATATAATTGGCTGCATAAAGCAAAAGTAAAATCCAAAATACAGTACAGGTCCGATTATACAGATTCGGAACATTTGGATACCTGGATTATCCAGACCTGCTCTCCAGGTCCCGTGTGTACAAATGAATGTGAATGTCTCTATTCACCATGGCAGCAAAACCCGCCCTACTTTATAATACTGCTACTGTAATAGACCAGATCGACTAGCCTTTATCAACTGACTTTCAATTGAGATTACAAGTTACATTAGCAGCGCTCAACTGGATGATTGGGACTAGATCCTCTTTGTTTGACCTAGAAACAGGTTTGAATAGCAAACATGTGCACGGATTTATGGAAAAAAGTTGTAAAATATTCTTGTTTACGGTCAACACTTGTAACATAATGCTGCAGTATGTTTGAATGTACAATGGACATCATTTTGAAACCAAAGGCTCTTTGTCACTTTAATACCGAAATATCCATATGATGCCCTACCAAAATAGTTTTTAGTGACCACTCAATTATCTGGACGCCCGAGCATCTGGATCCAACATCAAGGTCTGAAGGGGTCTGAATAAGCGGACCTATATGTACTGTATTATACCTCAATATTAACAAAAAGATAATGTATAAAGTTAAGGCAAATTTTATTGAAAATAGATTTACTCTCGATTGTTCCTGCTGTCTGCTAATTTCTGACACATCATCACTGATTCGATCAAGGCTATTTACCCACTTCTCATACCCATACCTAAAATACATACAAAAATAATTGGCAAAATAATGTATCATTACCATCATTCAAATATAAACAACATTTTAAATTGTAAAAATAAAAATTGTTCCAAGCAAGCCTTACATGACATCTTGAAGAGCATCCATGTCTGTCTGGAA
>CM032666.1:34871866-34882464 GCA_019095985.1 Streblospio benedicti | reverse complement strand
TGCACAATCCCAAATATCCTTAAATTTCCAAAAAAATTTTTGGGAACCACCAATTTTTCTGGCGCCCACCCTCCAAATTCCAACTCTTTGGGGGTTCTTCCCCAATTTTACTGATTTCAAATTTTTAAAAAAAGATTTTCCCCCCGGGTTACCCGGGCTTCCCACTTGCCTTTTTTTTTTATGCCCGGACCCCTTTACCTATTGGGGGGGGAACTTGCTTTTTTTCCAACCAATGAAAATACCAAATTTCCAATTAAAATTTCATTGATAAAATTTACAAAAAAAAAATTTTAAAATAAAAAATTACAATACACCAAATTTATCAATTTCAATTTTAAATTCAAATTTCCCCGGCCCTGTCCCTTCCAGGCCCCGGTAAAATTTGAATGTGAAGGGTTTTTTTTCCACCTTTTTGGAGCAAAACTCCGCCCTTTACTTTTAATTTACAGAAAAATTTTTGTGACCCCCTTAGGTTTTTCAATGATTTAAAGGAATACAAGCAACAGCGAAATAATGTTTTAGGGGGCAGCCCTTTTTAAAACCCAAAAAAACCCGGTTTAAAACTCCCCAAGTTTTAAACCGTGCCCCGGTTTTAGGAAAAATTTTTAAAAATTATTTTTGTTTAGCCAAACTTTAACATAAATGCTCAGTGGGGTTTTGAATTTAAAATAATTTTTTTTTTTAAACCAAATTTTTCACTTTAAATTTTTTTTGGGGGGGGAAAAAAATGTATCATTACCATCATTCAAATATAAACAACATTTTAAATTGTAAAAATAAAAATTGTTCCAAGCAAGCCTTACATGACATCTTGAAGAGCATCCATGTCTGTCTGGAATTGCTTCATGTCTGAATCTACTGTGACCTTGATCTTAGTTTCTTCCATGAGACTCGTCAGATTCTCCCATCTCTTTTCAACAGCTTCTAGCATGTTATTTACTAGGTCAGGCGACTCACCAACTGACAGAGAGAAAAAAACAAATGACAAACTACAATTGGTTTACATGAAAGCATAACATGTTTAGGCATACATGTCAACATAACATAACAAGCTGTTTGTATTGTCTATTTGTGTGTGGCACAGCCAATTTGATTAAGCTAAATATATACAACACTGAGTCACTGACCTGTTTTCAATTCCTCTCGAAAGGTAGCTGCTGTCTGTCTTAAAACACGCATCGCCTCATCATGAGACTTCACATCTGCTTCAATGTCCTTAAATTGAAAAATCTCCAAATTAGTGACAAATTAGGCGATAAAATTTTAAACAGAATAATGTTTTACTTGTATCCTTTACAGTAAGGTTAGCAGAACTCCATGTAAAAATATATTAAACCAAACTCAACTGTGCAAAGCACTTATGCATTCACAAGTAAGCTTAACTAGCCCACCATCCATCAACATTCAACACTAATGTTCTGTGTTCTGCTGTTTAGGCTTTCATTTTCCTAATATTGACTCTAGGAGTTACCTGGCAGACTAATAAAAAATAAAACAAACCAAGCACTACCTTAATTAGGACCATTTGCTCTTCAAGCGTGAGCTGATCATTGGGGTCTGGAGCTTCGGTGGTGAGAAGCTCCAGATTGATCTCTGTCTTGTCCAACCACTGTGACAATGTTGTCACTTGCAGCTCGAAATCCTTCCTGTTATCGGACTCCATGCGCGGCCGCTTGGCACTTGATACATAGCTACAAAACACATAAAAACAGTTAATATTAATTTATACCACCCATGTATTTTTTTGAAAAGTCAGAAATGTTTTAAATTGGGACTATGTAACTTGGGACAATGTACAACAATTGAATTAATTCTTACAAAGTATTCATTTTTAACACATTTTGTGCCTGTCTCAGCACAAGAAACGTGATCTTTATAAAAATTCTATCCTCTGAATTCATTGTGACATTATAAAACAGAGATTGATTAAGTCCTTTTCGTGTAGAAGTACCTCGATGACTTTGCCACAGTTGTGGTGATGGTCTCAGTCACTGTGCGACTGCCCTCTTTCCGTGTAATTGTGATCGTCTGGCCTCCTCCTGGTGTCTTCATAATCTTCAGGTCAATGCCAGAATTGGCAATCTGAAAAGGAATACATTACGAATTCTTTAATAACCTACAGAGTGCATGTTTTTATGAAATCATACAACAATATTATATCTTTCATATAAAATATTCAAATCTATTCAGAATATTTAGGCATGAGCAATATCTCTGAACAATTCAGATGCTATTTACCTCCTTGCTCTGGAATTCCATTTGCTGGACAAGATTATCCCACCGTTCTTGAAACTCTCCAAGTTGTCCATTGATGAGTTCCACCATCATAGGGTCATTTTCAAGTAACGCCACTAGATCAGCGCCTCGATCATTAAGTTCTTCAAATCGCTGAACTTGAATGTCCATCTCGTTTTCCAAATTCTGAAATTCATGATCGAATGGGGACAATCAGTATAAGTAAAAATGTAGTCTGATAAACAAATTCAAATTTCATACAATATCCATCCGTAAAAGTAAAAATACATTCATAAAAATACACACTGTTTGTAAATAAGAAAGATTTTGAAACGGGGCTGTTAAAATCAGGATTGCTTCAACTGATGATGACATGAGAATTGACAGAGAAAAATATGAACAATTTTCAATACAACCTTTTTTTAAAGTGTCTTCACACAGCATATTCTATAGCTTGAAAAAAAAAGAGAATCAAAGTTCACCTTCAATTGACGAACTTGTTCAATGACTTCATTAATGTCAGTCATATCTGTGAGTCGCATTCTTGCCAGAACCTCCTCCTGAAAGCAAATGAGTTTACTTAGCTTGATCTATCTATGCATTATACGTCTAAGAATTGTAGTTTGTACATAATTTCTTTAACTTCTTCTATTGTGAAAAGATATTTCGATAACATCTTAATTGGAACAAATATGTATTGAATCTTCTTGTTCTATTTAAATACATTTTTAACAGTTTTTGTGTCTGTCTATGTACTGGAAGCGTTATATTTTTCATAAAAAATTCTATGGTCTGAATTCATCATGCCAAAAATAAAAGAAGTACATTGCACTTAAAAGCTCACAGCTTTGATATAACACTCATTCGGCAAGATAGAGGGTCAAGATACAGTTACCATTCGTTAATGACCACATCAGTAACACGGAATGACTCAGATGAACAAAAGTGGCTCCTTATTTGATTTGCTCAGTGTATGACTGTCCATTACCTTCTCCGCGAGCCAGTCTGAGAAGCTGTGCTGCTGGGCCATGTAGAGCTGGTACTTAGCGAGGCGCTCCTGCAGCAGCACCCAGTGCTCCTCCACCCACTTGCACACGCCGGCCCACCGCTGACCCAGCGACTCCAACTGACTCTCCAGCTGCTGGTAAGCTGCAGCATCATATACACACTCACATCAAGTATCTGCAGAAAACTGCAGAACGCAGACACATCCTCATATCAAGTATTAAAGTACTGCAGAACACAACATCAAATATCAGTCCTTCCATGGTCAGACATTTAAAAAATATCGATGTGTATTTATGTATAAGTTCTTACGGTATCCGCTTTTAATTTCACTGTGTAAAAAGAGTCTCGTCTGTCTCACTGATTAGCCTACCGTAATTGAAAATTAAAAACATTAAATGACTAGCCTACTATTTAGCAACTACAGAGATGAGACTAACAGGCCTCCTAGACGGTTCTGTTGGTCTGTGCCAATGCAGTTGATAAAGACATATCAAGTGAGAAGATACATGTAAATAATCCTACTTTTGTTACAACATACTTACCACTATCCGAATTCGCTTCATCTACAACGACGACCATGTTCTGTAGGCTGTTTACTTGGTCTTGTTGACCTTCAAGTTCTTGCTGCAATTCCTGAAAATTATAACAAATTCATCGTAAAAAATAGATTATGAGACTAATTTCTATGCGAGAAAATCTGTTAGCTGGAATTCATTTGATATAATCAAAATGTCACCTTGTGCTGCTGCATTTTGGCCTGTATTGCTGGGATGTCTGTTCCTAATGGACCAAAGTTTCTGATCTTCTCCTCCATGGTACTCAGCCATTGGGCTAGAAGGTCAAGCTGTTTCTGTTGTAGACTCATTAATGCTTGCTGGAGGCTGCAAATAGGCAATCCATTAGCATTTGTGCAACTGCTTTAAACAGAACAACCAAAATTGTCTTTGGAAGAATAGACCCTCTACATTCAAGTCGCAAAAATAATACATTGTACATAAAGGTCATATCTTGGGAGCCATACATAGGCATCCTTTCATTCCTGTGTTGTACAGTAGCATGATGCATTAAGAACTTATTTAAGATGTAACACCATAAATCACCACCATTCATAAGCTACATAACTAAACAATATTTAGGGTAGAGGGACTAACCCTCACAAAAAGCCAAACACAGAAGAAACCCAGAAACTCTCCCTGTAAACGGCTTTTTGTGGTAGACATCTGTCTTATGCTAACACTTCTAGGTTCTCGTAATCCTTACATAATGATTTGTAAACAGATTCATTGGATTTCTTTTTCATATCAACAAGTATCACTAATTTTGCGGTAAATCCATAAAAACTTACTATAAGTGTCTGAATATTTTCGGACATTTTCTGTCACATGCTGCCACCTGGTGACAGAAAAGTCTCAGACGATGGACATTGAAAATGTCCGAAAATATTCAGACACTTATAGTAAGTTTTTATGGATTTACCGCAAAATTAGTGCTTTAGCATTTATTTTTCAAGCTTACTTGTGTACTCATTTCTCTCTTTCTGTGAACCAGTATGTTCCTACCTAGTAAAACTTGAACTCAAGACAACATGGTTGTAAGACCAGAATGATATCAAATGGAAGAACATAATAAGAATGTCAAATAAACCCAATAGAGACCTAGAAACATGCATACGATAAAAACAATAGAGAGAGAGAGTGATGATTAGAATCACACTACCAAATCGAATTCTGAGAACCCAATGTTACCTGGCCTGCCTGTACATGGCCTTGACCCTGAGCTCCTCCCACCGGTTGTTGAGGACGGCCATCTGTGCGCGCACCTCGGCCTCCTCCTCGCCACTGAGCCGGCCCTCCTCCCCCAGCAGGACGTTGCCCTCCTGCAGCACGCTCCCCACCTTGCCCTGGTGCTGGGTCAGCTGTAGCATGAACTCCTACAACACACACATTATACATGTAGATGCGCACGCCATCACATCGACATACGTCAGCAGATCGTCATGTCACTGAAATCTATGTGTGACGACCTGATAACGTATGTCGAGGTGTTGACGCCCGCATCTACTTGGATTTGTACTTGCCGTTCCTCAACTTCAAATCCACACGCACCTCATGGATCCCGAATTGTCATACGTATGGATATGGAGGGTTCTAGTGATATTCACCTATACAGTGGTTGACACGACATGGAAAATAGATGATGATTCAGTAAAAGTGTTGGCTACACTCCCATAGTCTGTACAGTAAATTTGTGATTGCAGCATCACCCACCTCGTGCTGGTGAAACTGCTCCTTGACCTTGTCGACGTCGGCATCTGCGATGGAGCCCTGCCGGACGAGGGCGTCTTCTGCCTCCAGCAGCCAGGCCAGCACAGCCTCCAGGCCCTCCTGGTAGGTGCCCAGCTCCATGGACGCCATGGATGCCGCCCCCGACATGTGCACGCTCGAACCCGTCTCACTGCTCAGCGAGATGGTCGACTGGGGATGGTAATGTGGCACGTGTATGACAATCGATTAATAACTTGATTTCCTAGTGACTTAGCAATGCAATACACATGATTGTCAATTAGATCTTGCTAATATGACATAGTTAGTCAACTTTGAGCTTTTCTTTCAGCTACTTGACAACTAACTTAAAATCCATATGGGCATTGATTTTCTGAAGTGAAGGTTTTTCAGAATCTATTTATATTATTGACAATCTGTTATGCCACTTATTGGAAATCTTAACAACAACAAATACCTCGGAAGGTTTTGCTTTTCTATGAATCATTTCAGGTGATGATGCCATTTCTGCTTCATCAATTGTAATACTGTCGTGAGGTAGTGCTTGGAAGTAACACATCACATACATCATGATGGACTTCTTATCTGGGTTGTCTACATTAACATCTAAAAAAACACATAAGTTCTAATAACATCTATTCGTCTATGAAACGGCCTTTACTACATATCAAATATTATTTATCATTAATGCATAATTATTCTGATAAAAATTATCTAGCAAAAATACCTTCTGGATCAAGCAGCTTCTCGATGCCAAGTTTCTCGAAAGCAATTCGAAAGGCATGCTCAAGGTTTGTATCATTGTCATTTTTCAACAAGTCCTCATAATCAAAGTATTCGGGACTACAATGAGATTAAGCAATGAGAAATGTGAAAAAGAATTACACATGTACATGTACAACATCACAATAAATACTGTTTATGTATACTGATCATAAACTTACTGAAATTTATGAAGTAATGCATTAAATGCTAATCCGTTCCGCCAACTTGTGGTAAAATTTGTGATGTCAACTTTCTTGTACCTTAAAATAAAGAATTTTTAAAGGTAAAATTTTAAGAAACAATTGATAACACATTATTCTTTATAAGAAGGAAAACACTTGGTCAAGACATTTTTAAATTACAGTCATTATCGTCGGCAGTCATTATACAGAATAACACTTCACAATCATAAAAGTATTATTTTCAATGTGAAGAGCATCATATTTCATAGCCTCAAACATAATGTAAACTTCAAAACATGTGAGAACATTGCCAAATTAGTTCAAATCTAGCCACACCATCCATACTGACTGTCCAGAACAATATGCCAATTCAGGAGCAATTTTTCTTGTTATCTGAATTCATTGAATAGAATATTAACCAACATTATGATAAGTCCCTTATTTCAAATGGAATTAATGGTGGCTTACCCTTGTGTGGTTGTTCGGCACCACGCTAGAAGCGTCTTCTCCAAGTTGGTCTGCTGGAGGTCTGCCATCATGCCCTTGAGCACTCCCTTCACCTGGTGTAAAAGAAAATGCATATAGCTTTACTGTCTTTTTCAAAAGTTTAACTAGCTTTACACATAGACATGAGATGTTTCTCTTTTCTTATCAACCCAATCTTATCTCTGATCCGTACGGCACATACGTAATTCTCACGTAGAAAAGTACATCCAGAAAAAAAGCACATTGAAAATGGGAATGGTATGTTCAGCAAAATCATATTAAAACCACTGTCTTACATTTACTCATTTGAAATAAGGCATATCACCATACCATCTCTCAAATGACAACACATTAAGTATCAAACATTTCCTTTTTTCACAAACAAAAAATAATCAACATTGGGTAAAAGTTATTTTGCAGAATAACTTCTCACCTGCCAATGAAGAATGATGCTCCAGATGAGGCCGAGAGTCAGCTTGATGTTGCCATCCACAATATCATTACTTGAAATGTTCACTAGCTTGATCTGAAAAATAAGAATTATTATGTATGATTTATGACAGATTTTCTTAATATGTAAGATTTGTCATCATGACAATTTGATTAAGATTTAAAAACAAATCTTTGATGACCCATATAATAGACCTAAACATAACTCATGACATTCAAAGAAATGTCCAAGCATGACCATGAAATACCAGTATGTAGAAATGTGGTCAACAACAGATAATGACGATGGCAATTATATATGAACATGAATAAAATACTAAGATGTATTGGAACTAATTGAATAAAATAATCTTATCAAATGCCATCTATTCATTTATTTTACCAGTGCCAGTCCATATATAAAAACAAAACATATCAAACAAAATAACATATATTAAAACCATATAATACATATTGATTAAAACAAATACACTTCACAATCACAGAGTGCCCATCAATCACTAAACGTACATTGTATCAGGAATAATTAATTCCTGATTGTATTCATAAATCTCCATTCCACATCCTAACAAGTGAAGAACTGGCAATAAAAATACAGATGTATTTATCTTAAAAGGATTTTTTTTTAAATCATAATTATAAGCAAGTATAAAGATGAGTCTCCAACAAGCAAAAATAAAAGAGGGACATTCTTTTTTTCTGGTATAAGCATGTAATCCCATTATGATAGTGGAAATTACATTGCGTAGTAATATCATTGAGCATTGTTGCCAGAAGCATAAAATATCAAACTCCTATTATTTATTATAAATGGACGACCATCCGTGGCGCATCTTGCAGAAACAACACACATGCACAGCAGTGTACCTGCAAAACATCACAAACATCCACTCACCCTACGAAATTAACCTGCTGCACAACAACCCGATGACTGAGTTTATCAGCCATCATTTAGCAATAAACTCAGCATGTGTCAGAAAAACTCCCTCCCCATGCCAGATCTTGTAGCTCAATCTCCAATACTCGCCCCTTCTTTTCATCACCAACCTATGATTGATATATGTTTATAAACTCTTAGGATCATCATCTGGGATTCCCAGATGTATTTGGGACAGAAGTTCGGAAGTTACATCTCCAACTGAGAAATTCATTGGTATTTAGTTAGATTATACAATAAAGGATGCCATGACTATCAGAGACTAGATAAGATTATGTGGTCAAGTGTAGGTGTCGACCAAACACATCCAGAATAAGTGGAATTTGCTCTTTTACGATGTTTCCTGTAAGAATTACGAATTATTCAGGAATAGATTAAGCAACTGAATAATAATGTGAGTAACGCCCTGTACAGTCTAACATAGAGCACTAAAATTGCTGCATCATACCACTGAATGTCCAAAGGTAGAAGAAACTAAAGTGTTGGTGTTCTAATGACCTGCTGCAAATTATGAAAACCTGAATGGAGCACTAACTTTGATCATGTTATTCAGAGAAATAGTCATGAAGGACCTAGATTGCACAGGTTAGAACTATATCACAGTCTCTGGTTGTTTAAAGATCTACACCTCTAAGCTATGATTTTGGTCCAAGTTCGGTGGCGGAGTGAACTTGAGTCATTCTTAACTGCTAGGCTATTTGGTTCCATATGGTCGTGAGTTCAAATTCCACTAGAGACTAGACTGTATGTGATATAGCCCTAACCTGACTTGGATTCATGAGTCCAGTGACAATAATTGATACAATGACAAGTCAAAGAAATCAACATCACTTCAAATTGAAGATTTTCCTTTTCTCATTGCATACAATAATTATATTTTCATGCTTCTCTCTCTCGCACATTTTTTAGCAACAAAAAAAGCTAAAAAGATGTGAGAGAGAATCTTGAAAATTTATACCCAACCACTGGGAAAAACGTAAATTCATATTTCAAGCATTCTTTGATGGTCTTTTTCAGTGTCTGTGGTGGGGGTATAGTATGTTTAATTTGGGGGTGGGGGGGGGGGAGATTCAGAAGTTCATAACACCACCATCTAAAAACACTTCTGACCCACACCCAGCCCCAGCCCAACGCCTTAAATAAAAATCTCCCCTCGGACTTCGTCCGGGGAGATTTAATGACTCAGCCCATACAGTATCTAAAACAAGAACCAAAAACCTCAAAAATAGAAAAAAGTTCATATTTATCATGGAACAAAACTAAATAGATAAAATTCTTTCATCTTCTAAGATACGTTTACACACAAATCCTTTCAGAAAATAATAAAACAATGAAATGCTGAACAAAACTGTGCTACACACGTGTAAATAATGATGGATAAGATCATTGGTGCCTTCTGTTATTATCAATTTAACACTTAGCATTTTCTTTTCTTTTATCTTCATTTTGAAGCCAGCATGAAATATAATATCCAACTAAAAGCATTAAACTGGTTTTGTAGTTCATGATGTCCACCCTCACACATTCAGATCAGGTAAAGCTTTCATAGTCTGCTACATAAATGTATATGATGAAATGCAAAAATTTTGCAAATCATAAATATTTAGCAAAGTGTAACCACACATTTCATGCCCCACCTCTCTTAAATATCAATGGTTGAATGGTGATATAATGTGTATATGATACATTATGATACATTGCATTGGAACTATGCTGTTTTAATTACCAAGCTCAACAAATCTCCAAACTCCTCTGTGTATATTGAAACCATGCATAATACGTATATATATGGTTTTAATTCGATTTCTGGATTTTAAGATTTAAAAAAGTAGACAGGTCGGTTTCTTTGCATACCTCAAACAATTCCTGAACATACAAATACAGGATTAAACCCAGTAACTGAATTGATGACTACAAGGATACAGAATTTAACGCAGTGACTGAATTGATGACCACAAGCTATTTAGTACATGCAATCAATTACACCACGATCATGGGGGACGGGGGTGGGGGGTGGTTGGTGTCATTATGTTCCACACCTGCAAGTCTTTCTTTAGTGTCTCACCCAAGTTTCGAGGAGTCGGTCATGCTTCATTGTTCCCTACATATCAAGGTTCCTCCTGCATTGGCTTATCCAACTTTTACTTCCATCTAAAACCATCTCAGGCAGTTGGCCCAGAGATGACATTCAGGGCTAGACAAGTGAAGCTATTTTGGTAAGACTATAATTGTTCTCAAGGGATTGGCCCAGTC
>CM032666.1:34825931-34871766 GCA_019095985.1 Streblospio benedicti | reverse complement strand
ACAATGGCACTTGCAAGCTAGTAGCTACCAAAAGAACATTTTGAGCAATTTTTGAAATGCTTGATTATCAAACATTCTTTATTGACATTTGATCAAATAAAACAAAAAAAAATCTAATCATGCATAAAATAGTAGACACTTTGATAGCATCATTTAATTTGGTTTATTTTCAAATCCACTGAAAGTTTTACATACAATGTATTTAAGTATAAATATAAATCAAACAATTTACATGTAAATGTACAATGTGCTTATTTACAGTCGCAATTCAGAGTTTTGCAGTGCGTCGGCTTTACAATTACACCAGGTCATTGGCATCCTTATCACACTATATCTTTCTCAACTCCCCCAGGGGCATAGAGCACATCGCTACCATAGCTTGCCTGACCTGCACCTATTTAACTTGTAGGTACCATGGAGCAGTGTGCAACCTGTTAGGAGTAGGTTTGCTCAAAACCCACCAACAGACCCGACCGGGAATCAAAACCACAACTGTCTCGTCATGAGTCCAACTCCTTATCCATTAGGCCATGGAAGCACATAAATATGTAGTAAAAGGTATAATCAAGTACAATAAATGCATAGTATCTCTATCAAAATGTGTCGAAATTATCACAAGGTAAACCATTGATAACATCGATGGCATAACAATGTACAGGGAAACATTACTAGGCAAATGCAAAATCCAGCTTATCTTAGAATGATTTTTCAAACATTGTTGTGTATCAAAATTGTTGAATTTATCTGAATTCTTTGGCAAAGAAAGATTAAATACGAATACTATAAAGAAGAATTTAGGTAATCTTTTAACTTCTCCTTTTAGAGAGCTTATGTTCATGGAAAGTTGATGCTCTAGTCTATGAGAGACAAATTGCAAAATGGTCATGGGGCAGAAATATCTATATTTCTAGTGGTATACATAATCAATTATCAACATACATAATTTGTAAAATGTCTAGTGGTATACATAATCAATTATCAACATACATAATTTGTAAAATGTGATTGACAAGAAAATATTTTTCATTTATAATATTGAGTGAAAATCAACTACTCTAAAATAATGGAAAAACAGCTTTGTGAATGCACTGCACATCAGCATGCTGTGATAACAACAGCAGTCAATAGCAACATCTTCATTTGCAAAAGTAAACATGAAAGAAATATAGTGCTGCAGCTTGTTTAGAGTACAGCAACTTACACTTTGATGTATAAGTAAAACAGTTCAACGTGATTGACTTTGTTTCCTAGATACCATTTGCTTCCCATAGATCAAGTCAAGACAGAAAAACATTTGACTCAACAAGTGATGAATACATCTAAAAGCTTCAACTGAATATACAATAGGAAAAAAACAAAAAGGGCTATTTTCTGTATCCCATATTGCATAATTGAGAGAATTCTTATTGACTATAGAATTTCAAGTACATTGTACGATGGCCATCCACTCGTGCAAGTAACATAGAAAATGATGGAAATGTTTACCGTCAGGTTTTGACTCAAATGAATTGCAACATAACCTTAATGCCAGGACATGTAAACAATCTGTCTAAATACTGATTACATTTTGATACACTAACATTTTGTTGGATTACATTATTTAGATTAAAAAAAAACTTATTAGTAGCAGAGCGCATGGGTTTGTATCAAACAGCTTCAACAGGAATGTTTTTGCAAACATGAATGGATCTCATTTTACAAGTATGCAACAGACACAAGACAAATGTACACACTATTTATGCGTGTTACGAGACAGGTTTAACTGCTAAATCATACCATCATCATTTAAGAACAAAAATAAAGACGGCTATTTTTAATGATATATTTTAGTAAATATTTTAGTACATAATTGACACTGAAATAGGAATTTAGCTGTCCGCCTAAATATAAAGGCTATTTCATTTCTCCCATGGCAAATTATTACGCTAGATCTAATATTCAAGCTTTTTTCTCTCTACAATAACCAATGCTATTAAAACTGCTGTTGCTGCTTGAAAGAAGTTATACATTGACCTGCATACTCTACTGTCTCTCCATACTTGCTTCACCACATCTCTGCCAGATGTGCACCTTGAAGAGGCACTACATTTCTGCTGCTCCTAACTCTAGTTCCAAGAATGTGTAAAAACCATATTGCACGTTTAAATGATTTCAGGTACAGTGTGAAAAACTTCCTATGCTAATTTGTAGGGAGCCACAATAAAGATGTCATCATGACAAAAATGTGGTCTAAGGGATTTTTTTTCTTCGTTACATGTAGAGTTCTTTGGCTCTAATATATGTCATAGAAAACTTGATTGAATTTAAATTTCTGTTAATTTTAACACATTTTTTTCATCAGATACTTCTACAGAGTTTTAAAAAATCATTTTCTGAAGATAGAAGCACACAAAAGCGACAATCAAGGATTTACCAGATTTTCATAGTGGACGAATAAAAGCCATAATGGACTCAAACATCAATAAATCAACTATGTGAAATTGGCACGCAATGGTCACCAATGCCAACATACCAATTTTGAGCAATACCTAGAATATTGAGGTCAATAGAGGGATAACATGTTGGGGACCAAATATTAGCAATATTAAATGGACAAAAATATGGACCATTGTAGCCTGTAAGTGTTATGTGGCAAGTGGTTCTCTTTTATCACTTGCATGCCAAATTTGAGCACATAATGAAACAGGGCCGAACACTGAAACAGGGCGAATGGTAGAGAGGTAATAAGCTGGATGAACAGACTGACTGGGGTACAATCCAAAGTATAAATACTCTTGAATAGAACTTTTCAAGTGATAAATTTCATGGATAATCCCAAACTTTTATGATTAAAACAGCAGTATATATTGATGAGCAACAAACTAACAATAAATATTAAGAACTTATATAGCTGCAATTACAATTAATATTATTTCACTTTTATAACAAAAACAACAACTCAAATTTTTCTAAAACCTGCAATCTTTGGAAGAAAGTTTAATTTACAGAACTATATGCAACTATATTGTTACATATAGACTTTAACGAGGACTATAACGAGGTTCAACTATATTGCAACATGTTACAGTCCAGAAACTGCACCTGGACGCATGTGCATGTGCACTGCAGACTCCTACTATTATCATGTTGTTTATGAGCTGGATAGAAAAACATACGTGATCTGTGCTCACTTCAATTTGTACTGTTTGATCCTGGATTTTCTCAAGTTGAATCAGTCAGTAATTTAGCTGTTCTTATATTCTTTTTTAAAAAATTGGTGTTTCTAGGACAAAACAGGTCCATGTTATTGATACATGTACATGTACATAATTTATCAAAGTTGAAATGTTCACACGCCTAACATAATTATGTTGTGTCCAATTACTCTTACATGCCAGTAAATATGATTTTCATATCAGTACGCATAGTTTTCTACACAATTTACTACATGTACTTTTTCAACAGTGGCACTAACACACACCACTGCATAGCACAGTTCAATAGGTTTATCACACAAACAAAATACTCTGTGATAAAGTCGAATCGCCAGCGCAAAATGCATGTTTCAGGCTTACTGCCAACATAGAATCTTTTTTTGCAGAAAATCCCAAACTGTTGGAAAATTTGGTAGGTCACAAGGAGCAGTTAGAAAGATTAAAAGCGACAATCGCAATGTATTGAAGTTGCTCCGGATTATTACAACAATTCGGTTAAGTTGAGATCTTTTTACTGTACATTGTCCATTTCCTATCAAGAATACATCCAAAAAGTATGCCATCTTGGTATTTCTATCGACTATTTATTCGGATAACATTTCTCTTCATTGACAATGGTTTTATTTTTTATTATCTAAATAACTTCCAAAATAATAATGATGATTGATTAAAACACCCATATCAACATATACCAGGAATATATATATCATAAATTCCTGCATATACCCATATCAATGAACTGACAGTAACCTTGAAAATCATGGCCTTTACAAATGATTAATGCTTCAAATGGAAAAATGCTTTATCATATTTCTCATTATTATAGAAGGACATGAACAGGGTTGGAAAAAAAAAAAAAAAAAAAAAACTATGCCATAGAATTATTGAAGATCACAATAGAGCATGCACATGATGTAGTGGCAACTATTACAGCAGCTCAACCCAGTTGGTAGAAAAACAAAGGTCTCCAGAGGGTGCTTGTAAATCAAATTGGCCTGCATTACTACAGCATATAATAAGCAATGAAATTAATAGAAAATAGTCTGGTTTAAAAGAAATCTCTTTACAAAAAGTATGAGCACATAATTAACCATTATTACACACATACCAATGTGTGAAAAACTGTATTCAAGTTTTCTTCATGTAAATGCTTGAAAAATGTAAATTAGTGTCTTACTTTTTGATAGAGATCTCAAAGATTGTGAATGATTCTAACTCCAAACAATGTGCCTCATTTCACAATCAAATAAATTATAAAATATTAATTTCTTTAAATACCTTTATGAATGAATTGTTAGTAAATTGCGATTGATTATGGTGATTGATTATGGTGTCTCTCATAAAATACAAATGTTTCAAGAACAAAACGTCCTACATTAGACCAAGAAAAGTGGTTTTGTAATTGAAAAAAACCCTCCCATTGATATCCAGTGGAACGTGTCCAAAGAAACCTACATTTCAGGACACCTGTCTCAATTTAAGGACACCTGTGAAACCTGATAACTTCTCTCAAAGGTGTTCATATAAAACAGGTACCACTATACATGCCTACTTGGCAAACATGAAAAAAATTTAAACAATCTACCATTCGATAGTTGTAAGGTAAGGTAACCCATACACACTTATGAAAAAGGGCACAAGCCATATTGAATATATTTAAACACTATCGGTTGTCGACGTTCATGAACTTTTGTCTACACAGGGACTTTAAACTTCTGCAAATGAGTATTCAACAAATCAAGGATTGTTTCCCAATTAACTTTGGTCATTAAAGTGTTCGCAGTGGGCGGTATGATTGTGAAGAGGCATAGGACTGAGCCACACTTGTTCACTGCACATGTAGACCAAGAAGTGGTGAGTTAAAGGTATGCAGCATCCCACAGTGTAGGAATGTTGTCTGCTTTCATTGATGGAAGATTAAAAGTGGTCTAGCAGATTGCTTCCAGAGCTTGATGATGGAAAAATAATCATCTGGTCATTTTTCAAAGACAAATGAATCAACCTCATCTTACTGCCCTGTGTAGATTTTCATCTAAATTAATTTAATAGTAGGATATTAATAACATTATATAGTTGTCACCAATCAATTTTGCAAAAAAACTGATTGAAACTATACATGTTGTGGTCTAAGATCTTTACTTATCTTATTTGGTTTAGTATGTTCTTTGTTCCTTGCCGTTGATCTTTGATCATCATTTTCAACAATATGTTGCCAATTCAAAAGGATGGGCATCAAAAACTCTATGTGAGGGTTGCTGTCTCCACTGCTTTGTCTATCTCACTGGCTCAATGGGCAGCTATATTTTTATTTGGTTATAAGTATTATTTGGTTTCAAGCATACATATAGCAGAAATATAAATCATGACAACCAAATTCAGGTTGAGGACCATGATTCAAAAGACAGTGGCAAACCTAAACTTACAACACTCCTACTTTCACTTTTATTTTTACTGATATTCATCAATAAATTTGTCAAAAGTTAAATAACTTGAATTCTATTTCATGATTATAGATCTGCACTTAGAATACCTTTAAATTGGGCAAAAAAGTACATGGATAAAACTCAATTACAATCCTAATAGATGAAAAATATAAAAGACATGACGAAATAGATAATTGAGTGTTATCAGGAGCAAATACGGAGCATAAAACCATAGCCAATAATACATATATCCATTATGGAAAGAGGTACTACATGTACACAAGACAATATTTATAACTTCAATGAAAGTCAAGGTTTGATTTTTTTAAAGAAGTGCCCTAAAATTTGGTCAACAATCAATTAAGAACATTGCATAAAACTAATTTGTAGCAAAATTCATGTAAACTGTTGTTCATTCATGCAGAAAGCTGAGTAGCTCAATGGAATGTTAAACTCATGCAAGTATTAAATTATATGCTCAGTAAACAATCTCATTCCACAATGTTACAGAGGTGCCAAATACCGTAAGTAAATTAAGCTTTTAAACAATCTTCTGACATGAAATGTTGAATTTAATTTGGTGATATAAATAAACTTCTGATATTTTACCATTATTTCATGAAAAAATTAAAGCAAGATTTCTACCGATTTATGGGTCAAACAATCTATCCACGAACTCCTGAATTATTTTATATATTAGCCGGCTCTCCGTTCTAGAGGGGCTTGGTAGGGAGAGGGGGGGAGGCAACTTATAGGTTTAACCCCCAATCCTCTAGATCTGCCCCCTCTCACTCTGCGACTTTTCCCCAAAAGATATGTTAATAAGCATTTTTTCTGGTCAAAGCTTAAACTAAATCTACAAGATATCACTCAAATGGTGTCATTTATGTTCCTCATCTGTATAGTCTAATATACAGCTAATGTATTTATTTTCCCATTAAGAAGCACGAGAATATGAATGCCACCTGTGAAGGGCATGATAGTGGTCGCTCCAGCACTCAGGCTGGTCATCAGGACCGCCTCATTGTGAGCATTATCTTATCTAAATATACATACAAACAATAATCATGAACGAGATGATATGAGCCATTTCACAAACTGGTAATCAGAATGATTTTGAGCTATTGAGAGTGCTATATGATTTGACCAATCAATTAAAAGAGTTTCCTGACTTTACTTTTGCAATTTTGCAATCACTGGTTGCAACTGCACATAGTTCCCATTTAACTCTATCAAATATTGAAGTGAGACAAATGTACATGCATGGTATTCTTATCTCAGTTCTCTATAGCAAACATCTTCCTACCACTATAGCAAGCTTGGGAAACACTCATTAGATTATATAGGAATTACATTGAACAACCATGGATTATGGTTACTTTTGTCACATGTAATTCATCTGATTTGTACAAGTAACAGTCACTGGTTGTATTTTTCTCAGCAAGACTCCTCATAAAAACAGAAAGATCTAGTTGACAAACTGACAGCTGTAAATCATCGCTCACAAGGTAAGGTATACACTCATAAACGTCTACACGCTTTATATATTCTAATTAGAGCACTTATATATAAATAATAAGAGTTCAGTCTTGTGAGTATCTTGTAATGCATTGCAGACTTGGTTTCTTTTTAGGTATAGGAGTACAAATAATTTTTCACCACACATAGAATTGTAGCAGGAAAGAAATTGGGTCATTCTCACATCACTTGGGGATGTTATATTCAATTCAATCGTTATTTAAATGCCCTCATACAAACGCGCCCACCAATTAGATCATCAGGATAATTTAGGTTTAGTCACATCAAATGTATATCCTTACATTTAGCCAAGTAAGAAAACATATATTGCTTGCAATGTGTAAGTCTAACCCAGCAATTTCATATACTTGAAACTAACAACTTAACCCACAGGGAGATATCATAAGACTGAATATTTGTACAGTGTACGAGATTCGCAAGATACAAGCCATGTACATATATGTAAGATCTTATTCTTATTATTGGACCTGCATCTTGAAATCTGTCTAGATTCAATTTAAATGTATGATGGCACTATTAATATTAACAGGCAAGTAGTAGTTTTAAAACTTTACAAATCATCAGCTTTTTTATCACACCACTTGACATAAGTGTTCTGATTACATTTTGTTTCAAATTCTGGTAGTATTTTTTATTACCATCTTTACAATTACAATATTGAATTTCATAACATATATTCTAGAGTGTAACCTATGCTGCATGACACACATATCAGCCCTATTACACAAAGATGAGCCATCAAGATTGAACCTACAAATCTGTTTATTGTGATGAGTCAAAATTGGCTTGCAAGTTTTAAAATTAAAACTGGAAACAATGGGTGCACATGTTGGAAATGAGAGTAATCCTAACACAGCTAGCAAGCTAGCGAGTACCTTACACCAGTACAACTGCAATCCTGATGGCCTGAGCCAGAAAAACTCACCTGCTGCCTTTACTAAATCCTTGAGGCTTTTAATCCTTGGGTTTGCACTCACGTTACACTTATTCCAAATTAAAAGTATATCCACGGGTGGTTTTCTGACTACACTACACCAAGCGATATCCTTTTTAAATCCCTTTCACACGATGGCAAATACAAATGCATGTAGACGATATTTTACTCACATTGTATTCCGAATCCAGAAACTGAATGGCCCTGTTTACATTGTTGAGATGGTGAACTCGCATGCGGCCTCTCTCTGGCTTCTGAAACACCAAACTTCTGGGTTACTATGGAAACTTTGACACTACTCAACCTTTATCATCTAGCATTATTCCCGATGGAGCATTGATGTAGAACGAAAAACCTTGGTGGCTCGTGCGTTGTCTGTATGATTGGTGGCAATCTAGCTAGAGATAGATAGATAACATAGGTTTCAATAGGTTAAAGTCCTACTGATGAGATTACCACTGTTCTGAGGAGCAGGGAGTCTATGATCAGTGGCCAAGCAGAAGCCAAAGATTTTAGGGTTTTAACCACTAAAATTCACAAATTTGACGAATAATGCCCAAACTTTTCATCAGCATTTACATTGTACACCAGATAATTGTGCCTTGTTTGCAATTCCATCAAAAGTCTACATTGTGCTTCTTACACTACAGCCTTAGCCTTCATTTCACCACCAGTCTACACAGCTAACTGGTAGCTTGTAGCTTGACACAATCATGCAGTCATTTTAAAAGAATAATTGCCAACTGCCAATTATACATAAATCGAATATATTAGAACGCTTTTTTAAATGATATTCAATTTATATTTACAATATCTGCTGCTCCTTCAAAATAGATTTTCAAAGTTTGAAATATTCCAGTTAACTGATAATAAGTTTATGAAATAAGCTTCTTTGAAAACATTGTCTCATCTAAATAATATCAAGAACATTCAAATCATTTTCAAATCACTGTTATTATGCTATTAAAAATCCTGTTGTAATTTGAATTATCATATAGAAAAATTTACTCTATGAAGAACATGTAATAAATGCCAACTGTGTCTGCTCAAGTAATAAGTACTGGAACTGACTGTGCTTGATAAGCATGCCTGGCGATGTTTTGTGTATGGACTGGTAGTGTTAATTAGCTAATTATAGGCTGTATTGTAGAGTTTATCACAATAACACAGATTACAGCTGTTTCGCTTTATGATTGCCCTTATGCTCTATTGCATTATCTCAGATAAAATCACCTATATCAGCATATTAAGCATTTTTTATTCCATCATAAATTTACATTTCTTACTCCAATCGATGGCTAAAATTGGTCATTGGTATCTGAATCAAAGCATGAGAGGAAGATATTTAAATGAACAAATATATTTGCATTATTGATATAAGTGTTATTGTGCATTTGTGCTACCATCAATTCTCGACACCCAAAATGCTTTGCTCTTATAAGCAATGAAAAATCATGCAGTAAATGACAGGTTCCTTCTAAGACACCCTTATTACATTATATACATAGTCATTAGACAAAGTGTCATGTTAATTTTCAACCAAACGGATGATCTACATGACAATAGGACAATATTGTACTCACGATACTGTGTCCACTGAGGACCTCAAGCAGATTGAGGAGCTTGGTGCCATCCTTGAGGTCATTTATCAGGTCACCAACACCATCTTTGTTAGCCTGAAAAAGGAAAAATTTGGGAATATTCATAGCTTAAAAGAACTGCGTTTACAATTTATATACAATGTTTTCAATTGCTTATGCATGTCGTACACACAGTAGAACCTTCAATCAATATATAACCTCTACTACCAATATAATATGACAATTTCACATGGTCTGATTGGTCAGTGACAAACCTCTCTATAATACGACCACCTCTCTATTGAAACTATAAAGCCAGTGATCAATTAGGGTGCTACCTATAATAATTTTCACTCAAACTTGAAGGAAGTAAATAAAAAAATGTGATACGTGAAATTTTAAGTTCCAGAATGATAAATAATATAATCATTCGCTCCAGTGAGCCTTTCATTCGACCTATCAGAGTTCAAGATACACAAAGAAAAAAATCATTAAAAAATATTAGACACCACAAATACAACTTTGTTGGAAATCATTATTCTAAAAAAGTAGGTATATGGGGGTGGGGGTGGGGGTGGGAGTTGAGAATTTGAGCGTGATAATTGGTCAATTGAGCTTGGCTTTGTATTAAAGGCTAAATCCCTGAATCCAACCAAGTGCAATGTAGTCACAACTCCATGACTTCCTACAACTTCTGTCACTTTATCTATATATAACAGTTACTTTTGAGTTGTCATAAATCACAGTACGGCTTACTAAATGTCACTAAATTTTGGGAAGTGAAAGAACATTACAAATAGCAACAGCCTCATGAAATTTCATTTAATCTTACAAGACAATACAATAAATTATAGCTTAAGACTACATACTTAGTGTACCGGTATAATTTTTTGTGCTTACTATAACATATGCTCTTTGATAACCTTACACGTGAGGCAAATGTTTATTGGTTTTAGTTTAATACACAAATTTTTCAACCTATTAGATAAAAAGGTCCAACTGTAATAAATATCAAAGTGTCATTTATTTCAAATTAATTCAAATACATGGCACATTTACACCTTGGTTATTGACAATACTTGGCATTGTATTCAACAACTAATTAACACAAATCACATGGTCACACTTGCCACAATTGATGTAGGAATATCATCATATAATGTACATTTCAACCATTTATTTGATAATGTACCGTGAATTTTATCATCATAATGAAAAATGATGCAATTGCGCATTCAAAAAACTTTAAATTGGTATTTGAACATGCAATCATGAATGATTGCCGAGAGTATGCATGATGCAGGAAGTTCCAGGTGTAAATAAGAAATATAAATTAACAAAATTTAAGAGAAACTTGTGATGTTTGTCTGTTACAAATATTCAACTTATTTAGAGGTCAACATAAATGGCCATAAATGGGTGCAACTGTATGTTGATCTTCAAAATAATAACTCTAATAATCATCTCATATGAACTTACTTTTGATAATTTTGCATTGATCCATTTGGTGAATGTTTTCTTCTGTGTGTCCTCTCTTTCATCTGAAAAAAGAGATGAACTATTACAATAAAAGCTAAACTTGTCATATTCATCTTCTCTTAGCTATGAATTCCTTCTGTATACACCAGTAATAAACAGTTTTGGAGTGACGATAAAGCCACTTTGTAAGTGCATAAATTTGGAAGCACATATACACATACAAGGTACTCATATGTATAACTTTAGCATATTTCAAATTCATACCTGTATAGAAGCAATGTTGTAATAAATATATAAAATTGTCAATGCATATTACGAAAATCTTTATTGAAAAAATATATTAGTTAAGATAAATGTAAGCAAATAAATGGTGATAGTTAGCTTAAAATAGACTGATGTATATTTAACAGTGTAAGCATAAATCATTTGCATGTAGTTGACATTGCAACGGGCAGATAAAATTATAAACATTATATCATCACATATACTTCATTCACCTCGCAATTTATAGTAGTCCAACATGACATCATATTCATAATCCATTTTTGTAATGAAATTCTCATTTATAACCTTAAACAATGCTAATATAACGACATTGACATCAGTTGATCACATATAAATACTTCTGCATATATTTAACTTATGGACATGGATGGCTACTGATTGAATAAATAAAATAACAGGAGATATGGGAATAACGAATGGTTTGATATTCAAACAAACAGATCAGGATACTTTTGATAAGAGGAAAAGCCCTTGAAATTTGATAATAACTACATTTGTCATTGATCAAATACAAACTCCTCATAAATAATACATAATTTGTATGTCAATGTATCATTAATCGGTTTTGAATTAATAGTTTCTAAACTTTGTTTTCTTCAGGTGATCTAGTACTCTGACAGACCATACTGCCGTAGTACTAGTTAACAGTCTATAACACGTGGCTTTATAGTGTTATCATGTAATCTCTCACAAAATATTTACATTCAGTTTTACCTTCCCATATATGATAGCTGCGGAATTACATGCAACAAGTAACAAGTGTTTTTTGATCTTCCATAGAAACTGTCTATGTCAAACTTGAATTGTTCTATTAAAGATTTAGACCCTAAAAAATATCTGAATCAACACGGAATAGTTTTTTTTGTTAATAGCATCTTTGTTATGCACTATGTTTAGCATTATTTCGATCAATTCTGTGTTAACATAAGCAGGTTCATCTGTTCAAGGTCTCAGTCCAATATTTATTATTACTAAACTGAGACTGCCAGCATTATTTCACGCAGACACCATAGATATACGTAGTAAGATTTTTAACACATTCACAAATGATATATTATTAATAAAAATATCCTGCTAATGGCATTTTGGTTTACATGATTCAATGTCAAAGCGAGCGCAAAAAAGACCTTTTGACTTTTCGGTCAAAGACTATAGAATTATTGGCCTACTGTTGTGTCAGTTCACACTACTATTAGGCTAATGATGAAACAGTTATGGCGTTTAAATGAACAAAACATGCTTGCAGGCCAAATCAGGTGAATGAGATCTCCTGCGGCAGCTAACTATTCAACATTATCATCATTAAAGGAGAAAGTCATTCGACAAGAACTTCATGATTTTCCTTGCACCAAACAATATTTTGATTGTGAAGTCAAATGGTGAGGACATAGAATAAATACATCAAAGAGCTGCATTATCAATGTCAGATAAAGATATTTTTTTACACTTTGGTTTGAAATACACTTGAAGTGCGCGAGTAAAATAGTTCTAAATCTTCGTTTTTATGAGACATTTATTTCAAACACCTTTTGCTACAATATATATCAAGCCTTTTATATGTCCATTAAATATCTATGGATTATATTTACTGAAAACGTGGTTTCAAACAAAGTTTTCCCCTATCGCCTATTCCTTCAGGCAAAAACGGTTCAAGTTGCCTCCACAAAGGATTTTTGATTTGATATGAGGAGCTTATGTTCTGCAACTTTCCATTTTGCCCTTAGCTATGCTCTGCTGAACTGTCACATGTTCAGGTTTGATGCATGCATATCACATAATAGATGTGACACTTCTTTTTTTGGCTGGTAGGGGGGTTATAACATGTATAAGGGATTAAGAAATCCCACATCCTTCTTTTTTGGCCTCATTTCCCATATCCCTCTTTTTCAGCCTTTTTCCTAACATCCAACTTATATCCCTACCCCACCTCCACACCAGCTTCCAACTTCTTTGTGGTGGATCTGTAGTAATGACCATGGGGCACCTCCTCTGCTCACACATTTAATAATTGTAATAACTGACAATTACCTTCTGCATCACATATCCTATCCTGATACATATCATCACATATGTAGATTTCATATTTTGGCATTTTCAAAGATGTCTTTACCGTAATAAATTGAAAATGATCCAACTCACTAAAAATAAATACCCAGGTGTCATTGGTATGTAATTATCAAAGTCCTGCACAATAACATATGACTATATATTTCAAACTTCAACTACGGGTGAACATGATTGTCTTGCATACAAAACCTCTATTCTATAAGGATGATCCAACTCATTGTACAATCTCACACTAGCTTTCATGTTTACACTCACTCAAATATTCTCACTGTAATGTAGCAATCACCCTTGTGATCCATGTAAAACATGAAAGAAGCAGACAGCATGATCATAACAACAATTTACACTATATTTTAAAAATTACCAGCATACTATTTTATGAAAATCATGTGCATAACGAATATTCACTTCCACAATAATCTGTTATTGTTCAGCCAACGTAACTTTAATTTCATCCACTAATGTTAATGACTCCCGTCAATGTATATTGTATACAATACAATACTGATTTCTACAAGTTCCAAAATTGAAATGTATTCCATTTTATTTGTTTTAAAATAACAGAACCTCAATGAAAATTATTCAACAGAAAAACATTTTGTTCCACAAGTATCTGGCCATTCTTTTAGGATATTTGTCATGGGATTTGGAGCCTATTCAAACCAAACCAAAAGAGAATTGGTTCTGGAAACTAATCCTCATTTGAAGGCGCAAATGAATATAGACATGTAATGATGATATAGGCTGAAAATACAGTAAAACTACTCGACAAAATAACAAAACTACAAGACACAAAACTATGAGAAAAATAAAAATTATGAGCTAGAATTTGTATACACAATTATGTGAAGTGAAGACTGGGGATAGGCCCTATAGAAGTTACACATACATGTACATTACTACCGACCATGCATGAAGCACACTGTCGCCGCTATGACTGCATCACTCCACAAACATATCTAATATACACTTGTTTTCTAATAGAAATATTAGTGTACGATTGTAGTACAACGTACCATATTCGGCCGCTAGGAAATTAGTCTTGATCAACCAGATCCCTGTTATGGTGTAAACGAGGAAACGGTTTAGCATCAATGTTTGTCTAACGAATTCCCAAAATGCACTGTAATACATGTGAAATTTTTTTTTTGTCTAAATAACTCAAAGAATTCATAGATAAGAAAACCTGTGCATAGAAGTCAGTAACAAATACATGTAATGGCAATAAGGTCCCATTCAGGATAAAAGAGGGGGTTTGAGCCACAATTCGTCAATATGAACCTAGGAATCTTGTTGGTGACACTTGGTCCCACATTAAATTGCATTAGCACAAACTGGCACCAAATGTTGAAACCCAGTGTACGCCTAGCATCTACAACTATATTTGGAGCAAATGTGACCAAAGAATTAATCCAAAATGTCCCTAAATGTCCCTGAACACTCAGTTCCCTCTCGAACTCAATGATCTCCCTTTTCCTGCTGAATTGAAGCCCGATCACTCATGAAAACCACCAAATACCACATTTTTGCCCATTTGGGCTGGATTAGACTTCTTTTGGGCTGTGCGAAATGAGGGTATAAAAATTTCTTTATTCAAATTGATTTTACAAGAGCTATATTCAGTAGACAAGTTGGCTACACAAGATCAATACATAGAATGAAAAAAAATAATTATCCGTCAGCAAATAATCTTACAAAATATTTGTGATACTATCATTAGCAAATAATCTTGAAAAACCCTTGTGAAGCTGTCATTAACTTGCATTTATCAGTCTTTTGCATGTATTTTCATTGGATATCCATCTCCAGAACTGTCTTGTAAAAATATGTTGTATCAGGACTGTCCGTATACACAATCAATAACGTGTATATGGTCAGTTCTCAGCCGGGCTACTTTTACCCCACTTTCAAGATATGTACATTTGTCACATGTGGTTCAGTAAATAGAATGATTTTATTAAACTTCTAGGAAAAGCTCCAAAATCAATGACCATTAAAGAGATCGCACAGTATAGCGTGCGTAGCAGTCATAACGCTAACGTAATTGTAGTGAAGTCTGACCATATATATCGAGCGAGTGACTGCGCCGTGTTCTGTTATGATTATGTGGTGTATTCCTACGCATCATTGCATTTAGTAATTTATTAATAAATTACCTTGTTAAATGTGTTGAATATATGCCAGTTTATCTTTAAACAGTATTGTAAACAGTATTCGTTTGTGTGGTGTATCACGGCGCGCTATTCGGGCTCGTCATGATACGCCACACGAACTCACCCAATAAATTAATTAACAACTCACCCGGTTTTGTCTATATATTGTGTATTGAACACTTAAAATACTCTGCTTAAAAATAACAATTGCGTGAATCTTCACATTTTGTAAGTTCTAATGCTTTGCTTTCAAATAAAACATTTTAAATATTTGATCACTTTTAAAAGTTTCTTCACTTTTAGACTACTTCAGAATCTGTACCAAATACAATGACTTTCGGTGACTGCTTTGTAAAGAAATCCTGAGTTCCATAAGAATTTTAACTTCAAAAAGAGGTGATGGGTTTCTATTCAAAAATATATTAGAAACATGTTGTAATAAAGAATTTTATAGAAAATATTGAACGAGTTATCTTTACTGAATAGAGCAAAAAAGGCTTCAAACATAATTCAAACAATACCGTAAAACTGTTTACGGACACTTACTTTTACGTTTGGCAAATCTACGATTGAGTGAGTCGGCACCATAACCACAACTAGCTACCGCATCAAAAACATCATCATCCATTTTACTCTTGCTTGTAGCACTTTGAAAAATCCAAGTTTTGCTATTACAACTTTTCCATTTACTGACATAATCCCTTTTAAGCTATCACAGGTCGAAGCACTTGTTACATATTTATAGAGTTCACGATAACGTACAAGAGTATCATCCACTAGCATAACATAATTTATATCAACTGTTGAACAGTGACTATGTGTTCAATCTTCAATGGATACTGTGCATTATCAAATATTCTAAAGTAATTTCACACTACTGAATAATTTTATAGGGGTCCCATCACGTTTTCCTATCATTTAAAAATGCATTAATATTCGAATCATTCATCCCATGATAATTCATAAAAACTGATCAACCAAACATAATTATTCAATATTTCATGGTTCAAATGCTTTCATACACATTTCTAGAGTTTGAGCATATTAGGGAAAGTGCATTATCAAAAGCATACATGTATTATATTCAACAATAAAAATCCAACTTGGTTTCCAAATAAGATATTCACATTATAAATGTGATATCTTTGCCAATATGCAATCAAAGATAGCAATGTAATAAATACTGTACTTCTTGTCTACATATAACACATGGCATAAACTACAGTCTAACATACCTGTAGTAAACTTATAATGATAGCATTTCATATTGTATAATACGCAATTGATGATGAAAAGTAAATCATATTTTTTTTTACAAATACACATGAAAATATCAATATATTGCATACACTCAATAGCCAATTACCAGTTATTTCAATGTCATACGTTTTAATAGAAAAAATAATCTTAATGTCTACTTGAATTCTACCATTTAAAAACAAATAATATATCACTTGCTTTTTATCACATCACCCCATAAGTATCCATTGTTCATTGATAACATGACATTAATTATAAAGGCAAACTAAGTTGGAAAATTAATAGATATCAAATTTACATAAAAGAAATTGCTCAATCACAAAGTTTAAATGTTATAAGTTCTTAGCTCACTTTTAAGTAGGTGGACTCCACTTACAAGGCATAATGATTATAATCTTTCCAAATAAGGTTACAGCATATTTAAAAGTTTGTGTTAGCCATCGTACTCCATAACCTATCCCATTTACCACAAGAATTGTCTGATTTATAATTTTATATAGGAGTTACCTTAAACAAACTTAATTTTCATGGATGTAAGCAACTTAAATTGGTATCGTCTAACTCCTTCAAGGCATTACTGCTTAAAGGTGTCTAAAGATTCAATGCTTTATTAACTACGATGCTCTATTTTCAATTGGGCCCAACAACGTGTTCATAATAGGCTATTTATCATCATTTGACAAAAACAGACATTTTCTTTTACGGTGATACAGATAACTTCTTTTTCACTAAACTTCATAATATAAATGTAATATTTTGTCTGTATAGCTGAAATCACTCCCACAATGACCATTTCTTCTAAAGAAAATAAAATGCACAAAAAATACATATATATAAATGCAATCAAAATGTTAATAAAAAAATGTAAGTATTACTCACGTCAATTTGTAACAAAGTAAAGTCTCAATGAATTTTTGTGTTCTATGACTTCCATCAGGAATAGATATTCCTGCTTCCATCTAACATTTACCTTTTCCTTTACGAAGCCGCACTGCCATGGAAGAAACATCGTCATTTCCAAATTCTACCTTTCCTGGCGCAACCCCCGAAAATTCATAATACATCATTTTGTTGTGTATTATAGCATTATTGAAATGAATGAATTGGTGTTAAATCATCCATTTTACGAGGGTACTTTGATTTTTTACAAAACATATTAGAGTTATGAAAAAAAATATCCTTCTGTTCATCTAATTTATTTTTCTGAACTTCAATGAACTTCAGCAAATGGCAAAAAAGTTATCAGTTAGTATTCTATGGGATTTGCGCTATTTGTAGAGTTTAGTGGGAAAATAAACACTAATATATGCACTAATATATCATAACTCCATTGTTGAATTCTTATTTTATAATCCATTGTAATTATCTCATTGATGACAATAATAGCAAAATGATGATTTTAGTCTCATGCAGGGCTGTTTTTTCAGTACTAGCGGTTCAATTTTTATTTGAGGCGCACAATTGTCCCATTATTTAGCAACACAGTGATCTATATTATCCAAATAAAGAGCCTGTCTAAATGACAAGGCCTAATACATCCAGATGTACTGATAACACAACTTTAGCAAATGTTCATATTGAAAACTCTGCTTTAGATTGCAAACAAATCAAGGAGATCAAGTGTTATCAATTTTTTTTTAAACTGTGATTGTCAACAAATCAATTCTCAAGATGTAAACAATTCAATTTGTATACTCCTTTACATTTTCGTATAAACGTAATGATCACCTGACCAAATTTGGTGAGCACAATGTTCTGTAATAACTTAATTGCATGGCACCTCTTAATCCAAGTCAAAATGTTCTCATCACAAGTCTTATAGATGATGAAAAAAAAATCCTCTTATCAATGTACTATAAACAAAGCTTTTGTCATCATAGAATATTATCAACATTAACCACACAACTGTTATTTATGAACATTCATAATAGCTAGAGGTCTTAAAACATGCACTTTGTCATTATTTAATCAAGTACTTTGAGTTTTATTTGAGTATCACTTTTTATGGCTTCTTATTAAAACAGTACAAGACAGTGCCTCTCTCAGCATATGGATGCCCTTCATTTGTACCATCACATCTGGTCTCTTATCAAAATTCACACAATTAAACATCTACAGGGTTCTTTTTTACCATTGATAACAGTCTTCAAAAATGACATCAAATCATGTAGAAAATGACTGACAATTACAACTCAATCACACAAAAATCATAATTTCAAGAAAGTTTTTTTTTGTCGTCTGCTTCCTTGCATTCAAGGCCATTATTCACTGAACCAAAATGACCTCCACAGCTTGATATGAAGCGTAATTGTCCGATTCTCATGAATGCTTAGGGTGTCCAAGCGTGCATTTACACTTTTCATGATTGCATCAAATCAATGCAGATTAATTTTGATTTCTAAGTATCAATAAACTATCAAATATTTTATTATGACAGGAACTGACTAGATTACAAATTGAATACCAACTACATGTACCTGTTAAAAAAATAAAGGAATGCCACGTGACAACAAAGAAAATAATAGATCAAAAAGATGCCGGCACATGGCATAAGTCACTTGGTCAGCTTCTGTCTAAGTAGTAATTAATATTGAGTTCCTCTTTAAAATTTACTCATGAACTATATATATATACATGTACAGAGCTTTTACAGGCAGACAAGTTGTTGGGATTACTATTATTATGCAAACTTCTTCATTCCTGTCTATTTTACTACACGCAACATTTTCCCGCGGACTATTTGTTTAAAGGTCAATGTTTACTTATTTACTTTTCAACGAACTTTCAAAGATTCGTTCGTTAAAATGTCCTGAATGTTTGAAGTCCACCGAATGTCCCATCACTAACAATATGGCCCAATACAAGGAAAGTTTTCCGGTAGCTGTCCCAACTTAGACTCGACCAGCCAGCTTCACTTTGACGGGGCCACGTGCACGTGCACAACATTGGTTATCTACGTTCAAAACAGCATGTAAGACGTTCAGAGAAGTGCGGCCCAGGTTACTGTTTGGAGGGTTGACGTTTTAATGGACACGTTGAACGCTGCACGTTTTACGTTGGTCGTCCTGTATTCCCTGAAGCCTGCAGCCATTAACATTATTGTAAACAAGTTAGATATTTTACTGATGTTTTGAATTCTAGGCAATTTAGTATATATGTGTATTGTCCGTGCGTAAACAATGTGTCTAATGAAATAGATGGTAATCAAAATGGCATGGGATCATTTATAATACCTGGACATGGACTCCAATTGAAGTTATTAAGTCGGGAAGATTCGAATCAGTGGTCAACGTATCGAGCAAAGTCTACAACGGTGTGCTACCAGACCAACATACAGCTCGCGGAGCTCGCTGTACGTTGGTCTGTGTTGCGCGAGACTAGTCCCAACTATGCAAATTGCTCTTGACTTTTAATGTACCTTTACCTTATGAAAATGAGCATATTTGCAAATTTCAGAAATTTCTGTAAATGTGCATATATTTCTTAAGTCTATCTACGTTACTCTGATGCACAAAACTTTTTGTACAGCTGCAGGTGCGGAATTTTCCTTTAAATCATTTCGAACAATTTTCAGAAAAAGTGTCTACGTAAAAATAGTTACAAGCCAAAAAGTAACAGAATAACATTGGTGTCAGGACAATAGTGCACTACTTGTGTAAATGACAGGTAAATGAACAGACATGCTTGTTGGGATGATGTCTTATAGTAGTACGCTGTAAACCTATATATCATATTTTTACAGCAATTTCATATAAATCAATAAATCATATCTATAATTTTGCTTAATTATACATTCACTATTTCATTACAAAATTAACTATTCAATAATACTCACAAGATTACAGAAATTCTATTTCCAGAAAATCCAATGGTTTTCAAAATCTTCAAGTTGTTACCACAAATACTAAGAAAAATATTGAGAAATAAGATTAGAGGAAATTTAATTGCTTTAAAAGCAATATTTTCAAAAGCAACAGAAGATTTCTAACATACAGATACATTCAAATTTTGCTGTCCTACAAACAAGCCTGACTGTGAAAAACGCAGCTTCATTGATAGTTTCATCAATTCCAAATATTCTACATTGCTTTTTCCAGATATCTGCACTATCCAATCATAAACTGGATGAATCTCTACCCCATCAAGATATATTGCTTGCATTTTCCATTTACCCTACCGCGTAGCCATTTGTACTAAGTTGTAGATTTTTGGAAACATAATTTTTTAATATAGATAACACTAATTGATGCGTCCATTGCCTGTGTACAAACTCAAAGGAAATAAGTTTTTACCACATTCAATTTATTTGTAACTACAACAGCATAAACTGGTCCAAATCAACAAAATGGATTTGTATTTGCCTTTATATCAACAAGGCTTGCATTTAATTTTCTCCACACAATTGCCATCCAAGGATTGTCACCTTTCTTTTCACATTTATTCTCACTTGGCAAACTTATTTTATCTTTCTACAAATTTCCATATTACTATTAGTACTGCTACGATATATCGGACTATCGGTTAATTGCTCGTTTAAGAAACGCCAAACGAGAATCGGTTTGATCTTGCAATATCGCCATGCAACGATAGTGGCTTTTCCCCCGATATTATCATGCTATCGTCTCCTCCCGTTTTTCTCGATATATCGCTCTATATCGTCTGCTCGGCATCTCTATTGATCTCCTATTGTCTACTTACATACGTTGTTTTACTTACGTATTTACTTTATTTATTGATTGCGTATTGATGTACCCATGACATGTAAGATCCTGTAAGATCCTGTCACATGTTTCATTATATAAAACCCGTCAAATGGCATTTAGAAGCAGTGTCATCGGGATGAAAAGTAGATAACTTTATGTAAAACCTCATTAGGAATGATCGTGCATACTTCATTTTAATGTTACTATAATATCTTAAGTGTATACTAGTAACAAGAAATTTCAACACATTGACATCAGTTTCCTTGCCAGTAGCCATTTTGGCAAGTGTGTACTAGTACCCGACGCAACATGCATTTATATAATATGATATTATATATGATAATTATCACAACGCAAATAAAGTAGCTCAGACATGTTTTCCCGCGCTACCTGCGTGACACAGTTGAAATTATTTTTAGTGGATTGACTGAAATATGTTGTACGTGGGTAAAATTAAAATCAATACACAAACACTGCAATCAAAACGTCAATTAAAAATATGTATAGTTATTCATAAAACGTCAATAGTATCGCGAGTATTTTTACGTCGAAAGTTAATCAATATACATATATATTGATTAATTTTCGACATATAAATACTCACGATACTATCGGTTATCACGCTCACATAAACATGAAATCAATTACTATGTACTACATTTTTTTCGAGTAGCTTATAAATTCATGACTACTTGTTTACTCACACCCATCATTCCATTAAAAGTATAAACTTACTGATGTAAAATCTCCATATGTGAGCATATTTATAATAGTAATAATATAACTATTGTGTAACAATAATAATATAATTGTGATGTAACAGGACCACCTGGCACAATGGCATGATAAAACAACTTGTTGTTTTGTCGAGACAATTACAATACGATTGACTAGCATTGAGGTGCATTACTTGTTATTGCCTAGTCTTAATAAACATTATTGAAGCCATGACTGGTCTTGCTGGTTACAGTAAAACTACACACCATTCTTCATTGGTTGATCTTTTCTCCATGATGAGCTGTCCAACACATGAATTGGGAAAATGGACATTAAACTTGGAAAGTGATATCAGTTTAGTGGATATGCCCCTCTAATATAACAAAGGGCAGCAGTGATCATGGTGCAAGGCATCATGTTGGTTTCATGTCCGATAAAGTGGTAGTAATGGTCCAGTTTGCTGTTTTAGGACAAATTTGTTAGGTCAGAACCAGTAAGTAAATTTGTTCACAAAAAATTCACAATGGCAATTTCGTTTCACGTCAATTTCAGCACAAATATTTCCAGCCTGGAATTTCAGACCAATAAGTTATAATTGACTCAACAAAGCCAATGATGTGGAGCGAAAATATTTCTGACTGAACAATTAGAATCTGTATGAAAAATCTGTCTCAATAAAGTATATAACATTTACATCTGATGGAAAAATAAGAATTTCTGTATCATGACCAGTTAGTATACAATATAACAGTTGTTTCATTTTCAGTCTGATCTGGCTGTGCATTTGGGTTCATAATGTTCAAATAAATGATAACAGCAGATTGCTTTGTGGCTAGGCTTACTGGAACAATGTCATTTGTGTATGTCCAATCACATGTGAATGATGCTACACTGTCTTATAGCTAGGAACCAAGGCTGCAAGGCAGTTTTTCTAAATGAAATGTTAACTTGCCATAACAAAATATAATGAATAATGATCTATCACAAAATAGGGACATGTTTCCATGAGTACCTGAAATATAAAAACAAAAGGGAAATAATCCCGTGGAATTCTTGTCCGCAATGTATATTGTATGAAAAAAAATAAAGCGGCACTTTAAAGTCAATTCTCCACATAAACCCTCCATCTTCAGCAAATCCCCCAAAAATATACAATTGTAATTAAAATTTGTCATCAAATAGAAGTTGTAAAAAATCTACTTATTCTATGCTATGGTCATGTTGGAGATGATTCATAATGTAAACCAAATTTGTGAGCGGAATCGTCTTCCTATTGATGCACTGACTTCAACAACTCAGTTTATATCATATAGTCAGTCTCATCTATTCTACTATTTTGAATGAATGTCATCATTCCATGAGGAGAAAAAAAATCCAAGTAATAAAATGTGACCAACTCTTTTTATTTTATCATTCACAAAAAAAGGTAAATTCCTACTTACATCATTCAAAGTTAAAGGCCAATTCTTATATTTTCATTTCATGTAGATATAAACATCAATTCGAAATTGTTTGACGCATTTATAATATTGATTCTCTAAATTATTTAATTCAAATGTAATGTCAATTTTTCAATTTTTTTCAGTCAATCCCAGGATTCAAACAAGACATGAATTCTTAATTATTTCAAACGTATTATTTCAAACGTATTAATATACTTACATGCAGCAATTTGGATTTTTTCTTTAAACTGATCTACTTCATCATCTTCTATTTTATCCATGAACATATCCTGTAATCCACTATTATCACTGATGTTGCTTGAACCATTATTTTCATACCTTTGTTTCTTCACGAGAACTGTTTTATTGGACTCCAATTCCTGCTCTCTGTCCATGTCAACAATTTCATTATGGTCACTTGTAAAAAGTCCACTTTTCACATTGTCTCCGGATGCCATTTTATTGCATTTTACTGCCTAGAATATATGTAAATAACAGTATTCCACATAATTTAAGATATTTATCCATGAGGTACACAATATACTTTGCATTTACTGTAATGCATTATAAGTTCAGAAGAATACATTACACACAGAATTTGATATTTTCAAAGCAATACACTAATCAAAACAAATTACTCCTCAAATATTCCATGTGAAGAACCAGTCAAATGCATCAGAAATGACTTTTGTAACTTCATAAACTATGTCTCTCTATCTCTTTTACTTTAAAAGTTCCTTACCTAATTGCAGATTTCAGATACTACAAACAGCGCATAAGTCTACAAAAAAGCTTTTTCTGTAAAGCTGTACATAAGAACACAAACTAAATAGAAAATTGCAGATTCCAGCATCAAATATATAGTTTATGTTTAATTTGATAAATGTAGATATGGCAATATTGAATAGTATATATTCATTCTATACTCATGAAAAAATTGCTTATCGCCATGTCAAATTATGCTATTTCTATGTTGCAATGTTTGCAAATTATTTCCTATTGGATAATAATTACATACTTGTGTGAAATGAGTAATGTTTCACAATTGGAGCCGATCATTAAAGTCCACACATCTACGAAATTCCTGCCACTCACTTAAAAACAGTCATGATAAATCAGTATCAAATTGCAGGAAATATGTGACTTTGAAAACAAATCAGAGTTTCATTAGGATTGTTTGTAAATGTACATACATTTAAAAAAAAATGTGCCATATTATTAGTTATATTGTGTGTGATATCGGTGTCACTCACTCCAGATTTTAATATTAGGCATTGAACCTCACATCCCCTTTGAATCACTTTAAATATATTGGTAAAACAAAATGTCCAAGATATTTTACCATTTCAACCCACATGTACTTATGCAAAACCCATTACAATAATGCAAATAAATTACAGATTAGATACAAACTGATGCCCATATCTTGGTGCACTTTTTAGATTGATCACTTGGTGCTTATAAAAGACAATATTGCCCAGAGCTTGCAACTTGGACAACTGGTGCCCAGTGCACCACTGTTCCATGCTGACAATAAGCCTGAAAGTACTTGTAAAAGAAATTAAATTCATATATAGAAATACTATTCATATTTTAATAGAAATATTTCTCATATTTAGTAAAGATTAATATCAGACAGTTACCAGATCTTTCTCCAACCAGATAAAAAATTTACACTAAAATTGAAAGAAAAAAAAAGGCAGCAAGATACGCAAGATGCAAAGTTTTGTGAAGTTGAAAAGAAAACACTTTATATAAAAAAATATATATAAAATATTCCTTGCATTTTAGCAAACTATAATTCATTTCCATCATAGCACCTATATACATGTCGGGTACATAGACACAATGTATGCAAATCTTAACAGTGAGCAATCTTACTCTCCACTTACTTAATCTTTCATGTCTGAGCTCTTGGGTAAATCAGCCATATGTAATCGTTGCTTTATCATTTGAGCTCACAGGCTGAAATAGCGAAGGAACAGCCACCTGTTATGCACCGAGCCATGACACCTGAGTAACTCATCTGGCACATTTCTAATAATCCACACATCTCCGTGATCATTTTCATGATGCTTACAATGAGTACATATGACAAAAGTGATTTACATTGTCATACACATTGCCAATCCTTCAGGAGAAATATCAACTGCAATAATAGTTCCTATCATTAAATAGCTATCATAATAGACAAAATCATTGCAAATTTTTCTAAGAGATGATCATAAGATCAACCCAAAATATGTTCTCTAACACAATTCCAATATTGAATTACTGAATATATAAATATTCACTAATAAAATATATGAACTACACAAATTAGCTGAATAAAAATGTTCGCCAATTTAAATTTTATGTCATATGTCATCATATTTATTTCAACGTTCAACAATATCTATTAAAGCATATTTAATTTATCATTCGTATGAAACTTGGCAGGTTTCGTAAAACTCCTTCCTTCTCCCATGTTTATCCAATCATGTATGAATATCTTAGTTTGAACAAATGAGATTCACATACAGAAATACAAGCTCTGGCTATAACTAACACCAGACTTTTCTGCCATTTTTTCTCCTATCAAAAATACCAGTATATTTTACTAATTCTTAGATCTCATAGGTGTGTGTAGTGTGTAGGTAGTGAATGATATATGTAAGATGTCTACTAGACTATCTTTTGGGTTAATAAATTAAATGTATTCCAAAGTGCACATATTATATCACATGATACAACCATTTCATCCCCCATCCCCCTCTGCACACTTACACACAAGGTAATATGCAACATATATTCAGGATGTAATAGTAAATACTTTGTCAATTTGGAAACTGTTTATCCATTATTCCACTTTTAAATCCATTAGTTGGCGTGATATATGGGAGATTCATACACAAACATGGAAAGGAGTAGTGGTAATCCCTATACATGTAGAAATTGCAACAGATATCAACTCCCAAAGCTCATATTTTCCACTGAAGACATATGTCGTCTATATACACAATAAAAGCCAATAGACTGCACAACTTTTCCTTTGGGACATGATCGCTTATTGTCTTTTTTCTCTGTCTGCCACTTCAACTTCATAGATTATTTCTGCATCTCATACAACTACATAATAATTATATGTTTATACATTTATATTAATGTCTTGTCAATTTACTGCAATTCTACATATCTAATGTGTTCAATTTTATTCTGTATCTATTCAGGGTTATTGAACCAAGGAGATCCCATGACAACTATTTCTGCACCATATCTACACCTTGGTACAAAATGGAGCCTACCCAACAGTCCAGTGCTGGTGGATTTTAGCATGGGCCGCCTGGTTTCAAAAGTTCACAGCCCAGTGTGCAGGCTACTTTTTTAGGACTCTCAACAGGAACATAATTACTAAGGGTAGGACAATTTTGTCAGAGCCGGCTACATTACAAAAATGCTGGCCTTGCTGTCTGTGTGCAAACTTATACGAGCTTCCATACCTAACCTAAGGTGAGGTCTTCATATAACTTTGTTTTGTGATAAATGTAAGAGTATGTAACATACCGGTACATTTTAATAGATGTGCATCTCCTTCAGCAACAGCTGTATAACTGACTATTTACTTCATGAATAAATTTAGGATTTGATTGACTGATTGATTGATTCTAGCCAAAATGGACAGATTTTCAGGCTATTTATACCAATTTAAAAATTCTTAACTGTAAGTCTTAGTGATTTCATGATTTTCAGGGCAGAAGTAATACAGCACATTACAAGATAAATTGGAAGCGGGATCAATATGTGTTCAGTGCTGATCACTGATGCAGTCATCTTGATTTTCTCGAACAGGAGAAAATTGCCTTATTTGTTTGTCAATCTTATGCTATATAAAGCTCTACAATGTCATTAAAGTTTGTTTAACACTTTGTACATTTTCTATGTATAGCTTCTTCAACATTCCATATTGATTATGAATATTGAAGAAACAAAGGAATTTCTACTTACAACCATGTTATTCTCCACTTTTTTCCATTTAGCACCTATACTCATATTTCCATTGGGTACACTCGATCTTGTACCCCATTAATTCTGCTGGTGTTTTATCTGTCCTTCTTGCCCAGCTTCTTACCCATCTATCAGAAAAGTTAATGCTTAAATTTACTCTATTAAAATGAACAATAGCTATTAACCACACCTACATTTGTATTTCTTAAAGATTTCAATTGTCTACATTATGCGTATTATTTTATTTCTATATTTGTTAGATGGAAGTGCCAGCAAACAAGACACAAACTAGCTACCAAAGAGTCACTAGATCACGTAGTTGTTGCATTGAAAATGCATGTCTGTTTGCCGATGCACATATCTACAGTTGTGACTTGCCTCAATTCGAAGTTATATGGCACTACAATGTAATCAAAGTTTGTTTGACCATTCAATAATTTTCTTGCATAACAATTTTCATCATTAGACATGCCACCCACATGGCTCCCGATCCCCACCCCTCATGTAACAAGCTTGCACTGGTCGTCGCTTGGATAGTTAATTTCATATTTAGAGTACTCAAGGTTGTGTTTGCTTTTTAAGCTAGAAATAGGACACAATGGCAAACTCTGTGAAACCGTAGTTTCGCCTCTGCCACCGGGGGCGGTGCTGCAATCGTCAGGGGTAAACGTTGCGCAATTCGCCTTATAATTGTACGGGAACCGACCCAGAAAGTCCGACTTTAAAGGTGTATTTTCTGTAAGAAATACTCACCCATGTTATTCCAACCCGTCGTGTATCAATAACAAAGCCCTAAAGTATCCATGCATCTGAGGATTGTTTCTCAAATACGTGTCATAATTAGAATAATTTAGTTTAAGTAACATACTTATCTCACCTGCCAGTGCGGCTTTTTATTTAGCTAGATTTTTAATGCCTACACTTTATTATTACGTTTCACGTTTGAAAAAATAGAGTACTTAGACTTGTGCATATACAGTGTATAATGTCGAATGGAGTGTTTTATACATTGAAATTGTAGAAAAATATGGACTTTATCGATGGAATATATACGTGAAAGACATGTATATATCAAGGATAACATTCGCATTGTATACAGTTAGAAAGGGCAAGCAACATTTATGGATAATCTTGTCAAACACACTGACTGTCAAAATCAGCCCTGGCTTGAGCTTGAGGCAAAAACACAACTTGCAAATCTGGACAAAGCTCATTAAATACAATTCCAAATAAAATGTCAGTATCATATATGAAAACTAGAGAAGTATGCGAACATTTCTGTATTTGTCACAAAACATAATTATGAACATAGAGCACAATAATACCACCTTCAAAATGACTAATATACACGAGTGATGAGGCCACGTTTGATCAGCTTACCCCTGATGACTGCAGCGCCGCCTGGCGGCGGAATGAAAAAACGTAGTTTTAGCGGGTCACAAAGACTGACATTGGAAATAGGAACCAATTTGAGCCTATTTCATCTAGACCATTATTATCCATATTTGGTTCAATTTATAGCTATCATTTGCTAGGAGATTATTTGGTTCTGGCTAGTTACCCTGGCAACCCTGCTCCGTAAGCAAAATACTAAGCATATTTAGGGATGGGGGGTTGGAGGTTGGGGTAGAGGGTGGGAGTTGGGGTGAAAGGTTGGGGTAGGGACATCCCCCCCCCCCTTTCTCACCAAAATAAAATAAATGAAAAAAATCATGGGAATTTTGACACGTCCGTGACACGTGAGATTCCCACACTTTCCAAAAACCTGGATCTACCTCTTCCCCCTCTTTAGCTCAAACTGAGTTAGAGTACTCAAATTTTGTGCGTAAGTTGAAAATAGTGGCCACTTGACACTTATCTCACATGGACCACAATGGTCCATACACACCACGGTTCATAATCACGCTTATTTTGTACCACATAGCCACTTTTGTGTCACCTTTGGTGACACTTTTTTCATAATTATCAAATAATTTAATTAAATCATCATTGCATCATATCAAAATGATATGTCCTAATAATCAATAGAAATACAAACATAGTTCATGTATGCAACGTATCCTGTATCCATTTGGTGCTTAAATATTTCTTGTTGCTCCAAACGTGAATTGATGAACAGTGACACAGACCCCAAGACACAAACAATTACACGAATACTTGGAATACTTGTAGCATAACAAATAAGGCATAAATTTCCTTTAGTGAACTTCAGTCAGATATGTATTTCCTATTTCTGCAAAGGCTACTTTCTTTTCCATTTGTAAACCTATCTTTATGCGTCAAAATTGAATTTTCTATGTCTAATGTATGGAAAAAATTCTGCTTTCCTTAAATGCATGGTCTTCAGCCTATTATTTGACTTTAAATCCCCATAGTTTAAAGAAACTGTTAAAGGTTAACCAACAACATGTTGACCTTCATATTTTCATCTAACGTGAGACAGTTCACCCATTCTATCAGGGAGAGATTCTATTTAGTCCTAAATTTATATTTCTCAATTCTAATAATAACCTTTAAAAGTATGTTAACACATGGATCAGCTGAAAATGTTAAAAAAAAGTAAAATCTTGACCATTTTACATTGATAGCTTTGGAAAAATATCCACAAATATTTTAAACCACCTAAAACTATGACAAGAGTATTGCTATAAGTAAATATAAGTTGAATGTGACTGTCATGCTTTTCATAATTGCAAGGCTGCGGAGACAAATTTTTGTGAATTTCTGTCTTCCCGTGACTGAAATATGCACAGCTCAAAATTGACAAATTGGCAATATTCAAGTTAGTTAATTCACGCTGTTGCAAGCAATAGTCGTTGGGTTGTGGTAAAAAGTTGCCAGTTGAAATTGGGACTAAATTTCCAGCTCTGATATGTATTTTCAAGGTTCTAATCTTGTTAGATACCAAAAATAAACAATTGCAGTATTTTTTGTAAATTATATTATTACATTCTAGATAAACTTAAATATGTAATATTAATTAATTAGATGTCTACTTTAAACATTTACATGAAAAAGTTCAATCTATTTGAGATCAGTCTGTGGCAAGTCGGGATGGTTAATGAGGAGCACGTTTGATGTACAATTATTGTAAATTCTGATATAAACGCTTTTATACATATTTATTCAATATATTAGTTGAGAGTAATCAAGTATTTTAGCATAATCATTTCTAAAATAGAATTCTGCATTCATAACTATCCAGCCAAGTATTATAATATGGAATGCTCCCAGCACTGTCAGAGCAAATAATAGCAAGATAAAATAATTATAACAATAGAAATGGAAACGTCAATTGGTGAGCGCTTAAATGAGCATATTATACCTTCTCACCTTATTAGGTAGTCATGCTTTCTTAGAGTAGCTGCATTTCACCATACAAATAATTTTATTTTTCGTACTATGTTTTCTTTCTCTATTAGAAGTTCTAAATGTTATAAATTTCCAAAATGTACCAAGTTTTATAAAATACAGGATAATGCTATAAGAAAATCACCATTTGAGCTGTTTTTAACCTAGCTCAAGTCAGCCGCAGTGGACTGTATTGAACAACTAGGTGATTTGTTACCAATCTAAATACAGGGCAGTCATAGGCTTGACACACATTATCTTAAATTTCGGACATTGAAGTCAATCATGAATATAGTTCAGATGCAAGTGTCTATCTAGTTAATAATTAAATATGAACAATGTTCCTATTCACACTTATTTCACTCTCTGATTTTGATTGAACAAGAGCTGTGACAGCGCTAGTATGGGCTGTTAGAATAGTAGAACCAAATTTCAGCTATTACGGTAAGTTAAGTGGTTATATATATACCGTGGCCTGTGAAAACACCTGAACTGGTAATGCAGATCGAAACGCCATGTCTGTTGTGTCATGGAGCCTAGTTATATAAACAACTTTATTCATTTCTTCTTTCATTATTCTTTGTGTCCTATAGTGCCTTTTAAGCGTATCGGACAAGGAGACCATGCAGTGTTTGTACATGAGCCTCCAGAGGCAGGGTAGATAACCAACTGCCTCTGGGAGGGGGATTACACTAGCTATTTTTTTTTCAAACTAGTCTTGTATGAAGTACTCAACAGTTGCAACACCCTGTGTGGGATCGACAATGTTATAGCAGACTCTCTTATGTAACTGTTTGGTCCATCAGCCCACGCCCATTTTTAGTCTGCCTTGGACAGTTATGCTGTGAACTCACGACACAGGCAAATCCCATTTGGAAGTCTTACGCTCTAACCATTACAGTACCAAGGACCACTCCAAAGAAGACACCCAGAAAGTTGACACTTTTTGACTATAATTCCGATCGTCTTCCAGTGCTGACCAAAGACACACACATATATATGCTTTTAAATAGGGACAAATCATTATAGATATTCAGCAGGGGGTGGGGGGATTATTTCTCATGAAACAAAAAACAACAACATTCATTTTTAAGCCAGCAACGGAGTTGCAGGGCTTATAGCCGACCAGTTCACTTTCCCGGATGTTGACCGCATTAAGCAATTGAAACGGCAATCATATCACGCAGCCTGCAATCAGTGCCTTCCGCCGGCCCAATCCGCACATATGGGGTGTGTTTCAGCTCGTAGTATTACCAGTTCCAGTGCTACAGACATAAACTATATGTCGTTGGAAACGGTTCGTCAAGGCGGACAATAAGCAATCTGTCCCGTTCAAATCCATCTTATGACGGCCGAGGAATCAAGCCTCAAAGTTAAAATCTTTCTATTTCGATTAGGTTTGTTGGGGAATCCCCATGATGAAATGTACCAGCCAACTCGGTACAAAACCAAAACGGTATCCGTTTCGTGTCGTTTTGGTGGTTGCGTTGTGTTCATTCACTCCCGGGGTTCGATAATTAAATCTACCACGGTAGATTTAAATATCTCATTTCATACTTTGCTGGCTTTTTCAGTAGATCTACGCTAAAGTACTTTTATTTTAGTCTGCTGATGGACCAGACTTTTGCGATCAAACTATCTTTGCCGCATGTCAGACAACTTTTTCTTTCTACCACCATCAGAAATTATCGAAAATCTTCTGCACCCACCCCCTCCCACCCCAGTCAGCCCTACCGGAAAGTAAAACACCGTGCTGCTTTCATTAGAACTACATATGTCTTTATGAATCAACGCGTAATTTATCGAGGCGATTGCGTATTTCTAAACATTTCTATAATGTCCAGGAAATTGTTAATAATTATCTAAACACTTGTCATAGAGTAGGATGATTGATAAAACGCGATTTTTAAAACATACTTTTTCTTTTGAACTTTTTCGAATGATGAGTGTTTTCATGTCAAATTCAAATTTTAAAATAATTTGGCTATTATTTGAAAAATGTCATTTCTTTGAAATAAATTAAGTGTGATAATCTTTTATTGAGCTTTATAGTTTACAAAGTCTAAGACAGTAAAATTCTGGTTTTACCATCGTCTTTTATTAAAAATTTCCAAAATATTGAGAATACATATTTTGTACGAAATTGTTAAAACAATATCTGCGAGAGCCACCTGCGAGAAGAAACGAGAGCGCATTTTGTCGACCATTTTTTGTGCAATTATTCTAAAAATCTTGTCAAAATGCCACGTATAATGATAAAAGGTGGTGTTTGGAGAAACACCGAGGTAATGTCTATTGCTTCTGATTGTAACCATATATATATTTACCGCCCTCACAACTTTCCATGTTCGTAAAAACCATAAAGAAGCCGGTTCCTCATGTACATTCAACATACTCATGTACTATGTATTGGCCTTTGCATGTACGACGTACAATCGTTGCGACGGGTTTGGTTTGTTTGTACTCCGCAGCCATCAATATCCTGATGCTTATAGCAGAGGGAGGCCACGTGTTATGTGTGCTTCAGACAGTTACAGTGCAGAGCGCCACAACAGACATCACACCAGCACTCTAATCATGTGAAACTCCCAAGTTACGTTCAACATCGAAGACATATTAATAGATCACTGTGATAGGCAATCTCCCACTTGAGGCCTCAATAGTTACTCTTCAGGACTAGGAATAAAAAGTAAAAAAGTTACTGGTCCTCCCCAAAAGTTGCTCGTCCTGACAAGTTGTGTAGATATGTGGCAGGGCCCGGCGGATTAGATTCCACCAGCATCATTTTGATATGAGACTAAAACAACAACAAAGTCAAACATCGTTAAGTCAGATGTTAAAAGATAATCTAACAATAATTTTAGACTATCTTCATCGAAATATAGTGTTAGCAAGTGTACTGTGACATATAAGTAACAGCATACCATTATTGAAATAAAATTGCCCGTGTGTACATCTAGTTTCACCATGATGCAATTATGCCTATAAAAAAATCACCTTATTGACCACTATAATGCATTCATCAAACAAGTACTAAACTCGAACATGCCGAAGAAATGTGCGGCGCATTGCTTTGGTAACTCAAAACAAAATGTGATTAGTGATTCGAATGTGCCGCTTGATTGATTGGCTATTCTCGGCTGTTTCCGTGTGATCGGCGGTGCGACAATGTGGCGTCGGGAAATATTTGCTTTGCAAATGATAAATATATATATATATAATAAAATGGCGCTCTTTAGCCATAATATTTGCTACTCGTATGCAGGACGAGCTGCAATGCTGCATGGAATTCAGCACCCGTCCTCCCATACATTCCACCATGCATACATTGCGTCTGGGCAAGTTACTAGTTCTTCTGGGAAGCAATCTAATCATAGGACTAAAATAATATACATAAGCCTAATACAATGAATAAGTTCAGCCTGCATTTGCAAAAGTGATCAAAGACATTTATATATATCTTCTATATTTTCATCATATATATCTATATATATATATATATATATATATATATATTGTATATCTCTTTTTTGTTAATTATATATATATAAATATATATCTAAACATGTAGTTTCAAAATCTGTCCCAAAAATGATACAGTTTGGAAAATTCCATGATTCACTAACCTTCTGTTTATGTCCTCCTATCTTTTTTATCTGTTTCAAATCTGTCCCAATTGAACCAAAATAAAAATAATTTTTCCTAGATTATTTTTTTTGACTACACTCTTTACTACTTACTATTTACATCATGCACTGGCGTTGGAGCGATATATATCTGTGCCTTCAACAGTGACTGTTTTGAGTCGATGGCGTCACAATGGCGCGAACTGGGTTTCCGCCAGGTGGAAAATTCCTGGTGGAAAGCAGAATACATAGAGCCATTGTTAGCGTCTTGCAAGTCTACCAAAATGGTAATTCTGTAAAATCCATAAATGTCATAGTATCTATCAGTTGACTATTCCTGTAAATTGACACTAAGTAAATTTTCTTCAATATCTTTGTTTATTCCCAAAACCCTTGTCTATCGGAATTTCAAACAATGTCCAACATTAGTTTTAAATAATCCCGTCTCATGCTCGGTGGTCTGCACCATTCAGCAATAAATAAATTGGACTAGAACTAAATCACAGAAACATGGGTAAAAATACCCTGGAATTGTATCCATTGAATAATCTTTGTTGTTGTGGTTGTAAAACCATTTGTGTTAATCATAATAATCTTTTTTTCCAAGTTCTTGTCATTGGCGTTTGGTGATGTTACTCAATGCGGTTCCTCTTCCTGGTATATGTTTTAATGTAAAATCAAATTTTTCAGCCCGTCAGTGCATTATTTATGAAATAAAAAATACATGGTACCTTTTTTGTCTCATTTTCAACCATATGTCGGGAGTTATTTAAATGTTTTGGTTTGACTTCCATCTTGGTGTCAAATAAACCTTGCATCACAGCGATGTGTGATTTTGGATGAATGGAATGCTAAAACATCATCATGATAATTTCCACGTGTCCCAATCAAAATTACTTCCTTAATTCCTGTTTGTAAATTTTACCATTTTATTTCTCATTGATAAAAAAATCGTTCAATGATGGGGTGGTGATGTTTGCGATTTTTTTGTGGAGGTTGAATACCCTCAAAATAGCAATGACCTAGATATGTAAATAGGGGGTGGGTGGATAAGCGGAGGAGGCGTTTGAATGAGCTGGTATTCTATATTTCACTCTCTCAGAGAAACCTCCGCCGGTGAATAACTTGTCAAGTGAAAAGCCATACTCAGCCACAGGGGCAATTTATAGACTAAAATATAAGCTAAACACTAAAAACTCACTCACGAGAACGGTTTCTCTTGAGTTTACTCCTGTTGGAATAAGTTTTTAATAACCTTGTACCCATGTCATAGTCTTTCATTGAAGAAAATAATTTACTTGGTATTTATAATTCATGATTTTTGAATCACTTTGACTTGAATGGTTTGTCAGCAGCAAAACAGTGAAAATGGGTTGATTCATAATTACTAATGTACTATCATATACATTCCTCAGATTCTTTTGAATGAAAATAAAAAAATTAAAAAGTTCAGTTTTGTTAGCATGCTTTATTCTTGGATCACACACACATCTAAAGTGCATATATAGAAGTATATAAATTATGATTAAATCTAACTGGATAAATCATAATAACATTATGTGTGTTTTACGATTAAAACAAGTATTTGGTCAATGAAAAGTCAGTGAATTTTGTCATCCTTTCACTGTCTATGCCACTGAACCATGTAAGTAGTAGTGTTGTGCCGTGTAGTCAAAAAAAAATAATCTATGAATAGTCCTACTACTAGTAATAGTCTACATGTCTCTGAAGAAAATAATTTAACATTGGTAATCAACAAATCATACATGGCAAGGATGTTATGTATGAAAAATATTTTTTGTAAAAGATTTTTGTTACAAACGGGCATAGTTGCAGATGTAATCTTTTGCGATTTCCTGTAAATGACATTTTTTGATGTCTGTAAAATCATTACATATGGGATAGAAGTTTATTACAAGATTTTAAGTTTAACAAAAATCATGGAAATTATGGATTAAAAATATATAGTTGTCATTACACATTTACACATTGAATGGCAATGGCTGTATTTTCACTCTTACTTTAATTGGTGTCTCATTCTTCTGTCTGCAGGATGAAATTCTCAAAGCTGCTGTAATGAAATATGGCAAAAATCAATGGTCACGTATTGCATCACTGCTACATCGGAAATCTGCTAAACAATGTAAAGCAAGGTGGTTTGAGTGGTTAGATCCAAGCATTAAGAAAACAGAATGGAGTCGGGAAGAAGAGGAAAAGCTTTTGCATTTGGCTAAATTAATGCCAACACAGTGGCGAACTATTGCACCGATTATAGGAAGGACTGCTGCACAATGTCTGGAACATTATGAGTTTCTTTTGTAAGTATGTTATTTAATTTATGTTGTGTCACTTCAGCTGAAGTGATCTTTTCATACCATTATATGTGAGGCCATTCCAAAGTGATATAATTAATCATTAAAATTGGCAACAATAAGTCCCTAAAGACTTGCATATTTTGAAACTATGGGTCCGAGGGCCAATAAAATGAGTCCTGACAAACTTTTAATGCTAATGAAGAAGTGATGATTTTTAGGCACTTCATCTGAAACCCCAGATAAGCTTATGATAGAAATTTGTATATATTTTTTACCTTTACATAGGTGCTATTTGAATGAAGTATGTTTCTAAACCCTAAAATAATTCAAATTCCTTTAGAGTAAAATTTGCCTTGAACACACATAGAATTTTTTCGTATTAAAATCCTGTCAAAATCCTGCAATATTCTCACACTTGGTACCACTACCTAACCATATTTTAAAACAATTTAGCTTTTAACATTATGAGCTATTGATCTGAGAAGTACTCAGTAATGATCCCCAGGTATGAGGTTTTAAAACATGAATGCAAGTACGTTATTTTTGCCATTCAAATATGCAAAATGGTGTTTATATAGATTGGCTGCAGTGACCACTAACTTCATGAATTTGGGCTGGGTTGGCATTTTGCCAATTACGTGTATCTTGCAAGAAGCAACTTTGGGTCATTTCTCTGCTTTTTTGCGCTATAATTTCAATACTACTTGAATAATTACATTTAAAAGTGGTACATTAATACTCTCTAAGTAGTAAATTAAGAGAACAACATTTATGTAGTTGGTCTTTTTACTGATTGAAAGTGAATCGACAGTGATTGTATTGAAGACATATTTATCATAAAATTTATTTCTAAATTTAGAGACAAAGCTCAACAAAAAGAAGGAGATTTGGGTGATGATGATCCTCGCAAATTAAAACCTGGAGAGATCGATCCAAATCCAGAAACAAAACCAGCCAGACCAGATCCTGTTGATATGGATGAAGATGGTATGTATACTACTTTCGATAGTTTAGATGTGAATGCTAACTAGAAGTTTAGCTTTTTTAAATCTGACATTTTTTTTTAAAGATACAGTGGAATCTGTTAGTTCAAAAGCATCTGGGTTTAATACAAATTTTGAGTCATACAAATTTTGAATCAGAAATCACAATCTCGCATCTGTGGATCCAAGTACACAAGTACAAGTAATGCTCATAAATGCTGAAACAATGTATCATAATAATTACAGAACTGGAAATGTTATCCGAAGCAAGGGCTCGATTGGCAAACACACAGGGTAAAAAGGCAAAAAGAAAAGCTAGAGAGAAGCAGCTAGAGGAAGCAAGAAGACTAGCTGCACTACAGAAGCGTAGAGAATTAAGAGCAGCTGGAATACAGTAAGTAATGATCATTTATCGTGCAACAAAAAAAAAACTTTAGTATGATTTTTGTTGTTGAAAGGTTTACAAATTAATGATAAAGATAATTCAAATTTATTTATTGTATCTTCTCTTTTGAACAACAAAATACGTTTTGAAGTCTTCAGGTATTGAAAACTGATTTTTTTTAATCTTTTGATTTAAAGCATGTCTGAATAAGTTACAAAATATTCTTTTATTTGTCTGTATAACCTAAGTATGTATTATGGTTTTAGGGTAAAAGAAAAAAGGAGAAGGAAAAGAGGTGTTGATTACAATGCTGAAGTTCCATTTGAGAAAAAACCTGCCCCTGGATTTTATGACACATCGAATGAAGAATTCAATCCTAATGCCCCAAACTTTAAACGGCTAAGGCAGCAAGACATGGATGGAGAACGACGTGATGATAAAGAAGCAAGGGAAAGAAAGAAAGACAAAGATAGATTGAAGAAAAGGAAAGAAAATGACTTACCAGGATCTATCCAAAACAACAACAAGTAAGGAGATGAATGATTATGTTTATAATGATTTTTAATCAATAATTATTTGATTTTTATAATGAACATAATAAATTACTTTATGATTTGGCGTGCAGCTCATTCGTCTGTAGATAGCTTAAGATGGTTGGTATTTGTTAATAGGTTTGCAGAGCCATTAAAGAAACGATCTAAACTGGTTTTGCCTGAACCTCAAATTTCCGAGACGGAATTGGAAGAAGTAGTCAAAGTAGGACAAGCCAGTGAGATGGCGAGACAAGCAGCAGAGGAAAGTGGGATGCCTGGTGGTGCATCGCAGGCGTTACTTAGTGATTACAACTTAACCCCAAGTGTTGGACAGCTAAGAACACCAAGGACTCCAGCAATGCAGGACACCATATTGCAGGTACTAAAATTATATTTCATCTGTGATGATTTTGGATAGCAGTACAGTATTTCAAATAAGCGAACATCAGTGTTTTAGGTGCTTCGTCATGTCTTAAGAATCATGTGTGTATGAATTTTATACTATGAAAAGACTGCAGGTTTGTAATAAATATAAATGATATGATTATAGATGTCCAAATTGTTTAACTTTCTTGCAAGTTATATGATGTGTTTACTTTTAGGAAGCACAAAACATCATGGCACTTACAAATGTAGATACACCTCTAAAAGGTGGCTTGAATACACCTTTACATGAGTCCGACTTCAGTGGAGTGACACCAAGACAGCAAGTCAGTGCTACTCCAAATACTCTACTGACTCCTTTCAGAACACCAGCACAAATTGCAGAAGGAGGTATTTACTTTTTATTTTAAACTTCAACTGAACTTGCTTTCAATACCAAGATTTATCTCGTCTCAAATTATTTAGTCTTTCTCTAAGATATTCTTTAGTGTTTTATGTAATACGATTTAGAGACTTCAAGAAGTATTTGTTCACATGATTGAATATGATTAATTCATGTATCAAATGTGTATTGATGAGGATATGTAGGTTCTGTTGAAAGGTCATGATGAATAATGAATGTAGCATTGGAAGTCCTCAAACATTATGCAGCACTGGTAAGAATTATGTGTCAGCTCGCTGTAATTTATCTCAATACCTAGTTTGACAGAACCAATTTTTTAATTTCAGGAGTTGGAATGACACCAGGCATGACACCTGGTGTGAAGGGTACCCCTGGACCTGGAATTGGCAAAACACCTATGCGAGACAACCTTAATATCAACCCAAATGATGATTTTGAGGAGGCTGCATTTGTGCATTACAATGAGGTAAAAATAAGTGAATAAGTGAAAGCTGTATTTCAATGACATTGATATCAGGTCGTATTTTTCTTGTGAATTACAAATCACTAAAGTATCATCAACAGACCAAAGTAATGACATCACGATCATATGACATCCATTCTGTGTACTGATACAATATATTTTTGATGTTTTTATGAGTTTTTATTTATTTAATTAATGATTGATGAATTATATATTTATCATTTGAAAATTATTTAGGTAGGTTACTTACATGAAATAAATAAGTATCATTAGCATGTTACTGATAAGTAATGTATTTGTTGGGGTGGTAAGTGGCCATGAAGTAAAAAATTTAATTAGACTACATATTTTCAGCAAGAGCAACGCAGTCAACTTAAATCTAGTCTGTCACGTCTTCCAAAACCAAAAAACGACTACGAAATTGTTGTACCAGAAAATGAAGAAATGGATGTAGGACCATCCCATGATGGTGAATATGTTGAAGATCAAGCTGATCTTGACCAAAAGAGGGAAGAGGATCTTAACAAACAGCGTAAGTATTTGGTTTGCTACTATTGGTTATTGGTAAAAAATGCTGTATTCTGCAGCAATTTTATAGCCAGGGAATTTACTAAAGCAAGTAACGTTTATTTCTTTTGTTCTGTACATTGTTTCTGAAGCTCCAGCAAGCAAAAAGAGGAACACTGTCAGGATGTGGCACAGCACAGTAATTAATCGTTTGGTTGTCACAAATGACAACACCACGACAACCAAACGACCTACGTTTTGTCTGGGTGATTCTGACTTCAAGTTGACTAGTCCAACAAGACTACCCACATTTCATGGGGGCGTGGGGGGTTTCTAGTTTGAAATCTTGTAAGAAGCAATTTTTTGTCAGACCATATTTTTTTTTCATAGTAGCATACATCTTGCACACAAACATGAGATTCTTTAATCATCAATAGCTGGTGAAAATTAAACTTTAAAATCAAGTTAAATTAAGCATTTATTTTCCGTACGACCCAGAATTTCACCCAGTCAACTTAGGTTTTAAAACTACTGTGCTGTCTAGGATGTATAAGGATATTAGCTCTTTAACGTTACATCTTTTTCTGGGGTTCATGGTGAAAACATATTACTGGGTTTCCATTAAACGATACAATGTAGATGGTTAAACTTTGACAGGTGCAATTTATTGCCATTTACAACTTAGATATACAGTAATAGCAACACAGTATTGATCCTGAATGGATTAACAGTACTGTTGATCAATTTATAAGAAGTGTTATTGTTCATATTAATTAATAGAACAAACACATACTAGATGGATTAAATTGTTAATGCATTAAATGGGATACTGAATATATTCTCTATCAGGATATAAATCATTTGTTTCCTCCAGTGGCCTATAGAATAAGCTTGTTTTTAGGTTAAATGGTTCTCATGAATGAGACCAATTTTAGTAATATGAAAAGGATACCTTCATCAAGCACCTTGAATTTAGACTATTTGGATGAAGAAAGTGTTCCAAATATTGCAATGTCTAATTCAGAATTTGCTGAGAACTTTGCATCAGCTATTAATGATATGCGTGTTGATAATGAAACTGGTGAAGAAATTGTTTCGAAAAGATCAAATACTCCAAGCAAAATACCAACGCTGAAGAGAAGGAACAGTTGTTCATCCTTAAATCATAATTTAGTATTGCCACATCAAAATATACCTTTTATTCATAAGGTAGGTCACAAAACTACTCAAGTAAAGCCTTTTTCATTTGAGGCAAGAGAAAAAGAAAGGGTTGCTAAGAAGGAAGAACATAAACCAGAAGAAAACCAATCCAAACAATTTTTCAAAGCCAGATCAATGGAAGTGTTGAATGCCCTACCGTTTACCCCTAAAAAGTCCACAAAACCATTGACTCAAGTGGCTCCATTTGAATTGCACACAGAAAAGAGAGCACCACAGAGGGAAATGTCTATTCGTGAAAAAGAACGAGAGAATGAGAGGTTGAAAAAGTGGATTGCAAAGCAAAATGAAGACGCTGAAAAGAAAGAGATTATGAAGATGCGTGCAGCAACATCATTCAAAGCACAGCCAATAAGAGCATTTAAGCCTCTTGTATTAATGAAAACTGAGAAGAAACCTATTGATGTAAAAACTCCCCAAGTTTTGAAGCGAACTTTAAGTAGAATTCACTTGAATGACAAACCTTCATGATCGATCATGGGTTGATCATTTCAAGGATTGCATTTACATATAATTACTTTCTTGTAAATGATTTGTACAAGCATTTTTATAGACTTTTTTTCATCAAATTGTATTAAAAAAATCACCCCAGTTCTGTGGCATTTGTACAAATATATGTCAATTTAGAACGAAGTGATGTACCCCTGGTTTTACTGGGTGCAAAAAATTGATTGTGCAAGAAAAAGGGGAAGAGGGCGGTCAGGTAAAATTTCATGTCATCATATCGAAAGGGAAGGTGAAATTCTAGAAATTTGTCTGCTCATTTTAGATGACCTTAGTATATTGAAGACAGGATGTTTTGAATAATTGTTCATAGATAGTATATTCTGCGTTGTTGAATATGGCGTAATGTTTTATAAAATTATTTCGTTTGGACATAAATGTGTGTTTTTAATTAGAACCAATGCAACAAATGATTATCATTGTGTCCGGTATGTCAAATGTTATTTATTATTGTGTAGTATGAATTCAGGTGAATTGTATTCTGCAAACATTCATCACTTATTTAGGCAGTTAGTTGTTTGTGACATTTTTATTTACTGTATGAACCAAGTGGATGCAAAAACATGAGTTCAAATCTTCACTTTGTGACAAAATATTGGTTTTAAGTAGACATACATTGAAATGTATTTATAAAATAAACCATTACATTACATGTTTATCCAAAAAAATCTAATTTGATGTAAGTATGTTTCAGCAATTGTTGAGATTTCATGCTTTTTGTATATTTTGAGCTTTACACATATCATGATAGTTTTTATACTACATTTGATTGAATTTTGGCTTGTAGATGAAGTTAAGCACGAATCATTCAAGTGATTATTACTTCAGTTCATATACGTGATTACAATACACTTGCATTTTGACTCGCTTTGATTACTGCTTGTGTATGTGCGATTCTCCTAATTTCTGGCAGCAGACTTTTAAAGCGATTAATAAACGAGAAGTTTGCATTAGGTTGCATTCAAGTAAAGGTAATTTGGTATAATATTGGAATTTTTTTAAATAAAGTATTTGGAAGGCTAATTGCAAATTTCAACTTTAAATGGGGAGACTTGCGTCTGGGTTTTTTGAGCACCCATTTTTCAATTCTGAAAATCTATCGTCCTCATACTTCAGGTCAGCTCGAATTATTAAAGCGTTCGCATGCTGTGCAGCGAGACCTGCCACGGCCAGTGGACGTGAACCACACAGTATTGCGGCCCACCGGCCCCAACGATCCTCCTCTCAACAGTCTGCAGCGGGTAGGTGATGTCAGGTGTATGAATTATTGCAAGGCGCATTTAAAAACGGTTCTGTGTTTGTATTTCTCTTTGGAGTGTTGTAAGACATTGCTGTTACATCATTCAGAAGATATTTTATAGTTTCTGGATTCAATATATTAGGACACTAACACTGTCTAGTTAGGGACACAGAAACCGTATATTTACGTTAGCTATGTTTCAGGGGCACATGCCCCCTTCAACAGGCTTCTTGCGCAATGATCTTGTGTAGATGATGCTGTGTGACGTGGAATGGAATTTCCCACATGACTGAGATCCCCATCCTGATCAAACTTCTGTCACGTGGGAAATTTCATTCCACGTCACACAGCGCCATCTACTAGGGGTCAGACGGTTACAGAATTTTGAATCCGGATTCTCGGCTATCTGTACCCGACCCGTACCCGGGTACCCGTGAGTCACAATTCTGTCAAAATATTTTGCTAATCTACTGTCGAAATACTACTTAAACAATGAATGACCAACGCTTTGAAAACAAAGAAAATTAACAGAATCACGTTGTTTTGCTTGGACTTACTGGAAATTGGTGTGGTTTCGTTCGATCAGGCATGGTACACTACCACCGGTCGGCATTGATTTAACCTTATCTTCCTTCAGCCCATAATATGAATTTAGCAATCAAAATTACAACTTTATAATAAAAAACTTCTGTTTTTTTTTGTTTTTTTGTAACCGTATGGAGACCATCTACAAGTTGTGGTTCTTTTATACTAACCTGAAGGGGCAGACAAGGCTATGCAGTAGTTCTACTATGCGCACAAGAAGCCGTCGAAGGGGGCATGTGCCCCTGAAACGTAGCAAGCGTAAATATACAGTTTCTATGTCCCTAACAAGATGTTAGTGTCCTAAAATTGCTGTTATACAATTCTTTCAATGGTCATTCAGTATCACATTCAGATGTGAAGATATTGATTAATGTTCCTCAGTAAATTATAAATTTTGATAATATTTTGTGCCGTCAGCCATATTTGTCAGCCATATCAGTGAATACTGGTGAAATTTATACACTGTAAATGTTTTAGAACTTGCAAGAAATGAAGAAAAAAATTTCATTTGTATAGGCTGAAGAATTGATCAAGCGAGAAATGATCACCATGTTGCACCATGATAGTGTTTACAACCCAACACTAGCACAGCAGGGCATTGGTGGTAAAAAGAAAGAAGAGAAGGCCATTGTTAATCAAGCTCAACATCTTGCTTACTTGGAACAACATCCTTATGAAGAAGTTGATGAATACCAGCTGGAACTGGTATACTTGCTTTTATGATTTTATTAGAGAAACAGTAATTTGATGCACAAAAAAACAACAAAATGAAAAAGTCAAACCTTTATAGGGAATGGACAGCACTTTCTACATTGTAATGTTGCATTGTCATTATTATTTTGCTAGTTGAAAAGGATATCAAAACGCATGTGATGTTCGTGCTAGTTGAAAAGGATATCAAAACGCATGTAGTGATTTTTTTTCTAGGCTAAAGATCTCCTCACTCAGGAAATGGATTATGTGCGGCAAAAGATGAACCATGGTGAGCTGTCATTAGAAGCGTATACTAAAGTGTGGGAGGAGTGCTACTCACAGGTGCTGTTCGTGCCTAATCAGCAAAGATACACCAGGGCTAATCTCGCTAGCAAGAAAGACAGAATTGAATCCTTGGAAAAAAGGCTAGAGGTTAGATTCTGGTTGAATGTTATCGACATTTTGATTTTCATCATTGTACTTAAGATTTGGGAATTCTACAGGGATCTTTTGAAAATTATGACTTACAAGGCAACACTGCAAAATTTGGAAAACTTTTAAAGCATCATAGTATGTTAACATTTGCAGAATAATCGAGGAGGCATGACAAAAGATGCTAAAAGAGCTGCCAAGTTAGAAAAGAAGCTTAAGATTCTTTTAGGTGGCTATCAGGTGAGGATACTTTGTCTGTGTGGATTGTAGATTATTTTTGGTTGTAATGCAGTTAAATCAAAGACATTTTGCATTTGGTAATTTTTTTTATGTTAAATCTTGTATTTTATAAATATTGATATGAACTTGATCTATCCTTTATTATTTAGCAACGAACTTTGTTTTTTGGGGGGGCGGAGGAGAGATTGCTTCAAAGTAAATTTATGTATGTTT
>CM032666.1:34778602-34825831 GCA_019095985.1 Streblospio benedicti | reverse complement strand
TTTCATGCATAATAGATGTTTACTTACAACATTTCTGAGTGAAAACATTTTTAAACATTGGTTGTTTATTCCGGGATGGCAAAATATCTACGTAGTTGACACAATCATTTTATTCGTTTTCAAAGAAACACACGATATACGGAGCCCAGCTTTCATAAGACTGCTGTCAAACACCTTATCTGTGACCCGACATTTGAATTGTCATCAAATAACTATTTTAGAAGACACAAACCAAACATCTGTCCGTGTGCCGTGCAAGCATCATTGTACAAAAAAATTGATACTGAATATGAACTTACGAGGCTGGATTTTGCGGCCTATGTTCCTCTGCTGGTATTCCCATAGTGCTAACATTCTATTAAATAACGAATCATGTACAGTGAAGTGAACCTGCACACGTGGACTTACATCAGCCATCATTAACAGCTATGAAAGTGTGACAGACAGATGTTATATAGCTCTATACTTATTCTTCAACTTGTGTTTCATTTTTTTCCTCTATTATACATGAGCGTAATAAAAAGAAGATATTAATGGAGGCAGCCACTATCGGCTTATAGTGTCTATAACTATATAGAGTTCTCTCTATACTACTTGTGTGCGTCCTCACACCAATATTTTCTATATACTTTATGACAATCTTTCGTATTCATTTATCATATTCATTATCATAATAAAGAATTATTCATAATAATTCTTTTTCCTTAAATTTTCTGCACATGAACAAGACATACGTGTGTAATATGAGGGGTTTGGGCCTTAAGCAACTGCTTATGTATACATATTAAATTTTATACTATAATTGAGCTTTGAACCTCCTATTTCATATTACACAACTGACAACAAGCGTACCAATGTTGATGTGTGGTATTGCATTTCTGCAAGTAGTTGGCAAAATACAAGCAAAAATACGTTGTATATGTTTATTCAACTCATTCTGTACTATCATATGATATTAATTTCAATGAGCCCTTTATTATTTAAAAACAAACAAGACGATTTTTATAAAAATCAGGTTAAACTGAAGAAATTTGGTACGAAAGGTAGGTTCTTTTCAATATTGGTACCACGTATACACACCTTCTTTGCTACCTTCTCTATCACTGATGTCAGGTGTGTTTGGACTAGAAAGAGCGGACTCGTCTTCACTCTCACTGTAGTAACCAGCATCTGCAGTATCATGATTTATGTATTGATCCTTGAACTCATTTTGTTACTATTTGTCACAAGTGAGTATGTCTATTATGATTAATCATGTGTTATATATATAAAGCACAGTGGTCTGATTAAACACAAATTTGAACATTTTCTTAGATAACAAAAATACATACTTTCTATGACCATATTTGTAATCGCATCATCAGGTTTCATGAAGCCTGCAGTTGTTGGATTGTCTTTCATATCATACACAATTGCAGCTAAACCCATTTTGTTCATCCATTTGCTCATATCATCTTGACGATCCGCACCAAAGTAAAATGTAGTGCCACTATGATGAGCTTTAAAAGCACTGAAAGAATTAAAACATTTATATTCATTCACACATTTAGAATTAATCAAGGTGTGTCAAGGTTATAACAAATTGGCACATGGAACACATTCTTCCTTATTAAAATTCACTGTTCACAGACATCATCCCTATCCCTTTGAAATTGTTTGAATATCTTGAAATTATCGACTTGAGCTTAACATACCAAATTTTAATGGATATAATTTTTTGTAATGTACATGCATAATTTTTAATAACTGAAAATATAGTTAAATGATTCGCACAACAACAAAACAAGCCTACTGTGCAATTAAATAAACAGAACAAAAGTGATGGACAACCATATAAAATTCAAAAATAAAATTTTGTGCAAATATCTTTAAAATATGTAAGAATAATTTAATCTAATCATTAGTAGCCAAGATTAAAGACAGAAATATATACAAACAACAGTCCGTCCAATCAGTTAAGTTATAAATGATGTTCTGACTTACAATTTCTTTGTTTTAATTTCTGGTGCAGGAGACACTTGGAAGCCTGGTAGATGAATTAATCCCATTGCTTGCAGACTGATTTCTGGATCTTTATAGTAATACAAGTTTTGCTGCTTGAGAACAAACCACAGTTTTGACCATTTTGAGCCCATGCGGCTTCCTTTGGTTTCTTTCTTCTTCCACAGCCAGCCTTGACATTCTCCTTTTCCTAAATCTTTGCACGACACTCGCCGATTTGCATTTGGCACTACAAGTCACATAATTAACATCTTGAAATAGGGCTTGTGAAAAAGTAAGATGAGAGTAGCAAAGATCAGCTACAAACAAGCAACACTTTTAAAATGACAGCGATGACTTACCCATTCTCCGCATGATATTCTTTCTTCTCAGGAGACTGGATGGTGACTGAAAATATAGTTAAATGATTCGCACAACATCAATACAATTGACATTTAAATATCATCAAAAGCTGAATTATGAAAAAGAAAGCATATTTAAACATTTTCTTGTATGTTGTTGATATTTTCCCATAAACATCACAGATAGGATTAAGATGACAAAATTTACTTGCATAAAATTCTCAACAACAAAAAATGTAAATAGTCAGGGTGCCAAAGCAGATATTTTAGCCTAACCGCGACTCGGTCGATAAAGTTTTTTTTATGATTGATTTTACTTCCTATACAGCACCCTTAACACCCCAGAAGTAACAAGAGATGCGCACGCATCCGGAAGTTCTCATAGCGTCACTTTTATTCGGAATAGAAAGTTCTCTTTAGTGTGTGACCATCCTTGGGACCTCATTATTGCATATCTGGCGGATATCAAGCGTGTATCCTTGAGGCTTTTGAGAAATTCAAGATGGCGTCCAAGATGGCTGCCACACAATTAGAAATCATAATTTTTGAACTATTAGACACAGAATAGAAAGTAATACCACTTTTTCAATAGTCTTTGACATCAGCAGTTCATTTCTGATGTTGTTTTTATGATCTGAGGTCACAGATCCAAAATGGCCGCTAAGATGGCCGCCATTTAATGAGAAATCATAACTTCTGAAATATTTAACGTAAAATAGCAAGTAATACCATTTTCTCGATAGTAATTAGACCAGCAGTTCATTCCAATTATGTTTTCATGATTTGAGGTCACAGATCCAAAATGGCCGCCAAGATGGCCACCTCTCAATGAGAATTCGTTACTTTTGAACCATTTGATGTAGTACTGTGGCTACCATCATTTCCACCATTTAATTGGAATTCAAAATTCAAAAGTTAAGCTAAACTGAGTTTCATTTATTTTTGTATTATAAGAAGACCTCTTCAGGAGAAAAAAATAAGTTTAGCTTAACTTTTGAATTTTGAATTTCAATTAAATGGTGGAAAAACGGTAGCCACAGCATGAGAAGAACCACCTACAAACAAATGATTAATCTTAGTAATTTATGTGATGTGGAATATCAAGTAATACAACTTCCTAAATATTTTTCGTACATCAGCATTCTAAAACATTAAGGTGCCATGATGGACTGACTCCATTCTGTTTGCCGCCAGCGTGACGCATGGCACTGATGCCAGTCCAAAGGGAAGGCAAGTGAACTCATACAGATTGTTGCCACTGAAACTGTAAGAATTTCCTGTGCGCAAGGCCTGCTTGTCCAGAACTGTGGATATCATGAGCACTTTGTCAGGGTTGAAGTGTGGATTGAAGCTATTTGATCGCGGCGGCTGGCCCATGCGTGGCATTCGGTATCCGGCCACAATGCTTAGCACTTCTGGGTTAGCTACAGTTTCTGCAGTGCCAGAGCTGTGCACCCCTCCACTAGATTGGGAACTGGACGGCCTTGAGGTTAAGGGTGTCCAGCTCTGGCAGATGGGTTCCCCTGCAGGGAAGAAGAGCACTACCAGTTTCTAGCACTTCCTTTGCAAGGATGGGACTTGTACAGGGTCAGGTTACTCATAGTGGGCTGGGTCAAGGGGTTTTACAGCTTCCCGTAAGGTAGGAGACCAGCCTAGTGTCACCTGTGTGCTTTCCTTTGGAATACTTAGGGATAGAAGGGGAAATGGGGGCAAAATTAACATACATTGTTTTGATGTGTTTTCCTGCTTTTCCACCACCGCAACCAAAACCAGCGTGTGGAGCCCCATACTGGCACTTGGCTTTTGAAAGGGCTCCTTCTGGCTGGTAGGGGTGGGGGGAGGTGATTCTGTGCTTCTATGCTCTATGAGTTGGGCAAAATCGTCCACACTCGACACTTCCTACTGCATGAGGTCCTGGAAAGTCTTGCTCAAAAAGGACTTCACCACCCTTAGGGAGGGCTACTCGGTGGTCTGCTAAAGCATCTGTGGCTTCATCCTTCAACCCAAGCACAAGACTCACCTCACCATATCTCGCATAGCTGATGTTCTGTGAGGCCTGGCCCACCATGGTTATGGCTATTTCAATAAGAGTTAACTGCACTTCAAAATGCCTCAGCTCCCACCAGGCAGCGTCGATGGCCATCCACAAGGTGGACCACAAGGTGGCCAACTGCCCCATTGCATGCACTATCTTGGTTTGCACTCATTTCATGGTGGAGTCCATAAGAGGCAGGAATCTTCCAACTAGGCATATGATATTTCTCCCTGCTATGTCTGGGGCGCACCTGTTTAGGATGTCACTATCCAATTGAGGGGCCTGTAGGCTATCCAGTCCAGGGACTGGGTGTGCCTTCAAGAATTCCTCCACGTCTTTATCATTCTCCGAAGAGGTGCAATGGCAGGGTATGCACCGGGGCCTTATCAGGCATTGCCCTGTAGCTCTGATATTGCGATGAATTAACTGCTGATTGAAAAAACTATCGAAAAAGTGGTATTACTAGTTATTCTGTGTTAAATAGTTCAAAAGTAATGATTTCTCATTGCGTGGCGGCCATCTTGGATCTGTTACCTCAGATCATAAAATCAACATCAGAAATTGATTGCTGGTGTAACAAACTATAGGAAAAAAGTGGTATTTTTTGCTATTCTACGTCAAAAAGTTCAAAAGTTATGACTTCTCATTAAATGGCAGCCATCTTGGATCTGTGATCTCAGATCATAAAAACATCAGACAGGAACTGCTGATGTAACAAATTAGAGAAAAAGTGGTATTTTTTGCTATTCTACGTCAAATGGTTCAAAGTTATGATTTCTCATTGAGTGGCGGCCATCTTGGATCTGTGACCTCAGATCATAAAAACAACATCAGAAATGAACTGCTGATGTAAAAAACTATTGAAAAAGTGGTATTACTTGCCATTCTGTGTTAAATAGTTCAAAAGTTATGATTTCTAATTGTGTGGCAGCCATCTTGGACGCCATCTTGAATTTCTCAAAAGCCTCAAGGATACACACTTGATATCTGCCAGATATGCAATAGTGAGGTCCCAAGGATGTAAAATCAATGATAAAAAAACTTTATCGACCGAGTCGCGGTTAAGTTGGGCGGCACCCTGACTATAAAGTAAATGTACTGTACAAGTTTTATAGTCTACTATCTATACGCTCAGTGACTTCACATCATTTACACCAGTCCATTGGCATCCTTGTCACATATTTTTTCTCAACTCCCATGGGAGCATACAGCACAAAGCTGCTACCAAAGCACAGACAGTCATATCACTCACATTGTTCGCTTGCCTGACTTGTACCTATTTCACGCGTAGGTACTACGGAGCAGTGTGCAACCTGTTGGAGGTAGGTTTGCTCAACACCCATCAACACATCCGACCGGGAATCTATATAAGTTTTTCATATTGGACATCACTTTAAACATCTGCATATTTGTTTGTTTGTTTGTTAAGTTGTTTGTTTTTTTGTATGGAAACTGCAGCCATCTACTTGCTGATGATTATAGCAGAGGGAGGCCACGTGGTGTTGATACATGGATCTCCAGAGGCAGGCTCGGTAGCCAACTGAGACTGGAGGGATCACATTAGCTATCGTTTTCAAGCTAGGTGAGTTATTTTGCGTGCAGAGGAGTGACTGTGCTCTACACGGGGCATGCATTTAATGAGGCTTCCGAACTTCGTACATGAATAGATGCCACATTCCTTGATCTGCTGTGAAACGTGAAATTCAAAACGTTTTTTATACCAAGCAGAAACAAACATCGATGAATTGAAAAGCTTGTTTTAAACAATTCTGTCTGAGTGTCATCACCATATATAACAGCGTGCATGTTGTTATTTGAAACATTAACTTTCTTGTAAATATCAATATATATAAAGGAGGAGGGGATTTTTTGTGTCACAAAGGCTTTTTAACCACAAGACGTACACACTTCAAATTATGTATGTACCATCAGGACAACTTGGTGGTCGTTATAATGTCACATTTCAAACCAAATAAATTGGTTTCAATGATAAAAACAAGCAAAAAGAATTTTGTAGAAAGGATGCTTACAGTGCCATGTTTGTTAAAGGTACGTAATACGTTAAACGTTTGTATATATGTCAAACGTACGTTGCACGTCACACGTGCAGTCATACAACAGGGAGCTGGGAAGGGTGGTGATGGTGATGGAGGCGCATTTTATCTGCTCCAGCCTTGTTTTGAGGAGGGGTGTTGGTAGAAAGGGTATGTGTGTCCATATGGCAAGGGGGGGGGGGACACATCTGGTGGTGGAGAATTTAATATGTTCCAGATCTCATCAATTTCAACCCGAGCAGCAGCAGAAAGTGGGTGATTGAGATGCACATTTATAATGGCCTGCACGTGTTTACCAGGGGTAGGAGTAGCTGGAGGGAGGGATATTAGAGGGATCAAGCATTGTCACATACATGTCGTGTGTGTATGGCTGTCACATATGACTGTGGGAGGAAGGTGATGGGGGTGTATTTAATCTTTCCCAGACCTGTATAGTGACGGGAGCTGGTGTGAGAGATGTGGGACAGGGGAAAGAATGGGAAGGGAGGAGCATTTAATCTGTTCCAGATCTTATCCGTTTCAACCAGAGCAGCATCAAGAAGGGTGTGCATTAATTATGGACCAGTTTAGATGGAGATGGGGTAGAGAGGGTTGGGGAGAGAAGAGTGGGGTGGGGTGGGGTGGCGGTGGAAGGAAGGGTAGGGATGAGTGGGACATTTAATCTGCTCCGCACGTGTTAACCATGGGTAGCAGTAGCTGGGGAGGGATATTAGAGGGATCAATCATTGCCATATCTAGTACATTTAGTGTGTAAATGGCTGTGACATATGAGGATGGGAGGACGGCAATGGAGGTGTATTTACAGACCTGTACACTGACGAGAACTGGTTCGAGGGATGTGGGACAGGAGGAAGGATGGGGAAGGAGCATTTAATCTGTTCCGGATCTCATCTGTTTCAACCCGAGCAACGCCGGGTAAACAGCTAGTATAAATATAAAATTAATATATGATAATTTTCTTCCACTGAATAAACATTTATTGGACTTACCTGATGATCATTCATATTCACTTGCATAACTACCATGCTGGATTAATGCGTTCAGCACATAAGAGATGTACTAAGATGTCAGTGTATATTGTATTGTCTACTAATGCATTAATACTAATGCAAGGATTTCATTCCATTCAGTGATTTAAAAAGAAATTGTTTATAAAAAGAAACCAATATAGAATTCCACCATGCATCATGCAGATATACTTGTGCACCATCTGTTTGCTGTTTCGTCGCAACTTCTCCTACCTGAGTTGGAGAGTCTTTTTGTGCAACAGGCACTTTTTGTGGGATTCCTCCCACAACCTTCACTACATAAGCCTGAAGGCTGAAAATAGAATCATATAAAATTCATTTTGATATGGTTGGAATTCATGAAATATTGACAATGGCACAATTTTGGTTGAACAAATAACCAATTGGACCAAATTTAGTCTCTATGGAATCCATTTTGGTGCTACTCATTATCAAATCATTTTTCAATCAATTGGGAGTCCAACAATAAATTGCACATACATAGGACATCATTAGTGTCATTACTTATTTCATAAATTGACGATGAAAACTTATAAAAGAACATTGGTATTTTTGAGTGTATCATCATGTTGACTAATATATATAACTTCAAATTGCCAGGAACACCATTACCTCAGTCAGAGATCTAATTAGTGGAATGGAAATTTTAAAACAAACATGGCTGGGAATCAAGAGAATAATCCTTTTATGATGAGATCCTAGTAAACATTGATTTGTCATAATATGTATATCAATAGGGCACATAAATCATTTCTAGTTATCGATTAATGTCAGATTTGTTTTGTCTTATTTATAACAATATCTAACAATCCTATAGTCAGATAAATAGCTTGGCATTAATATCAAAATATAAATAAACACATAGAAAAGAAAAATACAAAATTAATGTAATAATCATAGTTAACCACCCATTTCTGTATATCATATTTAAACAATAAATCTGATCTGATTTATAATGTACATGTAGGTACATCATTTCAATAAGTATTTAGGGTTGATTATTTTAGTTTTTGCTATCCAACTGTTAAGCTCCAGCTGTTCCAAATAATTGTTTGCATATAAGAAGCAAAGATAATTGTTTTAGAATTTAGATTTCATTCAATATTAACTGGGTTTAAATAAAATTTCTTGCATAGCAGTCATTTAGTTAGACATGTAAGTAAATATGAAATATCAGAAATGTAAATGTTAATGATCCACTATCTAGGATCTAGGTCACTATCCTTTTTAAAGTTGATTTGGAGTTATACAGCGTAGAGGTAGAATACAGGCTGTAGCTACAACTATTCAATAGTATCAGTTATATTCATGGGAATCAAAATGATGGTATTGGCTCTAACTTGCTTCATTTTTACAAAACACAATTATTACTGTACTAATTGAAATGACAACACAAAAAAGGTAATGAAAGAGCTATAACAATTGCACTTACGATGGAGGATGCATGAACAGGACACAATAAGATTATGTCTACACCAAATAACACTATATTCACAGACACTGATTGGATATAATGATTTTAAACTATTTTAACTTTTCACATTGCACTGATCTTTACTAAATTATCCTTAAAATAATTGGAATTGGTAGAACACCATCTACTATAAAGCTAAATTATAGTAGGACACAGTTGTAATGCACTATAGTATATCCATGTTTATCTAATTATCAATCCCTGAGATTCCTCCATGATAACATTTTTGTAGTTTGATTATTTAGGGCATAGGCAACCCAAAAGTATTACAATATATAAAGTGTAGGCAAGCACGCAAAGTAAAGTCCAATAAGGAAGTATTTAATATTGAAGCTCAGGACATATCTGTGAATGCCCATAGTATACAATAACTTCCACTGTTTAGAGAAGGATCCCAATTTTATAAACCAGCCTTCAACATGTCAATCATACTTTAAGTAAACTTACAGTTAGGAGGAAGTAAACTTTTGAGAGAGGATAAACAATGATACATTTTCACATTTCTGTTTTTGTTTTTATATTAAAAGCCACAATTATTCTTTCTAATTGTAATACAATATAATATATATTTAAAAAACAAACAAAGACCACTACGATCATAAAAATGATTTCCAGATATTTGGAAGAGCCCACAACCAAAATGTCTCGTCCTCATAAGCCATATTTTTGTTACTTTAAATACTTTTAAAGGTTACAAGAATAGCATAGTGAACATATATTGGGACATCAATGTCCAAGTAAACCTGGCTGCAATGCAATTTAACGTATATTATCTCTTGAAACATTAGAACCCCAAAATCTAAATGTGAAGCAAAACACTGACACGCTTATCTTTCATTATAGTTTCTCAATCTATACATTAATGGTAATTCAATGTTAAATCCAGTTTTTTAAAAAAAAATGGGGCGCACTTAAGGAAAAGGGGGGGCGCACTGACGTGATTTCATGAAAAACCCTATGAAAATGAAGTATTTTAGTGGGAAAGGGAGGGGAGGCGCACGCCCTCTGCGACCCCCCGTGGATCTGCCTATGGGTATTATCATTGTAGTTTGCTATTTTGCATATCAACTGAAATGCTTTCACATCATTGCTTATTTTGTCATTTTCCTGCTCAAGAGATGCCACACATCCCACATAACACAACCAAATTTTCCATACTATTTTATGATAAATGATATTTCATGATTACGTATATGTTTTAAAAATCTACTGACTCCCCCTTCTTAAAGGTTATGCTCAGTGGCCGAACAAGTATGCCTGTAGAGAAGCAATATGATGTGTTCTTTGCATTCTGAAATTTTCTTTCATTTTAACAGCATATTAAAGTATGCACAGCAATTTATATACCATGCAATAAGAGGCCAGTATAAAGCCACCAAAACACGTGAAGGCGAGAAATGTAAACCGAATGATTTTCGTCAAACGTAACTTGGACGGTGCACGTAAGAAGCCGCCTATCTCTCCCATGTTAAACGTGACGTCTGCCGTTAGAAATCCACCGTACGTCTGGCGAAAATCATTCGATTATGCAATATCACGTGACCTTGCGTTTTAGCTGACAATATATAACGGTATTTTTATAGATGTAATAAATACTATATATGTGAAAAATATGAATCATATTTCCATTATACTTCCAATGGAAAAGACATTGAATATTGATCCTGGATTTTACAGAACCCATATATTTTTGACTGAGCATTATCTTTAAGTAATGAATGTTTCCTTACATGTATGTAGAATTACTATGTACCCAATGGAAAATGGATAGTCCATCAATTTATAACAACAGCACGACGAATAATCTCAACAGTCGAGCGGTTTTGGTTCTTTACGTAATGAAACTATTATCGACAGTCAGTCGTTTTTACATGTATGAAAATAGAATTGGACATTTATGAACCAGTAGTAAATTAAGAAATTGAAAGATATATTAAGATAATTGAAATATAGTAAAAGATATAAGGTTTGAAGCGCAAAACGGCACTGGTGAGCCCCCTCAGGCCGAAATTCCGAGATTCACTACGGGGGCGCCGCTTTCGAAGCAAGGTCAGTAATTATATATTAATTATAAAGATATAATCGTGCATTCGAAATCGCTCGTTAATTCATACATTCGAATTGACGAGTCATAGCTATGACTTGTAGCTATTTAATACCACCTGACAAGGGGGAAATACATCTCGTAAGAATATTACATCTAGGGTACATAAAAGAAAGGTTTAACTATATATGGGCTGCTTATGTCTCAATTTTATTTATTTCTATACTCTTGACCCATTGTTATGAATAACTTACTATTTGGTATGTAAGGTTCCTTGCATATTGTATGTGTATCATATTAGTGGTTTTTATTTCTATTCAAATATATGCTTATTTTTCAAAAGATTTACTAAAATAATAAAGGAAATTCAAAATATTAGTTTCAAACGTTTTCGACATCTGTCCTGTTCAGAATATAGCTTAAAACCTTCCTTTTTTTATCTTTTTTTTTCCAATTAAAATAACAGTATTTTGCACATAGAGTTGTTCCCATATTCAACTTGGATATCTTCTCTTCTATTATGAATATATTTGATGAAACTGTGTGCGGTATTAGAAAAACTTTGTGGGAGAGGCCATTTTGTCAGTTTGTGTGCATGTGCGACAGCATCTCATAGTGCTCCCTTCAGCTCGTGACCAAGGCAATAACTGACTTGCTCTGATTTAACAGAAGTGTATCTTAAATCTAAATGTAATAGTTTATAGTTGTGATTCAAGTCTTGTTCTGACGACGTCACATTTTACATCATGACATTGGTACGGTTAATTGATCATTTCTCGCATACTCGCATATGTAGCACATTCATTGCACAAAGCTTATCACTCACATAAGCACTCAAACACTTCAACCCAATGACCTGTACCTAATTAATGGGTAGAACTGTAGGTGCCACGCAGCAGTGTGCAACTATTTAGTGATAAGTTTGCTCAATAAACACCACCAGACTCGACCAGGAATCAAACCCATGACCTTCTGGTGATGAGTCCAACTCCATTTTCCCTCGGCCACAGAGTTATTAAGAATTCATATAATGGAAAGTATCATACCATAGTTGCACCAATGTAAGACGTGTACAACATTTTTATACAAATTTAAATCATAACATGATAACGGTGTATTAAGAAACTAATGTGAGTGTAAAAGCTGAGCAAGATGTTAATAACAATCACTGCAGGGCATATTTCTTAGTAATTCTTGCATCATTGTCATTTCCTGATAACTTGCTAATTTTTGTTAGCGTCTGATAACTCAAGGTCATCAATAAACTCCCTTCAACTGCGAATTAAGTGGGTCTTACTTTAGTTACACATCGTACATAATCAAAGTTTGTCATAAATTATTCATTATAATGACATTCAGACAAGATGCTCGGTAACACTGATTTACATATCCTTAAACCATGAACCTTGAGAGTGTTCATTGTGTTGGTAGAAAGTATTTGTGTACATATTTTTTGAAATCACAACACTTTTTTTACTTATACATCAACTATTTCACCAACTAGCTGTTGGGATCATCAAAATGACCTCCTGTGCATGACAGATGGTCAATCCTGCTGACTCTCATCATGCTTCATGACCTGCCTGTACGTTCGCATGTGGACAGCCTCTTTGATAGTTCTTGTCTTCCAATCACTCTCCCTATTGATCACACTTATCCGAACATATCCTAACGTACAGGCAGGTCATGAAGCATGATGAAGGGGGCCACCAACTCTCATGAGTTTACAATTCGATTCTCGGCGAGAGTCGGCAGGATTGACCGTCTCTTATGCACAGGAGGTCATTCTGATGATCCGAACAGCTAGTTGGTGAAATTGTTTATGTGTAAGTAAAAAAAGTGTTGTGATTTCAAGAAATATGTACATAAATGAGTTTTAATGTCAGAAATTCTAATTTGTATATTGTGTATACAGTTATTGTGTACATAATTACCAGTCACAAAAACACAAATTACCAGTCATTTGATAGATATTAACAAGGAAAATTTTAACACAGTCTAGGTTAGTGGCACTAGGTTTATTCTTATTACATTCATTTTTGTACCTCTAATGCTTGTTATTTTGTTGTTGGAACTCGGTATTTCACTGGGGGAGCTGCCCGGCTTCCTCAGGATATGGTTCAGGACAACCAGGCTGGAGAAGCTTGAAGAACTATCCTAAAGAGAGCTGAAGACATTGTTTCCAACGAAGAAGACAGATCCAACACAGAAGAAAAGTTCTGGGTATCAATGGTTACCAGAAGTGGGCTATTGCGATTGGTAAGAAGAAAGAAAGAACAACAACTAGAATAGAAAGCAATAACACCAGCACAACATTCTGGATAAGCATCTCCTACATTAGAGGCCTTTCAGAAAAACTCCAAGGAATTTTTATAAGAAACGGCGTAAACTTGTACGTCTAACCAACAAGCACTCTAAGACAATCCTTAGTTCACCTGAAGAATAAAACTCCAAAAGAAAAGCAGCGCAGAGTGGTAAGTGGTATATGAGAGAACATGTGCTACCTGTAAGGAGACATACAAATGTACATACCAGTAGGAGAGAAAAAAAATACAGCTTAAAACTAGATTCAAAGAACACACAGATATGAAACACCCATATTCTGCCATCACAGAACACCTCACGAACACTAAACACAAATTTAGCATCAAAGACTGCAAAATACTAGGAAAAGACAAGATAACCATAATTTGAGAAGACAAGTACTAGAGGCTCTTAATTAAGATCCACCAGAGAGAACCAACGCACTACTCAAACCTTTCCAGCCTGGTTGTCCTGAACCGTACCCTGAGGAAGTTGAACAGCTGGTCCGGAGTAACTTAGAGTTTCGATAAAATAACAAAACAGAGGTACAAATATGCACTTATATACTACATAATAAGGATAATTTTGATAATCAAATTAAACGAAATTTTATAATGTGCATTAGCCTTTTACAAATTTACAATTCTTTTACCTTTGAGGTCGATCATCAGGTGCATTACTGTCAATATCGACAGCGGCATGACCGATTTGCTTCTCCTTAAAGAAAACCATTGAAATTATTTAAATATATGTGAAATCCAGAAGTAATATATTAAAAAAAAGCTGGAAGTTTTTCCCATTTTCAAGCAAAAATATAAACCTTTTCCATATGCTCGATACATTGGCTTACATATTATACATGAACATGTGGGTAAAAATAAAGTTGTTTTTCATGGGTATTGATTATTTATATTCATCAGTACTGGAGCTTATTTTTGGACAAGAATTAGCATATACAGTGGAACCTGCCTATGTGGACACCTCCCATTTCAGGGCATCTCTCTTATGTACACACTCTTCACTTCTCTATTTCCCTATATATCATACATAAAAATTAATGAATCTATCTTTTCAGGCCACCAGCTGAAATTGGTACATGCCCATTCATTCTTGTCTCCATTCATCATTTTATGTTGGGTTTATATGTGAGCTAGGTTTTTCCATCATTGTTATGCATTATATCAAATTATATATCAAGCCTACCTCTGCAGCTAATTCTGCCCTTCTGTTTGAGTCAATTCGGGTTACTTTATTAAGTTGAGGAGAACCTTTATCCTCAGACGTACCAGGAACCTCTGTTACTATTTTTCTTCTTCGTTTTGGTGACTCATTGAGCTGAATTGTAAGCTCAGATCTAAAAATAAAAGCACAAAAAAACAATAAAAGCGATGATGCATTTTGGATAGTGATGAAGAAACACTCTTGTAAAATTTATCTAACATGCTGAATCATATCATGATGAATTGCAATATGAAGCACCCCCGAGAAGCACTCTAATAAACATTTCTTAATCTAGGTATACACGTATATTCGATTGATCTGATGAAGATTTATAGCGAAGGAAAAGTCTTATCTGTAACTATTACCTGTGACATTTTGCTGGCGAAGTCATGGGTGGTTCTGTGGGCGGAGTTATCACTACCGTACTCACACATATTTCTGAAAAGAAATTAAGTAGATTATAAAACTTGACCATACATCTTTTCGTAGATATCATAATCCAGTGACGCAGGTCACTTGGTTTACACAAAAACATCCCAGATCAAATTCCATCAGGTAAAAAAGTACTGTTTTCTTATTTTGATAGATATGAAATAGAACACTAGAAATGCTAAAGTTAAAACTAAAATAATTGCATTTTACCTTTTTCACCTTTAACATCGTTACCCGCATCCTCTTTTGTAATAGAGGACTTTACAGGTGACTCTAGAACATAAGTGTCAAGACTTGGTGATGTTAGATCAATGCTTGGATAGCCACTGCCTTCAGAACTTGGAGAAGATACAGTAATCGTATACGATTTGGGTCTACCAGATTCAGGGAAGTCTCCATTAATTGATGGTCTCTGCATGACTGGAGAACCTAAATGGTCAACAATTTTGCACAATCAAACATCTGTGTAAAAACATAACAACACAACATGTATTATGCATACAACTAAAATAGGCTACTGATGATTGAGCAGATGTGTAAACTTAACTAATCTAATTTATTTAATTTGTTAAGCAAACTATTTTACTCCTCCACTACAAACAAGATGGTTGAACAGAAACCAATCACTAATTATTTAATTATGCTATTGTGGTGATGGTAAAATGCATACATGGTGGTATACCACATTACCTCCACTGACTGTAGCCCTTCTTTGCTTTTCCTCAAATACTGGCAATGACTGAACCATGGAAAACCCAGGGGATTCTGAACCACTTCTAAAAACGTTGTCATTGTCATCATTCCCATTCTCATTGTCAGCTTCATTATCAGACAGAATTTCTTTGACCCTATCAGATGAATACGTACATTAGGATAATGTTAGACAAAAGAAAAATGCAGGACTTTGAATCTTTCATTTAAAAAATTAGATGCAAAATCAAAGAACCATATAATTTGGATTAATTATGAGATTCGTGTTAGTTTGCATAAATTAATATTTCTGAACTAAATTCATGTTAATCAATGTAAATACAATTATTTGGAATGCTAAGCTTGACATGTAAATTATGTTAATCTTTCAACCAAAGCTTTAGTAATTCAGCAGTGTGTTATAATGTTTCAATAAAACAAAGTTATCATAATTTCACTTCTGGCTTGCAAAGCTTTTAAAATTTCACACGCTGTACACGTGAGCTATGGAATCAGATAAAGGGTATTCCTGGGTTATTTTAACAGCATGCATGCTAATGGCCATTATACAAGCAGATATGTACTCAACATTTGGTATTTTCTTTCTTGAGTACACAGAGAGATTTTCAATTTCAAAAATATGGGCAGCATGGATTTATGCCTTTAAAGCATCCAGTTTCTCTTTAACAAGCTTTTTTAATCATTTTCTCTTACAAAGATTTGGTGCGAGAAAATCCATTATTACTGCAGCTCTTGGAATAGCTCTTGCATATTTTGGAACAATGTATGTCACATCAATCTATGGAATTATTCTTCTTTATGGAGTACTTCAAGGACTATCATATGGAGTACTGATGTCTACCGCTCTTCAAATGGGGGCATTACATTTTGTCAAATATCGCGGTCTAGCAGCCGGTCTTTTAACAGCAAGTATGATGATTGGTACAACATTTTGGCCCCTGATGATAAACTTTCTATTTACAAACTATTCATGGGAAGGAACTTTTTTATTAATGGCAGGAATCCATCTACACATATTCATTCCTGCAATGTTATTACCCTCAATATCAGACCAGCACTCTTCGGACATCAAAGTGATAAATAACGAAATGGATGATATATCAAAAGAATCTGATAGGAAACGAAGTCAAATAACAATAGCTGTCATAGAAACCACAGATAAAAAAAAGAGAGAACAGCAACATCAAATCAGACATGAAATGCAACCAGAAGCTAAATATGATGAAGCAGATGACCAAAAGAAAGAGGATCCTCGTACCAGCAAAACTTCACATTCACAGCACCTAAAGAACAAATTTCTTTGGATTCAATTTGGTGGCATCATCTTGTGCCAATTTGGCCACGGTGTAGTATTTGCTTTCATCCCATCACTTGGTGTGGAATATGGTCTCACAAGATTTGAAGCATCTTTGATCATATCCATAATATCTATATGCAACATTGTGACTAGGCCAATCTTTGGAGTAATCACAGATATACGTATATTTAGGGAGTGGAGTATAAATTTCTGTGGCATTGCATTCTGCATTTATGGTACAACAATCATACTTACAGTTTGGTGCAAAACATGGAATTTAATATTAATGAACATGGTGTTGATAGGACTTGCTAGTGGCATGGCTATTTCAATACAGAACGTTTCTTTGATAACAATTGCTGGACCTAAGGCACTTTCACTCTTTCCAGTTGCGTATGGAATTTCAGCGATACCTTCTAGTAGCCTTGGAGGTCTGATTTTGGAGACTTCAGGTTCGTGCTTCTGGCTTATGATCATGAGTGGATGTGTACAAGTGACAGGAGGCATCATTGTGATGATAAACAGCTGTTTATTTTACCAACATCAGACAAAAAGAAATGCAGTAGTTGAACCACATATTAGTCTTCAAAAAATAACTGATTAAAGACAGTGAAACTTCTATGAGTTGATTATGATTGATAAAAATAATGTGATTAAAATCAGGTGTATTTTGTTAATTCATTCAACATGAAAATCAATTGTTAACACATATTTTCTATTTTTTTTCTCCATCATAAAAATTGAACTCGAATATTTTTCAAACAATTTACAATGAAATTTACATTGATTGATCTATCTATCTAGTTCTAAGTGTAAACGGTCAGCAAAATCATGATGACATATAAAAGATACGGTAATAAAACAAAGATATTTTAAAAAGTAACATACGGTTCTACGATGGGCTCTGTCGCTGCTCCAGGTGGCATGTCTAAGAGATCCTTGATAGACGCACGTCCACCTCTTTCTCCCCGCGACTTCCGTTTACTCATTGCTTTTGGAAATGTAGATTGACCTAATTTTTGCTGATTTCTGCGTTTATTTACTGCTGCACCATATATATTTGTGTGGTGTGGTCTCTTTTTCACTGTCAGAATTACCTCCTTTTTGTTTTCTTTGAGTGCAGCAACAAGTTTCTTCAATTGCCATCCTACCTGTGAACAATTATGACTACATTGTAAATAATCCTCAAATAGTTGAAACGTCAGAATGTGGTTAAAAACCAATGGCATTTTTCCATGTCTGATTGCGAGTCCTTAGTATAGAATTAAACTGATTGACACTAGCACATTGGACAGAAGCAGTTGCAGAGAAATTAGTGTGGTCATTTAATTTATTTCACAACACCAGCTAAGGTATTAAAAATGGATGTATTTTAATGTGAGCTGGTGAGTTTTGTAAATAATAAAACATACCACTGTCTGATAATTCACTTGGATAACTTCATCTCCGACTTCAACTTTATTACAAATATCTGCTGGAGACTAAAAAAATAAAATAGTGAAGTCAAGTAATAACCTACAGCAACTAATGACACAATATGAAAAAAATTATACTTAGGTAAGAAATATCCCAGACTATAAACAAAATAAAAGGGTAAGAGTGTACAAATGAAAACACTACATATTACACACCCCACTATTAAAGTTAAATTCCATACCCCTGGTTTGATTCCACTTATGACATGGGTCCCATTGCAAGATGACTGAATATGCATGCCAAGTTCATCCTCAGGCTTTTTCCTCATTGTGGCTAACTCCAGAACAGCTGGTTGGATCATCAGCGGATCAGAGCAATTTTGAATCATTGCTTCGCACATGAGCCACAGCTTCTTGCACTACAATATAAGTTATGTCGTAAGCACCAAAATATAATTATTTCTCAACACTTGGCAGTTTATTCTCAATTTTGATTGGTCAAGAGTCGTGCTAGATATGAGTTTATCACTACTTTGTAGAAATGAAGTCACTACTTTGTGAACGGAAAAACGGTGAATGTTATTATTCACAGGGTTGATGTTTGAAACCACACATAGAGTGCCCGTGTTTTATGCTGGTCGTCTTGTATTATCAGAAACAGTACTCTATGAAAACAAACCTAAGAAACTGTATACTCAAAAAAGTTAGTATTTTAGTGATGGTCTAAATTCTTCACATTTTTGGATATCCATACTTATATAATTCCATGATTCATTGTGTGAAATCATCCAAATGTTTATCAAAACAACATCAGCATTAAAACAGGACGTGTACTTACTCACCACTAATTTTGATGTAAACAATTGAACCGGATGTCACTGCATAATGGTGAAGTTTGTGCAATGTTTTCAAATTAAAATAACTCTTTAAGGTGGTGAGAAAAAGGGCCATGATATGTTTTGAGTTTTGAGATTGCCCTATCTCTGCAGTTGTGGTATCTTTTACTGCACGCGTTCGCTGACGCTCACTTGTGCAGGAAAAGACACTACTCATGCAGAGATAGGCCCTGAGATAGGCCGATCTCAACACTGAAACATATACCATTATCCTTATATCTATCTATACTATTCTATAGACAACAGCAATAATGAGTGGAGGTTAAAAAAGCTGAAACATCTGCCTTTACTCCTTTAAAGTTTGGCACAAGTAGGCCTATACCCAATATCCATGTGCAATAGAAAATACTGAACATTCAAATGCTAATAACATAATGTAATATGTACATGGTACTTACAATAGCCATGACTGCATCCTGGCTATCTGCCACGTTATCACCCTGTGCCGCAGAAACAAGTTCAAGACCAAATTTTACAAATTTGTCTCGTTTGGTTCTGTATTCCGAAGCTCCTTCAAATGGTGACCTGAAAGTTGGTAAGCCAAATGTTAATACAAACATAGTGTTTTTGTTTTACTTAAAACTTGCATTATGTACCTTTGAGCATTAGAAACAGAAGAATAGATTGAATTATGGACGGATGTATCACTAGTAAATTACCCACAAAACAGAGACAATTTAAACTATCTCTGCATTATCTGCAATTATTGGTAGATGAGGACTCGTATACATGTACGAAAATATGTTGTCCTGGATATTTAATATGAGTTTTTGAGTCACAAACACAAGATTATTATGAATTTATATTGCCTTAAATTCATTGAATAATGTTCTATGCTGCAATGTAGATTTAATTGAAAACTTCAGGAAACAAATCATTTATTGACAATAAATGGTTTTTAGATTTTTCCATTTACATTATCTTCTGCTGTTTTGAAAAACACAAAATTCAAAACCTGCCTATCAAGCCAAGACACCAAACTCTTAATAACATCAATAAGATCAGCTATATGGAAAAGAACTGGGAAAGGAAGAGTTTGTTGATCCCATCGTGGATTGTCTAATTGGGCTCGCTCTTGAGCAGCAATATAACCACGGACTTCATTATGAAGACATCGGCTTCTGCATTCCAACTGAAGTGCTAATGATTGTAGTGTTTCATTGTCAAGTTGGTAGTGCTGAAAAAAGCAATTCAAGGATAAACAATAATCAATATTAGTAAAAATACAAAGGAATTTGTTAACAGCTATGACATTTAGATGAGAACTGGGGGTTTTAAACAGGAAACTTTGAAAACCTCAACTAAGTCGATTGAAAACTGTTGTCCCCAGTAGTACTTATAATCATATACTATGGGATTTATTTTGTAATGACATTGCTAATTTCGAGAAAAAAATAAATAAAACCTTTAACTGTATGTATCTTAATCATGCCTTTGAAAATTGTCAATTCTCAAAAATATCAAGACATGTATTTTTTTTTCCCCCTTTTCAAAATTAGCAATGCTATTTATGAACACTGAAATCATATAACAAAGTTTTAAAGATAATGCTCAGCCAAAATAATATTTGTTCTGTAAAGCCTGTTTAAAGTCTTGTTTAATATTTGGGAGATGGGTGAGTTCTTAAGTGCACCATCCAAGTTATGTCTAACGAAAATCATTCGCTTTACATTTCCGGCTTTCACGTGTTTTGATAAGTTTATACTGGCCTCTTATTGCATAGCATTTAAATTGCTCTACACGCTTTAATATGCTGTTTAAATGAAAGAAACTTTCAGAATACAATGACCAAATTATATTGGTTCTATAAAAGCACACCGTATTTGTTTGGCCACTGAGCATAACCTTTAAGACACTTATTATGTATCGATATATACATGTATATGTGACGATTCAGCAGCATATATTCAGTACCATATATCTTAATACATTAACATGATTGTTGAAAAAAAATTACCATATGAAGTAAGAGCTCAACTGCTTCAAGTATAAGTTCTTGATGACCCAATTTTTCAACTCCAATTTTACATAGATCACCATGAGTAAGTGACAAAAGTTTAGGGCCATTTACCTCTGCTTCTTGAAATTTATCACAATAAGGATCGAGAATGTCGTCCAAACCTAAAAGTGTGAACAAATGATATTAATTTGAACATTAATGCCCTCTGTATTTCTCTGACAATAGCTAGTCAATCAAAATCTTTCTTTTCATTCTTTAGTGATACAACCTTAATTTTTTTTTTAAATCATCTAATAGAATGAGGTAGGCTTTAGCTCATTAAATGGCTAGCCTCATTCGTTATTCAGTTTTCAATAGCCATAGGAAAAACCCAAGGCACCAGGAAATCCATGATGAATAAATAAATTTTTGTAATGTATATGTCTACAAAATGTTAATGAATATTGCTGTTGTCGTATTTTTTTCATGATAGGTATTATAGATTAGATAACCAATACAGATGCCTCAAAGAATCCAGGTAGGTAATTCAACTACTGATTGACTTAGGAACAAGTGTTTGTGGTTACATGATTCTATCATTCAATTGTCGTATCAACCATGAAAATTTGCAAGCTGAATATTAAAACCTGGGAGCTAGTATATTGTTCATATAAATTTTAAAATTTTAAAATACAGTGTCCTTTTTTCGCAGCATATATCAATAAAAGTTTACTTTAAAGTTTTTTTGACCTCGTGACGTCACTCGCTATTTACAAAATCACTTAGATCCCGGACACAGGCTGAGTTGCTTGCACTGGGCAGTTTCAGCTCGATTATAATAGTACTGCATATCTAGATTTTGATACAAAAAAATCAAAGAAATAAGAATATATATCGACTCTATACCTTTTAACCAGCTTATAACTTGGTCTGGAACCCATGTAATTATATTGACAAAACCAAAATTTGACATTTTCCCCAAATATATGTAAACACCTGAAGAACCTGTAGTAGTCGCAAAACTATCAATTTAGCATTTTACAAATATAATATTCTTTTGTAGAATTTAGGCTGATAACATTTTTTAACAGTACATGATTCTTGTTGAATCAAAATAATTGTTTTGCACATCATCAAAGAGGCAATACGGTGTGAAAATAAAGTATTTGAGAGTATAAATGCACTCATAATATATAGTCTATAGTTCAAGTTGACAATATATCAGCCAAAATGTAAACTGCTTTCACGGATTGTGATATAGAGTTTACAAAATACAACACTGTAGAGTAAGGCTAAAGTAGGCGGGGCAGAGTGACAGTGACATCTTTCATTCATCACAAATGTAAATATGTGTAGGTCTAGTAAAACACTAAAAACACACGTGTAGAGGTCTATCAAGCAAATAGGAAGCGATATAGCTTTACAACATTCAAGTGCATTTCGTTCATAAACTCATTGATGATGTTTGGATCAAGTCTGGGACGTTTCCATAGGTACATGACATGTTATAAGTGTAACACAGGAGCAATTTATACAAATATGTTGCTGTTTTAGTGTTGTGCAATCGATCTGAACCGTGTAGGTTCACACGGTTCAGGTTCAACACACAGGAGCAATTTATAGAGATATGTTGCTGTTTTACTTGTGCAATAAAATCTGAAGCGAATAGCTATTCGCTTCAGGTTTGATTGCACATCAGTAAAACCGCAACATATCTCTATAAATTGCTCCTGTGATGTGTAACCTTACAATCATTGCTAAACATTTGGATGAATCTCCATTTACTTAAGACTAGCTGGCTATCTTTATTGCCGAATGTATTTAGTTACTTCAAGTGTAGATCTACTAAAGTACTACATGAGTAGTAGGGCCTACATTAACCACAAAAATTGTAGCATTGTAGCAAGTATATATCAATATATAGCCATATACAACATAAATAATAGTGATGGCGACAAGTTAAATATAGTTTGAGGCTAGAAGTGTACATGTGTTTGTGAACATATTTCCCTGGGCCAGGTCTGAGTCACTATATATATATCTCGGCTTTGACACTAATGTAATAATTCTCAAGGACACACTCGTGTCACATGTCATGTTGCAACACAGCAGTAAGGTGAAAAATGGTCACAAACAAATGCACAGGAACGTGGCCGTTATTGACTTACCTAAAGAAATGATACCAGGGGTATGAAATCAGTATTTAGAAAAAAAGTGTCACAGATATCAGATCCAAAAATATAATGTCATAAGCATGATAAGAGACATACCTAAAAAATGGTACGCGCATGGCACTGGGGATATGAAATCAGTATCTAGAAAAAAAGTGCCCCAGATTTCAGACCCAAAATATAATGTCATAAGAGACATATAATTTTTTTGATAAAGCTCAGTCATAATGTTACTAAAGAAAAGAATGATGTGAATTCAAGCAAAGAATTTTTTTTATTATCTTATAATAAAATGATTTGTCACTATTTGCTTGAAAATGTCAAATATGAGACCCAAAAATATTCAGAATTTTGAAAATTATGTCCCAAAAATATAATGAATGGGAAATTATGACCTCAAAATGTAATGTATGGGGGAATTATGACCTAAAAGTTTATATAATAGATGGCGCAAAAAGTATTTGTTGGCATGTCCATACTCACCCAACCTATTGAATATGTGTCTGAAAATGGTCCATATTAAACTTGTCACTACCACTCCAACATATGGGTTATCGTACTCAATCTTTTAGTTATGTAGTTATGTAATTACAGTAATAGTAATTAAGTAGTAAATTAAAGTAACAACATAAAATTAAAATGATCATTTTTTTCTTTTTTTCAGTGGATGTGGTCAAAGCAATTATAGTTTTGGCAGTGGCTATTATGGGAGATCTCACATTACAGGATGTTTAACGGATCCAAAAATTACATCCAAATTTGTAAAGGCAATTAAAGAAAATGATGTAAAGACTGTACGGAAAATGCTAAAAAAGGGAGGACTAAACTTAAATGAAGCTTTTCGATTTGATGGGGAGCAAGAAAAAATGACTGCATTACATTTTGTTGCTAAAGAAGGTATGGTTCATATGCTAAAAGAGCTACTTACTAGCGAATGTGATGTGAATGCAGTAACTGCATTTGACATAGCCACACCCTTGCATTTTGCTTGCCAGAAAACTGATGCTGATGTGGCCATGACTATGGCAGAAGACCTGATTGGTGTTGGAGCAGACGTTAATGTTGAAGATCATGCCCAGAAAACTCCATTAATTATGGCAAGTGAAAATGGTAATCTGCTGCTAGTACGTCTTCTCCTTGATAATGGGGCTAATGTAAATCATAAATATTATGAAGAGGAACTACCATCATGTGTCTATCATGCATTAAAATTTGTCACTATGACACCGCCACAAGCTGAAGAGAAGGTGGACGCATACCATGGAAATAATGCACTCATCCAAGCCTGTCGTGCTCACCATGTTTCGGTGGTCAAAGAGCTCATTAACCGAGGAGCCAATCTTAATATTTCTAATACCAATGGAAACACACCACTTCATATTGCCTGTCAATCTGAATGCAAATATGTTTATTCTGATCTCAGATCTAGACATCCAGTCGCTGGTAATTCTGCCATTGTAAAATTATTGATTGAAAAAGGTGCAAATATCAATGCTAGAAACAATTTCACAGACACTCCACTGAAACGTACATTTGATGGAATTGTATCACTTTCTGGATGGAGTTACCCAATTGAAGACCGAATACAGGAGACATCTAAAATGCTAGATATAGTACAAATATTGTTACACTCGGGCTGTGATGTTACAATGATGTATGAAGAAGTTGTTTTCACAAACCATTCTCCTAATGGTGATCCGGAATCCCTCCCAGTTGTCCTTAAAACTGCTCTTCACTATTTCCTAAATGCAGGAAGAGCTATTGCTTTATATGATAGCACAAATTTGACAAAGCACTGGTGCATATGTCTCCAACTTATGATCGCTGCTGGTTGTCAAATTGATCCCTTGGACCTCCTAAAAGCAGAGACTATAAGTCACATAACACCTGAACTGCTGACTGCCCTTAGAGAAGCTTGTGGAACACCACATACATTGAAACAGCTATGCAATATCACTATTCGCAATGCGGTGCAGAAGCCTCTAAAATTGAATGTAATGAAATTGAGCCTGCCAATTATTCTAACCAAGTTACTTACTCTTGAAATATGTGACTAAAGATTTATGTGTGATGCAGATGTGAACAAAATATATCAGGCATACGAGGATTTTCTTGTACTCTGAAAAATTCAGCATATTAACTATTATGCCTATGATAATAAAATATGAATCTAGATATGACGGATAATTTTTCATTTCAACTGTTCAACAGATGTGACACCATTTTAAAAAATGAGAACTTCGTAAGTGCATTATTAATTGGTTATAAGGTATACTCTACACAGATAGGATGCATATGGTCTGTATTTCAATATTTTGTCGATATATAATTAGTTTCAATAATCAATGGGTGTATAGATGTAGAAAATGTGTGATTTAAATTTGACAAGGCTGTCATGTAAAACTTTTCATAGAGGCTTCTTGGCCAAATATTTTTGTACTTGGCCTCTTTTCACTTGTGATTTAAAATTCAAAATTTTTAGGTGAAATGTTATTGATAAGTAATATTTGTGCTGTGTCAATTTTGAAGTATATTTTCAGTATATAGTGTCCAATATTCTAATAATTCATAACATGAAAAAAGTGAGAGTGGGATATATTTTTTGTTACAATGTGTAATTATTGGATATTTAGATTTTATAAGTGTCACTAGTCAATTCATAAACGCGTTAAGATGCAGCAAGGTATTAGTGTGCAGCTGAAGAAGGTTGTAACTGTGCTGGTCACAAAAAAGGCTGGTAGTGACACCAAATGCATACCTATTTAAAGATTGGAGAAACTGTTTTTAACTTTATTGAAACTTTATCTCATCAGAAATTGAAAGAATCATGAAAATAATGTCCAGTTCATTCTTGTTATTTGGTATAAAGCTGTGGGTCTTATAATTCAATTATTTTAATGTCTTAACCTGCTTTTCTTTCGAAAATTAACACTCAAATTCAAATGTCAAACAATTTTAATCGATTTCAAACTTCACAGGTTCCTTTTCAAAAATAAAAAATCAAAATGAAAAAGGAACCTGTGGAGTTCGAAATCGATTAAAATTCTGTTTGAAATTTGAATTCGAGTGTTAATTTTCGAAAGAAAAGCAGGTGAAGACATCAAAATAATTGAATCATAAAAATAATGACCATGATATAAATATGATAAAAAGAGTGTAGATTTCTTTTTTGGTACAATTATTGTTTGTTTAATGAGTTAAACATATATAAATGGTTGCAGTATTGTAATGAAGACTCATGTGGTATATAAACCCATACAAGTTCTCATAGCCTTTCGAATTTATACAAGTAGACATGTAATGTGCTGACAGCAAGTTGTGGATTAACGGGGGTTTCTATAATAACAAAGAATAGTACTGAATATCAAAATAAATAATCATAGGAATGATGCACTATTTTTTTGCCGCACCTCATATAAATATTTAAAATTTTGATTGCTTTATATCATAATGACCACTATCATGAAAATACCATTTCATCAGTCTTTGGCAGAGACAGTCAGACATTTTGGACATTCCGTCTTTGGGGAATATGTTCCATTATAAGAACAGCAATATTTTGATTTGCATAGTCAACGCATACACATGGCTAGTCACTTTAAGTGATACAATGTGTATTCAAATCAAAATTATAACCAAACTTGGCTGTTCTAATTATAGGACCTAATCCAGTTCAGGCAACTTGTGGCAATATAGGAATGTTCAAAATGTCTGAATCTGTCTGACAAGGAGGGAGAAAAATATCATTTTCATGTTAAAGTGTTCATTATGATGTAAACGAATCAGAATTTTTAATAAAATGTCAGTGTGGAAAAGAATAGAGTATCATTCCTACGATCTTTTAGTTATAGTAGAAAATGCTGTTCCAGTGTATGTACAAGAGAAATATCTATTTGCCATTAAATTTATGATAACTTGGACTGGACTGTGAAGTTGATAAATTTGCACTCATGTCCACACGTAGGTGCAAGAGCTCCATCACAGGACCCCACACAGGGTTCTGCCACAATCATCAACTGTTGTGGTTGCATGAATTAACTTTACACATGATATTCTGGAGTCAACACTGCTTTTGTGAATGGTACTAATGAACTGATTCAGATATCTTGAGAACTGACATCTTACAGTGTGTTTCTGTAGTGGCTGTGGGTTTAAATGTCTCTAGTCTTTGTGCCAAAAGTCCTACAATGTATCTACTTACATTATTTTCATTTAAAATATTTTAGAATATTATAATGTTTTTGAATGTCATTGTATTTTAAATCTATATTTAACATGTTATTTATAAATAACACTTGCTATCATGTACTTTTCGATTTTGCTGGTTGTTTTGTACTTTCATTGTTATAATATATATGGGTATTATGTGAATGTATTTATTGGCATGTAATATGGTATTAAAATATAATAATTGGGAATTGATTGAGGCCTCTGTGTGTGTTATAATATTTATTTATGTTTGTGAATCTATTTGTTCAATATTTAATGTACTAGATGTAGTTATTTTTGCATATTTATTCTCCCTGGTATATGAAGAAGTCATCTCTAATAATTGTTTTTGACCAGCTATCATATGTAGAGGAGCTTTATGGTTCTCAGGTGAACTTAATTCTTTACATAATCAAATTTTGGTACTTTTTGTTATGTTTTTACAACTGTTTACTGGATTTTGTTCTCGAATGTTATGTTATTACAATATTTATTTATTTTTACTTAAACATGCATGTTTATGTGTACACAATTGTGATAGGCCTATCAGACATAGAGAGATCAATTAGCTAGTCTACAGCTGTTAAGTCCAACGTTTTGGTTATATGATTACAAACAAAACTTTACAAATGATATTTTTTTTGTTTTTGCAATTAAATTGCTATTTTGAATATCATGAATTATGAAATACCAGAAGTTGGATTCTTCTCAGCTAGATGTTAGAATTCTTGATGCCTGTGTAATTTTTATTGGGGTATATTTATGTTTTTATATTCTTCATCTTGTAAATGCAATCATTACTGATCTCCATTTCAAACTCGCCATTACCCTTCACCAACATCATGGAGGATTTCCTCATTGGTACAAATGTTTTGTCTCTTGTTTTGTTAAAAAAATGTGGTCAAATATTTCTCGTTAGATACTAGTTGGTTATTCATTGAGAAATTAATAATTATTTCAATGTGAAAGTGTAGGGTAATGGCCCCTACACTACCAAAATAAGCTAAATTGTGTATAATAAGTTGGAGAAAACTATGCACTGGTGTTATTTTTGTTTACTGAGTGTCAGTGAAAGAGTCCAGGCAAAGACATCACAAGTGTATGGCTGATCTTCATGATAAAATATACCATTTCTATTCCTTTGTTTCTCCCTAGTACATGTAATATCAACGATTTTATCATAAAATGAATAGCTGATAATTGAATAATTCAGCTCATTGGTCAAGTCGGGCGTTACTCTGGCCTATAGCTCTAGGCCAATCAGCATTAGGTATATATTGCAAACTGGGGAGAAAGGTTGGTCAAATGCTGATCAGTAATCAGATTGTGATCTTGTTACGTGGTAATAATGGTAATTTCTACACATATTGAGTTGCCTGTAGACAGTATTTGTTATTTATGTTCTGTGATCTATGCTATACAAATGGTATTTGTGTTTATTTAGTTGTTTCCTTTTTTTATTTTGTTTTGTTTAAAGTGTTGTGATATGTTGCATATATTATATTATTAGCATATAGGAACTTATAAAATGTAGCAAGAAATAAACGATGCCATTATTGTTGTAATAATATAAATGTGTTATGGTTATTTATGAGCTAAATCCATGAGAAAATTTATATGGTAATGACACACTTACTATGAATGTAATTATTGTAGTCTATTGTGACAGCTTCTAACTTGTTCTCAAAGACTTTAATTTGCACTGTCATTGACACACAGCTAAAATTTTACAGCAATTGAAAATAGATTAATTGGATTTTTATTTCAATATCAGTAAATGACAAAGCTAATTTTGTGATAAATCCTTAACAATATTATGTCTTAGATGTTCGAAAAATCCCAATATTGTCTTTAGACTTGTAATTCTGTCGCTTGACGGCAGCACATGAGTCTCATAATTTTCTGCAAGAAATGTGGGAGGGGCTTCGTGGGGATCGAAGCGCTGTGGTCTTTGGCTGCCCTTGGTCTCAGAAATAATTATCACAAAATTCGTTATCTATTTTATAGCAATTTAACAATTTTGTGCCTTTCAACTGCCATTGTTGTATGTCGGAGTATTTTTTATCTTTATCAATATTTACTTTGCAAACTGACATAATTCCAATCTGTCCTACAACCAAATCATGAATTAATTTCTGCATTTGTTGATATAATTTATGAGGAGTACTGGTCTCTTTACATAAGATATGATTGCTTTTGTTAAATAATAAACTATATAGAAAACCTAATTATTTAATGAAATAATAAACTATCATTTAGAAAACATATTGTTATATTATGTATTTACTTTTAAGTTCTCAAACTATCACATCATAAAATGGTCAATTATTTTTCGTGAATATAAAAATTCTAAATAATTAGATATATAAAACTAAATAAATAAATTCTACAAACTACCAAGTATATGTACACATTGTATTTGCATGTTCAATCTGTTACAATTATTCTTGATATTTGAATAGTCTACAAATAGGTCTCATGAAAAAAAAAAAAAAAAAACTCATTTAGACTAGCGTCAGTGTGAGAAAATGCAATAATTGTGGCTATAGTTAATTTATTTTTATATATTTCATAGTATTTTACATTACCGGCATTCTTGGTTCTAAACGGCCGTTAATTTGCTGGGTTTTTTTTTGCTTCTTCAATAATTTAAATTCGCCAAACAAAGAATGAAAATTTAACACGGATACATCGTTATATTTCCCACTCCGGAACCATTGTTTTATTTCCCATGGTGTTGGTCCAAGTACCTTATTTCTTGGGAGAAATATTTTAATATTTTCTTTTAGAATTTGCTTACTAAACTTTTCATCTAGTTCCTTTGGAGTCTCATCCATTTCTTGCAGCGGAATCAATATTGGATTAGAAATGCTATTTCTGACAATGTCTGGAACTTTAGGATGCGTTAGAAAAGTACTTTCTCTAATGTTTATGGGGTAAACATTCAAAAGAACTTTTAACAGTTTCTCATGAACAAACCACATGGGTAATGGTGGTGAATACTGACTTGCATGAAATTGAGGTAAAATCAAAGTTCTATTGAGCCAATATGATATTCGAAATGCATTCAGAATAGCAACTTTTTCTGCATCTCGCACATAATTGACAAGAGGCACATGATCATCGATATGTACTTCATCTTCATTTACGTCCATTGGATTTGAGTATATTAAGTACTTTGCATTTACATCTGAGTAATAGCCATTATCAACCATCCACAAATGATTTTCCTTAAATCTCCAGATCTTTGTAAATTTTTCCACAAGAAAATTATTATGCACAACTATACAGTCTGAACAAGGATTATCTCCTGAAAAATATCGCTGTCCATTCACAAAGTATTCCATTCCATTGAGATATAAAAAAATTGGGAGTGTTTTCACGTTAAAAGTATTCCCTGGCTCAATATTTGATTTTTGTTGAAAATCTTTTATGACACTATTTAGTATTCTTTGATCATCAATATCTGGATTGATTAATGACCTTTGCAACATCTCTTTATACATTGCCTTTGTTTTAGATGTAGGTCTTGCATAAACAAATCCTGCGTTGTGATTATTAGTATCCCACATGACCGCAACATCACATTCTTGATTACACTGATCTTCTAAATCTCTCAATGGATTTCGAAAAAACACTACATCATTATCAGTATGTAGAACTTTGTAATTGTCCTCTAAAACTTGACTCAAAAATTCAGTTCTGATATTCATTTTTGATATAAACGATGAGCTGCCAAATGGAGACTCAATTTCTGAGTCTTGATTTTTTGAAAAAACATAGCAAGGAATGCATTTTTTCTCTAAAATCTGACAGGCATTAATGCTTGATGAAAAAAGTAATACATTTGTAATATTATGCTTTATGATAGAAGTTTCAACAAAATTGATTGCCATTTCTATGAATCCCATATCAATGTAAGAAACAATAATAATATTCTCATTATTTGCGTTTCTTGCCAAAGCTTCCACAAATATGAGGTTATTAAAAGTAGCTAAATAATACTCATTACATGGTGTAACATAATCAGTCTTATCTTTGTGCAAGATTGTCAATTGGTTTTGTAATGGAACATCTATACTTAATGCATTGTCAAAAAAAGTTTGATTTTGCAGCTTTCTGTTTAACCTTTTTGAATGATCATTTCTGAAGATAAGTAGCAATGTAGCACATATTATCAGCCACAGCAAAAACCTTTTCAAGTACCTGTTGGAAAACAATAATTTCATATTATATAAACATTATTGACAGTAAAATCAGATATTTGACCAATTTCAAAATATTTGCAAAGGAGTAACATAACAAATGCACACACATGAACTTTCAATTTTACATACCGTTGAATATTTCTGATTATCAAAAAGATGTAATTCTTCCACATTTCGAGACAATTAAAATTGTGTTCTTGAAATATCAAGACCTGTCATTTGGTTAACGCACTTTGCATCAATGATTTTAATGAGTGAGTGCCTCAGGTGATTCGTAATCATTTCTTATGCATATGAAAAAAATGAATATATAACTAGTTAACATACTACATATTAAAGTAGCTAGTTGGAACATGCTTGTTCTTTAAAAAAAAGGTTCACTTTATATCCAAAGTTATTTTCTATCCATCTGTCATGAAGTTTCGAAATAGATAAATTCCATTGATCGTTAAGTTTACACCTTTAAAATCCAGATATATACTTAGTATGATTCATGATTTTAATGTTAAAGGAAATATTGATACATTAACTAGTGAATATTGCTTGAAAAATAAGACAAAACCTATTAAGATTCTCCTGAAAGCACATTTTATCTCAACCATTGTAGATAGCATTTGTTTTTAAAAGCTAAATTTATCATTATTCATCTAGTTCAGTCCACCATTAACATAATAAAAAGCAACATTGTAGTTAGAAGAATGGATTATGGACTTTAATATACATGTACACGGTCCGAAACCAGCCTGCACTTGTAACCTTATTATGATGGCAGGTACGTGTAACCAAAACATCGATTCTAATGTTCGTATGTCTCATACTTATCAATCTCTGGTGTACTATATTACTGTAAACCTTAGTGATCAAAGGCCTGAAATCACGTAATCTGTGTAATCAACCATTCTTTTTTAACATGAATGTTGCACGTAATGGTCTATCCTTTGACATACCCGGTATTGTACTTGTGGCTGTGTAGCATGACTGACAAAAGCTGCTAAATGCGTTACACTTCCAGGCCGCTATTTTGGATATTACAAGTACAAGCCGGTTTCAGTGAATATACTTGTTGGTATGCAGATTTTTATAATATGCCATTTTCATAAAGTTTTGTGGACAATATGCCAACTTAAATGACAAGTAAAGCAGCCTTATTTAAAGTGCATGTATTCTGTATTTGAAGAAACTTTATAAATATGCAAATTGACACAATGCCGGAGGCATTTAATGCAGGCACCGGTATATTAGAAAGTGTACAACAAGAAAGCAAACAAAACACTGACTTAAACATTTATTATAAAAATATAAACTCTAGAATATATCTATACATCCATGACCCCCTTTACTTGTACAAGCAGTGTCAAGGGTCTCGTTCGAATGACTGCCAATACGATACACAAAATATATATTACACAGTAGTTGATAAATAAAAGTTGAAATAGAAACCAACTGCTACTTTTGATGTTTATACTTGTTCTAGCACATTATGTATAAATACTTTACTTAATATACTTCTTATGTAGCACACCACCAAAGGGATCAGGAAGGAAATATTTTGTTACAGTGTTGTATTTAAACTTTTACAAAGAATTTGCTGGTTAGGAACATTGTGGATGCATTATTTTATTATTTACCAAAATATCTAAATATCTATATAATGTTTTTTTTTTTTTTTTTTTTTTTTATCAAATTAACACTATTTAACTTAACCATTTTCATTTATTGTGTTGCATCTATCTGATGCAATTTAGGAAAGCTACAGTGTATATAACTCTACATATTATTCATTATGATCGGGTGGAAATTAATCTCGTATAACATTCTCAGTCACACAACAAATATCATTCTAGGAACTACAATCTTAATGATACAATGAATGACAAATAACACTGACGAAACACTGAAACACCAAACTGACATCAATTAAACATACATTGTACTTGTATCCCATAAATTTTTCATAAACACTATGACAAAAACTTCACTTATTTTCAGTCACCGAGATCCACATATCAACATGAAATGCATTTGTTTTTAACATTCTCCACTTTAAGCAGCACATACACACAATTGAATATTTGTCAACCTAGTTTACTCTGATGAGACCTCTTTGTTAATGATAATGACAGTTTTTTTAGAATTAAGAAATCAAAGATCAAAAGTGCATCAGACAAAATATCGGGCAATGATCCGATCCCATAACTTCTGTCCTCATTCCGCTGTCACACAGATTTTCAGTAAGTCTTTTGGAGATCACAAAGTAATCAAGACGCCTAAAATGAAAAACAAAATTTTTTTAATCTAATATTTTGCTCAATATATTTTTAAAATGTAAATAAAATGGAGCAAATATAACTACAAACGAATTGGAAAACAAAATCTTGGTAAATACAGTTATCAAATGATATTCCTGAATAAGCATGAGGCGATTTATACTAAATTGCAAGCTGTGGAAAAATGTGGAGGAAAGGGCACCCTTCCTCAATTTTTAAATGGTTGTCTTGTATTACATGTACTTGTCACCGTATTTACTAAGAAATCATTAAGCCACACTTCAATGCTTTTGAAATAATCAATTTTTTTCATATTAACAAATTATTACACATAGAAATTTTTATCACACAGATTTCAACATTAAAACACATGCATACCCCGGTACATTGCATAGATTTATCGTATTATGTTCATTCTTTTACTTTTTTGCTTAATTTATTACAGAAAATACTTATGATAGTCAACATACCAGCCAACATTCTTTCCTCTTGCATTACCCATAAAGGTCCAAAATGAGTATTTACTCTTTTCCTCCGGGTAAAGTTCTCTAAAGGAATCCACAAATCCTTCATTCAACAGGTTTGTGAACTCTTCTCTCTCAGCATCAGTAAAACCCGGAGTTTTATTCTTGTTGCTTTTAGGATTAGCCAAGTCTAAAAAAGTAAATTAAATAATCATAACCTGGAAACAAAATTCAAGTCAACTTAAAAAGGCCGTAAAAGCAAGAAAGCATTATGATTCATTTTTCATATGCCACGTGTATGAAACAAGTGAAAGAATTAGTTTCTTCTCATAGGCAAATACTACAATTTAAAACTATCACATATACATAACTAATAAAACCAATAAAATCCAACAATGGTTCATACTAATTACAATAATATTTACCAATATCCAAATGTGCTACATTTAAATCGCCACATAAAATGACAGGTTTTTTCTCATCAAGCGACTTTAAATATTTTCTGAATGCTGGATCCCATTCTTTTGTTCTATAATTCAATCGAACCAGCCCCCTTCCTGAGTTGGGCACATCTGCAATGTTATATACATAAGCAAAACTTTACACATAAGACTAAATATATTCATTATAGTGTCTAACTAAGTCATCATGCCATGTTTGATACCTTCCAAGAATTAGTCTGAATTTAAATGTATTATTGTACATATCAACATTTACACCCCAGAAACATATGTAAAGAAAAGTCGATGACACTCACATGCGGTGACAAAATAGAATTTTTCCAGCTCAACAGTAATAACTCTTCCTTCTTTGTCATGGGCTTCATCATCTAAATTAAGGGTGACAAAGTTATAAAAATGGGTGACATTTATAGTAGGCTTATGGAGAAAGCAAAAACATAAAAAACATCCGTATTGTTTATAAAGTCATGTGAATATAAAAGAATACTTACTTATGCCATATGATACACTTATAGGATCATGCTTTGTGTAAAGCCCAGTTCCCGAATAGCCATCCTTATCACCAGACAGCCAGTAAGTTTTATAACCATCTAACTCAATCTCTGCTGGAATTTTTTCTTTTTCACATTTTGTTTCCTGCACACAAAAAATGTCTGGTTTTTCGGCAAGAACGTAAGAATGTCCATTTTTCTAAAATCAAAAATGAAAAATCAAATAATTTTATACATATTCTATGGTAATGTGACATTATGACTAAGGGAGCTTGCATAGCGTACATAACGAGAAGAGAATCAAATATATATCGACTTTGCTACAGTGATTGCAGATCTACATACGAGATTGAACTTTCTTTCTTCATAAAATGTATGGTATGACATGTATTTTTATTTCCCTTCCATCCCATTTACTGTTATTTTTGCACATTTTCACACCATTACAGAAGACTTTGTTTGCTTTCTTCATGATTTTTAACCACCGAGTGGAATATCATACGACCTGTTTTTTCATCATCAAAAAAAAATCAAGTTATGAAGAACTTATTTGTTGTATAAGAAAGTTTTATTTCAATGTGAGCAATCACCGATTTTGTTATTACAAATTGTACTTGATTGGTGAACACACAACTTGGTATAACTGAATATGATTTTGGCGCATTAGTTATCACCAGCTTTTTTATATTCATATTGAATGTGTTGATTTGTGACTTCTACATGATTTCATGCAAAGAAAATTAAAACTGTTTGATGAAAGATCAATATTGTTTAACATAATATTTCCATCCTTAATACAAAAATTTCTGAGCATTGCAGCATCAGAAAACTGAGCGACGTCCCTCCCCCTCCATGGGTGTATAGAAAACTGACCGCCTCTCCCACCCCCTATATAGCCAAATTGAGAATCGTCCCAACCGTGGTCTGTAAATTATGTAAAGCTCCCTAATGTCACAGTTTTTAGTTATGTTAATGTTAAGATAGGTTAGTTAGGTGTAAACAATAATGATCAGATTCACACAGATTGGATGTGTCATTCACCATCAGGAAAGCTAAATTAATATAGTACCTATTATTGCATAATCACTTCAGATTTTGATATAATACTAATGAAAAATTGCATTGACCTGTGAAGGTAATAATTAAAGAACATGTTTTCTTTTTTTTTAAATAGCTTTCTGTTTGTGACACGTACATACATAATAACATTGCATCCAACATAGAGCCTACCTCAGCCCAGGCCCTGATTCCATTGACATTCATTGAGGCAAATTTCCAATTCCAAAGCTTTCCATCTTTAGTTTTAGCCTCGGATGAAAAGTCTATTGTATCCACACTTGGGATATGGTCCCTAGTCGCTTTCTTCTTCTGTTTAGGAACATCATCTCCATTGGCTCCTTCTGACTATGAAAATATAGATACACTGTACAAAGTGTCAGGGTCAGGATTAGCCACTCGTATTGGGTAGCAAAATCTTGTGGAGGACCAGTAAGAAGTTTTAGCAAGACGTTCTTTTGGTGAGTAGCAATTCTAGTCAATTTGGCATACAGGTAATAATTGGGTATAGAGTTAGTGCAAGGAGATTGAGTGAATTTTTAGTAGGATGAGGGGTACTAGTCCTGCTGACGAGTAGATGTGCGCGCCACCACATTGACATATGTTAGCAGGTCGTCACACTTACATTTTAGTGATGTGACGATCTGCCAACGCATGTCAATGTGATGGTGCGCACATCTAGCAAGTACCCACCTAGATCGCCTAGAAACACATATAGACAGCGTGTGCAACTCGCAGGAAAAGGTTCGGGTCAAGCAGGGCCCTTAACTTTAAATAGTTGCGGGCCCTGCTGTGATATGTGTTTGAAATGTAGAAAAAGAAAGTGGTTGCTTTTATAGACACACATTTGAACATGATAAAGTATGGAATTCACTATGACTCATTAATATTTACCAAAAATAGTTCAGGGACAGCAGGGCCCTTAAGTGCTACAAGTTAAGGGCCCTGGTAAAAAGTTGGGGGCTCAGGGAACTCGGGCCCCCTACTATTTCAAACACTGGTATAGAGGAAGTGCTCCAGTTATGGGCAGTGTTCCAGTGAGTTATGGGCACATCCTAACGAGGTCCAGATTGCACATCAGTAAAACAGCATCATATCTCTGTATAAATTGCTCCTGTGATCCTACGTAGGGTTGATTATTACGTATATCTCCGCGGGAACGCACACGTTTGATGTAGAAACAGATTGTAGTCTGAGATAACAATCAAGAGATTATAAGTAATTAATTGGCTAAATGTTTACTTAATTTAAAAATAAGTTAAAATATACGTATTTGCTCATGAACCTATAATTGAGGCAAACTGTTAAGTAGTGTTTTCAAATGGGGAGACGTTTTACGGTAGTCACAACGGCACATCGTGACCTGCCCATAACTAGAGCAATGTTTTAAACGTCGAACGTAACCGTTACCAAAACAAATATTAGAATTTATAGTACTTATTTAACAAAGCTAGTATTCTAGTCTCGTGAAATGATAGAACATTGTCTATATTTTGATAATCTGGTAAAATATTTCATATATTTCCATCATTTATGAGCAAACTTGATTTTTAGGATAGGTTATGTAATATAATGTTAATGCTTATTTTCTTATGAAACCTAATGTCACTGAAGGATTTGATTGAAATGTCATAAAGATCTAGCACATAAAGATTGATCTCAAAATTGGTTCTGGCATATAAATATGCAATATCTACAAAGTTTACATCAATGCCTACTTGCTATTTTTGTCTGTAAATTCCCTCTGTGTGCCCCCCCCCCGCCCCCACGGGCGCACACAAAGACCGTCCAAACGTAAACAAAGAGTTTGCATTTTGCATATAGTAGTATGCATTTTTGACGATCTACAATTTTAGCGACCAACCTACCTTGCGTTTAGGAGGCATTGTGGAGTTAAATGACCTAAAAACACCTTTTTTAAATATGTTGTAAGAAGACTTGAATGGTTTGTACAATGTGACAGATGCTCTTTTCAAAATGCACGTTTTCATGAAAAATATCCCTCACTGATGTCCAGCGAAACATAAAATGCCGGTTCTTGCTGGTTTACTGATAAATAAAAGAATAAAAAACCTAAATAAAAGACAATTAATCAAGCGCAAATGTTGTGTACTAGTTCAGCTTTTGGAAATAGCAAAAGTTATATTTCTGTACCCGCTACATATTGATATGCAAGGTACTTTTCTGTGACGTCACTATTAGACGAGTCTATGTATTACAAAGGTAACCCAGCTTTCCATAATTGTATTTACAAACATAGCATTTTATCTAAGAATGTCTTTCTAGTACAACGAGTTAATGTATTTAGTCAATATATATCTATTATTTTATCAAGTGATATCTAATACTGTATCGACGAGCTAAGCGTCTTTTTTCGACATACCATTTTTCCTTTTATAAGGACTAGTCCACTGCTTGCCAGGTTCCATGTGTGTTTTCTTCTGTGCGTAGGCGCGAGTATCTTGAAAATAAAATTAAAACGTCAAGTTCTCAAAAAAATGTCACAAGTCAACACACTATTCAAATATTTTACCAAAAAGAATACTCCATCGAAAAAAACTGATAGTAATGAAGGACATGTTGATTCTTCTAAAAGTGGAAAATCGGAGTCGAGTGAAAATAAAGGTGAAGATGCATATGATATTATTACAACTTCAATACAACATTGTCAATAATATTAATATTGGACTAAACTGATGTGGTAACAGAGCCATGCAGAAGTGTCTCCCTATAGACACGCAAGCACATCTGCTTCTCATCCTTTGATTTGCTTCGATGCTCTCTGCTTCAACCCACTACCATATCCAGCCTGAGTAACAGGAGTAATTTCTAGAGTAGATGTGCTGGTGTCAACACCTCTGCATCGGTTAGAGCATCAATCGCACAGTTTGGTCATGCACACAATCCGTGAGTTTACGTAGGATCCGTGGTCCTCAGTAGCTCAGTCGTTAGCGCGTACAACTTGAAAACAGGAGTTGTCTGCGTCGTAAGTTCGCGGCCCGGTCATGGCATACACAGTGTCGCCAAAACCGATACGTCGTACGTCTGCCACTGAGTTGCTGATTTCCACACAGCACGTCGCCACCGGACAGTATTACTACTAGATGGTGGCGACGCCAAGCGGAGGTTCGGAAGCCTCGTTAAAAGGCGTGTCCCGTGTAGAGGCGAGCCACACCTCTCCACGTAAAAGAACTCACCTAGTTTGAAAACTAGCTAGTGTGATCCCCCCACCCCTGAGGCTCAGTTGGCTACCTAGCCTGCCTCTGGAGAGGTACATGTACAAACACCACGTGGCCTCCCATTCACGCGTTGCCTCATAAAGGAGGCCAGTCTCTCATCTGAGACTGGCTTGCTTGAGGAATTACAGATCCAGATCCCAGCAGGCAAAAAAATTTTTTCACTCCCCATTATGGTGAAAATTCCTCTGGATATCAAGTGTATTGTAACACAGAATGTTAGGGCACCATCACGTGGATAGACACTATATTTACTCCCCACAGATGCCAAAATGAACCAACATCACGTTCATTTCACATGCCTATAGCCCCCTTAAATCCCGTGTAACCCAAAACCATCAGGCCCACGTTGATTTCACATACCTATACACTGGGGTCTTGCTAGCTCTTGCCCCATTACAAGGCTGGCCCGTGCCTCACTGCAACATTTTAAAAACTCATATTAAGATAAGCCCATGTTACTCCGTCTTTGGCGAAATCAACAATAAACCCGTATGTTGTATGTAAAACCGCAGGCCCACCATATAAAACCGCATCCTATGTAAAGATGCATTTTTTAACAGGATCCTTGAGCAAATGAGCAAATATTTGGCTACTCTTCATCGTTTTCCTTGTTGAAAATGATCAATCTTGCATTATCGTCCATTGTTCCGTCGTCAAAACTACGGCGAGACAAGCTATTTAGAATTGGTAAGATAGTCTTAATACAGTGCAGACCCTACCCTTACTCACTTACTTTCCGTGGACCTACAAGTCTCTCCGAGCAGTAGTGGCAGTCTGGTTGTCGAGACTAGTGGTAAGACACTGGTGGGCTCTCGAACCCAATGAATATGGTAGCGTGGGGGTATAAGAATCAGCCTGGCGAAAACCAAGGAAATTGTCTGTGGCGTCTCAATCTAAAATTGTAATTTTCTGGAGAAAAAAACTGTTTAACCCCTTGATACTGGATAACTGGATATGGCAGAACCTCAAAAGCAAGATGTGGATAATGAATGGGAGAACAGTAGTGGGTCTGTTGCAGCTAGTGACAGTGACATTGACAGCAGTCTGGATAGTAGTAGTACATCTACCGTGGATGACTTTGTGCAATTCACCTGCAGGTGTGTTTTGTCCCACCTTCACTTCCCATTTCCCACATCATATGGGAAAATTATCACGCTAATGGAGAGCAGATTTCACATCAACGGCGAAGGAAGTAACATTTTTTTTTCTTTTATGTGCTTTCTTCCCCGCACCATATATGATACATAATTAAACTGGTGTGACGGATCCAGGTTTTCATTTAATCCCCATAATAGATGAAAATAGGTATCTGTGTGGGAAAATGCAGGGGGTATCCCTGGATCTGCCTATATGAATTACGGTATGCAAGCATAATGGGGAAATATATGGAGGGCAAATAGTGCTATTGATATATTCATTAATAACAGAACTTGTGAGTAGCTTCCAATTTCGAATTATGTGGGTAGTGCCCAGTCCCATCTGAATCAGTCATCTGAAAAAATACGTATGTATATATATATTTTTTTACTTTTCAGACTCGTTGTGTGTGTTCAATGTTTGTGTTCCACTTTGCACTGCTTATCAAAAGATGAGAGGGAAACCAACCGACATTGCCGAAAAAGCAATTCCCATTTTTATCGCTTGTACGTGAGGTGTCAGACTGTAAAAATGCAATGTACCAAATCAAAAATTTAAAATAGGAGTGGTTTTCGTCCTAACCTTGGATTGCAACGGGGTTCAAATCAATCCACTGTAAGGTGTGTTGTATGTGACAAGATCTTTTTTTTTTTTTGCTAGGGGTAAAACCCCAGTTTGACAGACTTTACATGATTTTTATGACTCTACTAAATGTCAAAGTTTGTATGATCTGTTTTTGAATAAAGTTAGAAAAATAGATTGTGTCCAATTTCTTTTATTCAATGCATCACAATGTCAATTTAAACAAATGAAAACAATAACAATATTAACAGCAATACACACATGGCCTTATTTATCTGTAAAAACAAAATAATCATTCCAATTTTTTGTTAAATTAGCATATTTTCAAATTGGCTAAACAAAATAAAAATTTGGCTAGACAAAAATGAGTTAGCCAAATTTGGCTAGGCATTTATGACAGTGAGTGTGAGCCCAGATACACCTATACACCCCCTCAAATTCACCTGACGCACGTGCACTTATTAATATTTACCGCGGCTCAGCGCTGATTGGCTGAACTAATTTGAACCAATGAGAGCGCAGACCGCTCAAATGCGAAAATGGCGTAAGTAAAAAGCTTACCAAAGAGAAATATTTTTGTTAATAATCGATTTTTGTGGATATATTAAGCTAACCATCACAAATTCACACAGCGGATACAACATCAACCGATTTTATAAGGATCTACCGACGCACAGTTACGTCTGCACTACGTATGATGCAATATTCCACACTGATGAAATGTGCGAAGTCAGTTTGAGACGTTTCTGGACGGCAAGCCGGTTACCTATTGGATATCATTGAATATGAGCATTATAATATATATTTTTGTTTGATTTATGTTGTTTTTGATTGCCTGATGCTATGGTATGATTGTAGGATGGCGGGAAGTGGCAGAAAAACATCTTGCAAAATAACATCAGAGCTCTGACCATTTCGATCCGATGGTAGAAATAAAGTGGATAATCTGTAGAAATACCCCCACATTTCCACCAAAAATACTCCCATATTTCCACTAGAAATACCCCCACATTTCCACATAATACACAGTAATATCCCCACATTCCCACCACAAATCCACGTGTAAAAATGTTGCTGGTTACACATTTCAACCAAATATCTACGTGGATAAAGATGCTTCGTTTCTACCTGGATTCCACCATGAATTGCCCACTGGGATGTGATGTCCCCCATTAAAGAGGTCACCAAATTTCACGTTAGACGTTAAGTTCACGGTTTATGTGAATGGCCGGTTTTAGCAATTGGTAATCCATAGTTTTCATAGCAGGTCATCACACATATGTGACGTACATGTTAATGATGTGAAGATCTGCTAACGTATGCCGATGTGGTGGCGCGCACATATATAGATATTTAGTAATTTGTTGGTGATCTATACATGTGTGAGCAGCAAGCTATTGACTATGTAGGGGCTCTGCACCAAAAAACATTTTCACCTCTGGAAAATGGTGAAAAGTTACATTTTGACTCGGAGGTGCCTAGGGGATTATTTTTGTTACATAGATCATGGCCCCACATTGCCCCAGCTGGGCCTCCGCAAGGGCTCTGGAAGGCTTCGCAAGACATGCTTGCACCACCTAGTGCACCGGAATTTCCACTGAGTGAGCCTTCATTATTCCAGCGCTTTACACCCACACGTTCTCACCTTGCAACACAGAGAGAGGTGGCCTCACCTGAACCCTAGCTGTACCACGCTTTGCCCAAACAGGAATTAAACAAATCTTGCTTTTTTTTTGCGAACATTTCAGTTACCAGGTGCCATATTGTAAGACCAACACGCAAGTATTATTCGGATAACCACGTAATGGTAACATTGCCTTGTATTCCATGTAGGATTCCTTGTATTTGCCCTTGGACCGATTGTTTCAAAATATGCAAATTCTTTAGGGACTTGTTGCCAATTTCTAGATTATCATGGTATATGCATATTAAATAGTCACTACAATGACAGGTATTGTGACCATAATAATGACGATTTCCAACCAAACGCCCTCAGACTACCCCAGTTCTGTTGCAATATGTGTATAAATGCTAAAGAACTAAGTGATGTGCCCTTAGGCTTAGTTTTAATGGGTGCCTTAGACAGATACTAAACATATTTTTCATATATTCACACCCATCATAACTGCTTTATTTCATGACATTGTAGAATGTAGCTATGTACTTGGTGATCTTCTATGGGCTCGCCTCGATGGATATCCATGGTGGCCCAGTATAGTTTGCGACCATCCGACAAAGAAAAGATATCTTGATGGAAAACCTGGGAAAAAGAAGATTCATGTCCAATTTTTCGATGAGCCTGTATCAAGAGCTTGGATACCATTGAAGTAATTACGTTTGATAAAAGATTTATTAGTATATTAATTGATGAAGACTTATTGGAAATAACATATTTCATACTCAGGGTTGGCAGTTTCTTCCATCTGGAAGAAATACCAATCTCCAGCCATTTCTTTCGAAGAGGAAGAAATACTAGATTCACTATTTTTTCTGTGAATAATTTGTACCTATATAAGCATCTTCAATGACAGATTTTTAGCTCAAGGTAAAGATGTTGGCATACTTACCAAATTCTCTGCAATACAATGTAGTTCTGTGTATATTTATTTATGTATTTAGTTATTAGCTATAAATTATCTGCATAACTACTTCGCAAGACCATGAATCCTAAGTAAAATGGTTTTTGACTTCAAAGACTTCTTCCTACAACTCAGTAAGAACTTTAACCTGACTGCAACCTGACTTGATATGAAAGGTAGGCAAATGTTATTGGTATTTATTTTATTTTTTTTTATATAAATACAGATCTGTTAAACCATTCACTGGAAGTCAGCATAAAGACTATGCAGTCAGAGGTGGACAGTTTTATAGCACAGATCCACTGTGCCTAAAAGGAGCAAAGAATGCTGATAAGGCAATGGAAATGACCAGAGAAGATCGATTATGCTTAGTCACAGAGCTTTTGTCTACAGATGAAGATGAGGAGCCTGCTGAGCCCATGGAATTCGAAAATAGTATGTCTGTTTTTAGCTCACCTGCTGTGAAACAGCAAGTGAGCTTTTGTGATCACCTTTCGTCCATATGTCCGTCAACAATTCCTATTTTTCTAAATAACTTCTTCATTTTTCATTTGATTTTCACCAAACTTGCTCACAACTTATTTTCCTATCTCATGATGATATCATATTTGAATCATGCCTCTGGGTGTAAAATTGGCTCCCCAGGGGTCCATATAAAAATAAATCTGATTAAATGAAATCGTTTCACCAAACTTGCACATATTTTCTAAATAATTTCTTTATTATTCATTTGCTTAGCTGTGAAACAGCATGTTATCCTATAACTATATTTGAATCATGCCCCTGGGTGACAAATTGACCCACCCCCCAAAATATTGCAATAAATGATGAATCTGATTAAATAAAACTGTTTCATCAAAACTTGCACATATTTTCTGGATTTAGCTGTGAAAGAGCATGTGACCCCAAAAATATATTTGAATCATAGTGCCCCTGGGTGGCAAATTGACACCCCCTGCCCCCAAATTGGAATAAAGGCTTCTTCATATATCATTTAACGCAACTAATTTGGCTGTCACATTATGATATCATATTTGAATCATGCCTGTGGGTGTAAAATTGGCTCCCCAGGGGTCCATATAAAAATAAATCTGATTAAATGAAATCGTTTCACCAAACTTGCACATATTTTCTAAATAATTTCTTTATTATTCATTTGCTTAGCTGTGAAACAGCATGTTATCCTATAACTATATTTGAATCATGCCCCTGGGTGACAAATTGACCCACCCCCCAAAATATTGCAATAAATGATGAATCTGATTAAATTAAACTGTTTCATCAAAACTTGCACATATTTTCTGGATTTAGCTGTGAAAGAGCATGTGACCCCAAAAAATATATTTGAATCATCGTGCCCCCTGGGTGGCAAATTGACACCCCCCCCCTAATTGGAATAAAAAAATATCATTTAAACAACTAATTTGGCTGTCACATTATGATATCATATTTGAATCATTACCCTGGTGCCCAGAATTATGATATCATATTTGAATCATTCTCCAATCAAAAAAAAAAAAAAAAAATAAAAATAAAATGCATATGTGTGTATGTCTGTCAACAATTGTTAGTCATAATGCAAACTGCATTTGTTCATAATGCAAACTGTATAACCTCATCCACGGCGTCCTACTAAAACCGCGAGGGAGCCGGAACAGGGCCCATCGGACGGAACGAACGCCGACAGAGACGGAACGAACGCTGTGTGAACGCTGACAACCCAGGACATACATACATCATATATGGATTCATGATTATTTCAATAAATGGCGTATTTCTGTTTTGTTTAGTTATTCATTTTCATATACATTACTTAAAATCTAACTTAAATCATCATTCAGTACAGTAAATTCCAAGTATGATTTTTTGTAAATGCTCCCAATTCAACGTAAAATCTGCACGTTCAACGTAAATGCTGAACGTTAAACGTTTCTCAGATAGGGATGCATGTGCGGAATGGGTTCAATGGGTTACAATAGGGATGAAACAATGGGTGAATTGGGTTATCAAATAGAAAATACTTACCTGTTAGCAGGTAGGACAAAGCCTATCACAATAGGAGAATAATAAAAAAATCAGAGGTCACTTACCTTTAATTACATGCCGTTTTATGTTTGATGGTCAGAGTCCTTGAAAACACGGAACTATATAATTATCTACCATAGAAAACAGGTCAGAGTCTTTGAAAACACGGATTGGGACCCCAGGGGCGCCCGGGGCGTTATGTATGATGTCAAAAGCCCTTTAAAACACGAATATTGTATTATATCTACCACAGAACACAATGGATATCATCATAAAGTAAACGGGCGCTTTGGGGCGTTATTTATGATGGTCAGAGTGAAAACACGGGCGCCCGGGGGGCGTTATGTATGATGAAAAGCCCCTTGAAAACACGGAATATTGTATTATATCTACCATAGAACAATGGATATCATCATAAAAGTAACTTACGGGCGCCCGGGGCGTTATTTATGATGGTCGGTCTTTGAAAACGGGCGCCCGTGACTCCACGGGGCGTTATTTATGATGGTCAGTCTTTCTACGAACGCGGGACGCTACGGAACGTTATGTATGATGTCAAAGCCCTTGAAAACACGGAATATTATATCTACCATAGAAAACAATGGATATCATCATAAGTACTTCCGGGACGCTCCGGGGGTTATATACGATATATGACGTTCGTGTTGCGTTCCGTCCGATGTTTTTAGTATTAGGCCTCATCCACAGGTAATGCAAACAGTCTGTTTGTCGCCAATGCAAACTGCATCATTTTCTTTGCCTGTCTGTTTGCTGAACTTTGTTTATAAAGCACTTCAACTAGTGTTGCATATCTATAGAAAAACCATACGACTGAGGGTTATATACACATAATAGCTAGATTTCCTTATGAATATAAACAGTAGTGAAATGCTACTCTATTTAGTAGGCTATTGTTGGTTTCTATAGCTGCATCTAAAATTTTTTGAACTGAAACTTTCATTTTTCACCTGGGCACCCCCAAACTTAATTTTAAAGCCCAATTTCAACGCAGGTGGCGCCATTAGGACCCCTTATGGTCCTCTTTTGGTTTTTTTGTTGTAACTAAGGGGAAAATATGTAAGAATATTTTTTAAAATAAAAAATTATATTTAGTTAAGGTTTAAATTGAAATAATGGGGAAAAAGGTA
>CM032666.1:34727296-34773370 GCA_019095985.1 Streblospio benedicti | reverse complement strand
AAGCCCGATTTGTTTTTTTAAAAAAAAACCCAAAAAAAAAAAAAAAAAAAAGGGGCCAGGGGCAGAATCTTTTCCCCCTATAGACCGCAAGCACATCTCTTCTCATCCTTTGATCTGCCGATGCTCTCTGCTTCAACCCACTACCATATCCAACCTGAGTAACAGGGTAATTTCCTAGAGTAGATGTGCTGTGTCAACACCTCTGGCATCGGTTAGGAGCATCAATCGCACAGTTTGGTCATGCGCACAATCCGTGAGTTTACGTGGATCCGTGGTCCAGTAGCTCGAAAGTCGTTAGCGCTGCATAACTTGAAAAACAGGAGTTGTCCGCGCCGTGAAGTTCGCGCCCGGTCAGCGGCATACACAGTGTCGCTAAACCAATCCGCCGTGACGCCTGCCACTGATTGCTGATTTCCACAGCACGCCGCCACGGACAGTATTACTACTGGGTGGCGACGCCAAGCTTTTATGTTGGAAGCCTCGTTAAAAGGCGTGTCCCGTAGAGGCGAGCCACACCTCCACGTAAAAAAGAACTCACCTGGTTTGAAAACTAGCTAGTGTGACCCCCCCCCCCTGAGGCTCAGTTGACTGCCTAGCCTGCCTCTGGAGAGGTACATGTACAAACACCACGTGGCCTCCCATTCACGTTGCCTCATAAAGAGGAGGCCAGTCTCATCTGAGACTGGCTTACTTGTGAATTACAGATCCAGATCCCAGCAGGTAAAAAAAATTTTTTTTCACTCCCATTATGGTGAAAATTAAGTGGATATCAAGTGTAGTGTAACACGAATGTTAAATCCACGTGGATAGACACTATATTTACTCCCCCTTATATCCACGTGTAAAAATGAACCAATATCCACGTTCATTTCACATGCCTATACTCCCCCTTAAATCCACGTGTAATAATGAACCAATATCCACGTTGATTTCACATACCTATACACCTATACACCCTCAAATTCACCTGACGCACGTGCACTTATTAATATTTACTGGGCGGGCTCAGCCGCCTGATTAGCTGAACTAATTTGAACCAATGAGCGCGCAGACCGCTCAAAATGAAAAATAGGCGAAGTAAAAAAGCTTTCACCAAAGAGAAATATTTTTGTTAATAATCGCATTTTGTGGATATATTAAGCTAACCATCACAAATTCACACAGCGGATCTAGCATATCAACCGTATTTTATAGGATCTACCGGCTATCAGTTCGTCTGCACTACGTATGATACAATATTCCACACTGATGAAATGCTAAGTCAGTTTGAGACGTTTCTGGACGGCAAGCGGTTACCTATTGATATCATTGAATATGAGCATTATAATATATTTTTGTTTGATTTATGTTGTTTTTGATTGCCTGATGCTATGGTATGATTGTAGTGGATGGCGGGAAGTGGCAGAAAACATCTTGCAAAATAACATCAGAGCTCTGACCATTTCGATCAGATGGTAGCAGAAATAGTGGATAATCCGTAGAAATACCCCCCACATTTCCACCAAAATACTCCCCCACATTTCCACTAGAAAGTTTAGCCCCAACATTTTTTTCCACATAATACACAGATTAATATACCCACACATTCCCACCACAAATCCAGAAAAAAATGTTGCTGGTTACACGTTATTTCAACCAAATATCTCGTGGATAAAGATGCTTCGTTTCTACCTGGATTCCATAAACCATAAATTGCCCACTGGGATGTGATGTCCCCGTTAAAGAGGTCACCAAATTTTACGATTAGGACGTTAAGTTCAGAACGGTTTATGTGAATGGCGGTTTTAGCAATTGGTAATCCATAGTTTTCATAGCAGGTCATCACACATATGCATATACCTATATATGATGTGAAGATCTGCAACGATGCAAAAAATGTGGTGGCTGACTATCGCACATATATAGATATTTAGTAATTTGTTGGTGATCTATACATGTGTGAGCAGCAAAACAGATATAGTTGGACTATGTAGGGGCTCTGCACCAAAAACATTTTCACCTCTGGAAAATGGTGAAAGATGCTTCATTTTATTTCTGGGAGGTGCCTAAGGGATTATTTTTGTTACATAGATCATGGCCCCACATTGCTAACAGCTGGGCCTCCGCAAATTTAGTATTAATTTGCTCTGGAAGGCTTCGCAGAAGACATGCTTGCAATACCTCTGGAAAATGGGTGCACCGGAATTTCCACCTGAGTGAGCCCTTCATTATTCCAGCGCTTTACACCCCACACGTTCTCACCTTGCAACACAGAGGTGGCCTCACCTGAACCCTAGCTGTACCACGCTTTGCCCAAACAGGAATTAAACAAATCTTGCTTTTTTTTTGCGAACATTTCAGTTACCAGGTGCCATATTGTAAGACCAACACGCAAGTATTATTCGGATAACCACGTAATGGATTCCTTGTATTTGCCCTTGGACCGATTGTTTCAAAATATGCAAATTCTTTAGGGACTTGTTGCCAATTTCTAGATTATCATGGTATATGCATATTAAATAGTCACTACAATGACAGGTATTGTGACCATAATAATGACGATTTCCAACCAAAAAACATCCCTCAGACTACCCCAGTTCTGTTGCAATATGTGTATAAATGCTAAAGAACTAAGTGATGTGCCCTTAGGCTTAGTTTTAATAAGGGTGCCTTAGACAGATACTAAACATATTTTTTCATATATTCACACCCATCATAACTGCTTTATTTCATGACATTGTAGAATGTAGCTATGTACTTGGTGATCTTCTATGGGCTCGCCTCGATGGATATCCATGGTGGCCCAGTATAGTTTGCGACCATCCGACAAAAGAAAAGATATCTTGATGGAAAACCTGGGAAAAAGAAGATTCATGTCCAATTTTTGATGAGCCTGTATCAAGAGCTTGGATACCATTGAAGTAATTACGTTTGATAAAAGATTTATTAGTATATTAATTGATGAAGACTTATTGGAAATAACATTTCATACTCAGGGTTGGCAGTTTCTTCCATCTGAAGAAATACCAATCTCCAGCCATTTCTTTCGAAGAGGAAGAAATACTAGATTCACTATTTTTTCTGTGAATAATTTGTACCTATATAAGCATCTTCAATGACAGATTAAGATTTTTTAGCTCAAGGTAAAGATGTTGGCATACTTACCAAATTCTCTGCAATACAATGTAGTTCTGTGTATATTTATTTATGTATTTAGTTATTAGCTATAAATTACCTGCATAACTACTTCTTAGAAGACCATGAATCCTAAGTAAAATGGTTTTGACTTCAAAGACTTCTTCCTACAACTCAGTAAGAACTTTAACCTGACTGCAACCTGACTTGATATGAAAGGTAGGCAAATGTTATTGGTATTTATTTTATTTTTTTTTATATAAATACAGATCTGTTAAACCATTCACTGGAAGTCAGCATAAAGACTATGCAGTCAGAGGTGGACAGTTTTATAGCACAGATCCACTGTGCCTAAAAGGAGCAAAGAATGCTGATAAGGCAATGGAAATGACCAGAGAAGATCGATTATGCTTAGTCACAGAGCTTTTGTCTACAGATGAAGATGAGGAGCCTGCTGAGCCCATGGAATTCGAAAATAGTATGTCTGTTTTTAGCTCACCTGCTGTGAAACAGCAAGTGAGCTTTTGTGATCACCTTTCGTCCATATGTCCGTCAACAATTCCTATTTTTCTAAATAACTTCTTCATTTTTCATTTGATTTTCACCAAACTTGCTCACAACTTATTTTCCTATCTCATGATGATATCATATTTGAATCATGCCTCTGGGTGTAAAATTGGCTCCCCAGGGGTCCATATAAAAATAAATCTGATTAAATGAAATCGTTTCACCAAACTTGCACATATTTTCTAAATAATTTCTTTATTATTCATTTGCTTAGCTGTGAAACAGCATGTTATCCTATAACTATATTTGAATCATGCCCCTGGGTGACAAATTGACCCACCCCCCAAAATATTGCAATAAATGATGAATCTGATTAAATTAAACTGTTTCATCAAAACTTGCACATATTTTCTGGATTTAGCTGTGAAAGAGCATGTGACCCCAAAAATATATTTGAATCATCGTGCCCCTGGGTGGCAAATTGACACCCCCTGCCCCCAAATTGGAATAAAGGCTTCTTCATATATCATTTAACGCAACTAATTTGGCTGTCACATTATGATATCATATTTGAATCATTACCCTGGTGCCCAGAATTATGATATCATATTTGAATCATTCTCCTGGGTGTCCCAGAGGTCGATACCCCCCCAAAAATAAATAAAAAATAAAATGCATATGTGTGTGTATGTCCGTCAACAATTGTTAGTCATAATGCAAACTGCATTTGTTCATAATGCAAACTGTATAACCTCATCCACAGGTAATGCAAACAGTCTGTTTGTCATAATGCAAACTGCATCATTTTCTTTGCCTGTCTGTTTGCTGAACTTTGTTTATACAAAGCACTTCAACTAGTGTTGCATATCTATAGAAAAACCATACGACTGAGGGTTATACACATAATAGCTAGATTTCATATGAATATAACAGTAGTGAAATGCTACTCTATTTAGTAGGCTATTGTTGGTTTCATAGCTGCATCTAAAATATTTTGTATGAACTGAAACTTTCATTTTTCACCTGGGCACCCCAAACTTAATTTTAAAGCCCAATTTACACATGCAGGTGAGCGCTATTAGGACCCTTATGGTCCTCTTGTTTTGTTGTTGTAACTAAGGGAAACTATGTATAGAATATTTTAAGATAAAAAGTTATATTTAGTTATGTTTAATTGAAATATGGGAACAGTTGTAAATTTTAATTCAAAGAACAAAATGATTTTGCATAACATTCCTATGTTGAATTAAGCTGAATATCTGTTCTCTACAGTCATTTTTGTAATATGTATTAACTGTATGTATTGCTGAAATAGCTTAAATAGCTAAATTGTGCTGATTTTACTACAGATGATTTATTTGACAAAGAGCTGGACTCGGAAGAAGAGAGCTCTAAGGAAAACAAAGAGGTAAATCTCAACTCTCTTATATACATATAGGATTTAGTGCTTTTTCTATTGACATGTATGATTTATTTCCTGCTTTGTTGAAGATAAAGTTTTAGATTTTTAAAAGTGATTAACTCTTTGACGGTCGCCGTATTTTGGACGTGTGACGTACATTCACATCACACAAAGTCATTGATTTTAAGATTTTATTGTCGCAGATACTGCGAATTCTGCAGGTTTACTGAAGAGTCTAAATAGTATTATATTTACACAGGAGATATGAAATGCGATGCAGATTCTTATTTTCACACTTCGAGCTCATAATATTTTGCATTTTTAATGAAATGGCCATCGAAGCCATCCGATGTTTTATCTCTCGATTCAAAACAGTGTCATTTGACAGCCCGAGGTGATCCGATGTTATGGCATGAAAGCAAGGCGTTTTGTGACATGTAACCTATCCATCAACGCAGAAAGGCATGCTAGACGTTATGGAATGAAAGAAATTATTATCAGAACCAATTTTAATTCACAAAACTAAGGATTTTCTTGATGCTTCTTACCGGCTTGCTAATTTTTTCGTGTCGCACTTGACGTTGTTTCAAATCTCCGCTGTGACGTAATGCACAGGCTAGACATGCGCCAGAGAAAGATGGCGATGCTTCGACATCGTATCCGCCAAACAGTGGTGGATTTTATAAATGCTTCCATTTCATCATTATTGTTAAAATCGACATTTTACAGAGAAATATTTTCAGTCTATGCTTACCACCATGTTACCTGTCAATTTTGTCATCGGAAACGCTTGTGATTGGCTGAAACAGTAGCCTTGCCCCAGCATGCGTGTTTTGCAATGCTGCTATGCTTGTTAAACGCTGTTGGCAGAGGCTACAGCCTCAGAAATGGGGCGTAAACACACGAAATATAATGAAGGAATAAATTATTTTTGAGAGGTCAGGGTTCACCGCATGCTAATGAGATGTTTATAAACAGATAGCAAAATGGACGGCCGATTGTTTGATACTAAGACCGATGGGAGTTTACAACTAAATATTATTATATTTCGAGGGCAAAGTAGGGTTCCGAAAATGGGTGTTTCGCCTATAAGTATGTCTTCTTTAAATTTATTGTGTTATTTGCTACAAAAAGTGGTTATATCGAAATGTTGTGAAGACTAATGAATGGAGTTGGCGATTTTGAGTCACCACGTGGCCTTGTATGATGCATGTGACAAACGCTTTGATAGTTACGAGAGTTAGAAGAAGCTATGTTTTAGGCTCATTTTTCGGCATGCATTAAGGCATAAATGCCTTTCCGACCGGCAAAGGGTTAAAAAGCAATTAGCAAAAAGTCTTTCATGTAGTTTAGTTATATAGTTTATGAGTATAAAAGTATCTTCAGTTTTTTGCGTGAAAGTTACCATTTCCATATTGCATGTTTGGACTGCTTAATCCTTTTAGTGTCAGCCTGTCAGGCAACAGAATTCAACTTGCAGCTTAGTTTAAATATTAGAAAAATACATTTTACTTTGACAGAGTAATTTATTGTTATCTGTCAAATATTGGGTGGTTTGGGGGGGGGGGGGAACAAGTCATAGCTACAGTTGATTACATGATTTATTGTAGAAAAATATTTCAACACCCTCAAAATCTCCCAGGAAAACTCCGTCAAAACGACCAAAGAGGTCAGTGAAGAGAAGGAGGATAGTGGAGTCAGGTGAAGATGATGACTCAGGTAGGTTGTGGGTTTTTTCTCCTACAAACCATGCACCCTTAGGCACTAGCGCTGTGTTGTGGAATATAATTACTAATGTATTAGTAATTAAAACACTAACTGAAGAAATAGTTATAAATGTCTTTTATTCAAAAGACTAATAGTTATATTGACAACCAATTATTCTGGTGCCTATGCCCACAACTGCATTTTTTACCCATTTTAAAAGAAGTATGTCCCGTTTCAGGAAGATGAAAATGCATTATTTTATGGTTGTATTAGGACTAAAAAATGATATTGCAAAAATCATCAGAAATACATTATTTTATGGAAGAGTAAAGTCTTATGATATTTAGATATCAAATAAAATTGTGTAATATGTGTGAGAAATGTCTCTTTATAGAAGATGAATTTAAGCCTAAGAATATGTCTGCAAGTAGCGAGTCAGAAAGTAGTGGAGTTGATGAGGAAGAAGTTTCTGAACCGTCAAATTCTGATCCAGATTCACCAGTAAAGGTAAGTATTTTGATCAGATTTGTAAGGAGTATATTGTTTGATGTGATGAGAAGTGTATTTGTTTCATATTCAATTGAGAAAAATGACTTTCATTTTAATAGGGGGTGAAACGTAAAAGAATTGGCTCTTTACCTAAGTCAAATGCGAAGAAATCCATAACTCCATTTCAAAAAGGTCCAAGAATTCAAAGACATGCGCCTTCTAGTGAATCTGACAATGAACCTTCATCACCTAAAGGCAAAGAATTATCACCAAAGAATAATGACAAGAAAGATACTCCGAACCATTCTTTATTAGATACTCCAAATAATAGTAAAACCTTTACACCTGTCAGTGTATGTGATAGAACAAAATCCAAACTTGCGTCATTTGCAGCATGTGATCCAGTAAGTGGCATTTTGCTCTCTTAAATGATTCTTGATATTTGTGTCTTTGCTGTTTCCATCAGTGTCTCTGCACAGGTGTCTTTTTAGATTTGAAAAGGAGACTGGATGTCGAAAAATGCTAACAAAAAGGATTATGAAATATTGTTGATTTTTTATTGAATTTATAGCAGACAAGAACAACAAAAAGATTGCACCAATTTTGATGTTATTGGTTTTTATACATACACATATTACACGTTTTTTATGTATGTGCTATGTGGTAAGGATTATGAAGGATGTAACCATTAAGTAATATACCTTTATGCTATAACTTCAGCCTCCAACTATTAATGTGGATGATGATGGTCGCAAGTTCCTTCATCTCACTCTTAAATGGTTGATGCCTGAAAATATAAGGTACAATTATGAAATAACTTGTATAGTGAAAGAGGATTTCTATCATCCTGTTCCTAATTTTATTGCTCTTTTTTTTCTACAAAATATTTGAAACGATTTTGAAAATTATTAGAAATTATTTATAGTTCACTGCACGTTTTGTCTTCACATATTGACATGTAGACCTTTGTTCACCATTCCGAGTTTACACACATGCACACACAACCCAAATAATCCAGGTCTTCTACAGGCTCAGGCATGATGACTAAGCTAACATCAGAACTCACTGGGACGCACAGAACAGAGCCTCAAAGACCATGATTAGCAGTAATCATCATCATCATCATCATCATCATCATCATCATCATCATCATCATCATCATCATCATCATCATCATCATCATCATCATCATCATCATCATCATCATCATCATCATCATCATCATCATCATCATCATCATCATCATCATCATCATCATCATCATCATCATCATCATCCTCGTTTATTTGGGCAGGCCTGAATTAATCCTTGGTAGAGGGTGCGGCCTTGCTGCCTAGTTGTGACCGTAGACGTCCCCTCCATGCTTGACGTTCCTTGGGGTCCATTCCTTCCATGCCAAGTGATACTCTGTCGTGTTTCACCAGCTCATCCCAGGTCAACTTTGGTCTGCCTGGAGCTTTCTGTCTCATGATTTTATGCTCCCTCACTCTGGCTATCCAGCCGGTGCCGCTTCGACATGGCCTAGCCATCTCATCCTGTTCGCCTGAAGCACAGCTTCGATGTCCTTTATCCCAAGCTTTTTTCTAGGAGGCAGTCAGAGCTCACGTCATCCTGGGGCCTTACCGACAGATCCATCGGATCATGGAACCGATCATTTCTTCTCAAGCGGTTCAGGGTCTTGGAGGAGGCAGCCCAGGTTTCGGAACCATGTAGCATCACACTACGTACACAAGTGGAGTACACTCTACCTCTGGATACCAGCGGGAGATGCTTGTTTGTGAGTATCGGGAGGAGCTCACGGAACTTCCCCCATGCGGTCCTGCATCTCACGGTAGCGGCTAGCTCACAGTCACCACTGCTGGATAGCATGTCACCCAAGTAGCAGAACTTAAAATACTGTAGCTTGATGCTCACGAAATTTCATGTCAGATTTGTTGCTGTAAGGAAATTCAACACATAGATATTACATGGATGACACCAGTCCAACAAGCTTGTGCATGGTACACCTCCCTAACACGATTTAAAACCTTTTCTAAATCTACATAAGCAAAAGTACAAGTATTTGTTTGCAGCACGGTATTTTCTTATGACTGCCCAACTATAGAATATTGAATCAGTGGGACCTCTCCCAAACATTAAACAAAAATGCATCACATCGATCAGGATCCTATTTCTCAACATGCTTTCTACCATTTTCTTGAAGAACCTTCATCATCAAGAACTTTGATATTCATCCTGATTAGAGCCTTCCCATTTCCGTTGTATAAACTGACAACATAACTTCACTAGGATTTTACAGTTTATTTCTCATGTTACATGAAATATTCTATACCCTCACATTTTAGGGATGCAGATAAAAGAAAACCTGATGATCCAGACTATGATCCCAGGACAGTCTATGTTCCTCCAGAATTTCTATCAAGTCAGACACCCGTCAGTTTTTGCTTTATTTTATTGATATTTTTACTTAGCTTTACATTTTTAGGTCACCTGAGTAATTACTCAGGTGACCTATTGCTATTTGCTATGGGTTGGCGTCGTGCGTCGTGCGTTAACATCTTCTCAAGAACTGCAGGGCCAATCTTAACTAAATTTGGTATGTAGCATCTGTAGGGTAAGGAGACAAGAAATTGTAAATGTCATGACCCCCCACCCCAAGGGAAGATAATTTTGGGGTAAAAAGTGTGGTGCGCGCCCAAGACCACCCCCCAACAACAAACACTGACCGACTTCCACTTCTGTCACGTGCTGCCACCTGGTGACAGAAAAGTCCAAGACGATGGACATTGAAAATGTCCGAAAATATTCAGACACTTATAGTAAGTTTTTATGGATTTATCGCAAAATTAGTGATACTTATTGATACTATATTCTTCCAACAATGCACATTAAGTGATTCAATAACTAAACATGAAACTCGTATCAATGAAATGTGGACCCTTTGACATTTTCAACTACACAAATTCTATATTTGTATTCAACATACAGGGTTGTGTTAGGCATTTTTGTAGTTCTAGAAGGCACAATGCTGTTCAGGTGTGAAAATATGGATCAATATATTCAATTTATAACCTCCAAAGCAAATGATATTAAAAACATTGAAGGGTAATGTCAGTGCTTTTTTACAGTATCACCCAAACAATACTCTTCACTTTATTAACTACAAAAGTCATGTCTAAAATAAAAGTATAAAGGAATAATTTATATTATAATAACGGGCACTACCTTAGCTTCACAATGATATATGGCAACATGGCTAACACTTTATGATAAGCACATTATTGAGCAACAACTTTATTAATGACATTCCCAATGTCAGTCTACATTTGAAGCAACAATGAGGCACACTGGATATTGGTTATGTTTGAGTGGAATTTACTCGTGTTAAGCTGCGAGTTTCGCATTGCTATCACACACCATTGGAAAGCTGAGATTCTAAGCTTTTCAATGGTATGTGAAATCTTTTCCGCCCTCTGATGGTACCAAAATTTGCACTGGCCCATGCACTACATAGTGAAAATGCATTATTTCTTTAAAAAAAAATCCTCCCAGGTATGGATCAGACAAACTGTGTATAAAGTAATGATGATCAAGGTAGTGTCTAATACCTTCCCTACAGATGGGGGGGGGGGGTCATGAAATTTACAATTTCTTGTCTCCTTACCCTACAGATGCTACATACCAAAAATTGTAATTTTATGACTCCCAGGAATTTAAATCTCCCCGGACGAAGTCCGAGGGGAGATTTCTAGCTTTAGTGCTGTCCGTCTGTCTGTCCGCGTCCACATGCTTAAAAGCTTATAACTTGAACACCATGAGAGCGATTGCTTTTGAAAATTAAATATGTTTAGTTTGAGGACAATCGTATGTCTCAAAAATTTTTGTTTGTATTTTGGCCTACTTTTGACGAACTTATGACCTCGCCGGTACAAATATCTTGTTACCGCACTTTAGGGAGAAGTATTTGGCCGATTGTCGCCAAACTTCATATGTAGCTTCGATGTACTACTCTCCAGACCTGATTAGATTTTGGTGTACTTTGGCCTACTTTTGATGAAGTTACGATGTGTTTTAAAAAAAATATTATTACATGATTGTGTTTATCTGTCTTCTGGGAACAGTTTATGACTTATCATCACCAAACTTGACATTTGGTATGTCTATATCACTCTCCTCACGTGATTTGATATTGGTGTACTTTGGCCTACTTTTGAACTTATGAGCGTTACATAATACGTAATTGTGTTTATCTGTCTCCTGGGAACAGTTTATGACTTATCATCACCAAACTTGACATTTGGTATGTCTATATCACTCTCCTCACGTGATTTGATATTGGTGTACTTTGGCCTACTTTTGACGAACTTATGACCTTAGGTACAAATATCTTGTTACCGCACTTTAGGGAGAAGTATTTGGCCGATTGTCGCCAAACTTCATATGTAGCTTCGATGTACTACTCTCCAGACCTGATTAGATTTTGGTGTACTTTGGCCTACTTTTGATAAAGTTACGATGTGTTTTAAAAAATATTATTACGTAATTGTGTTTATCTGTCTTGTGGGAACAGTTTATGACTTATCATCACCAAACTTGACATTTGGTATGTCTATATCACTCTCCTCACGTGATTTGATATTGGTGTACTTTGGCCTACTTTTGAACTTATGAGCGTTACGTAATAAACCTTGTTAACACACTACAGGGAGAAGTATTTGACCTATGGTCACCAAACTTCATATTTAGCTTCGTTGTACTACTCTCCAGAGCTGATTAGATTTTGGTGTACTTTGGCCTACTTTTGATAAAGTTATGATGTGTTTAAAAACAAATTATTACGTAATTGTGTTTATCTGTCTCCTGGGAACAGTTTATGACTTATCATCACCAAACTTGGTATGTCTATATCACTCTCCTCACGTGATTTGATATTGGTGTACTTTGGCCTACTTTTGAACTTATGACCTTGTACAAAATCTTGTTAGCACTTTTATTTGACCGATTGTCGCCAAACTTCATATTTGTACTAAGACCTGATTAGATTTTGGTGTACTTTGGCCTACTTTTTGATGAAGTTACGATGTGTTTTTATCGTAATTGTGTTTATCTGTCCTGGGAACAGTTTATGACTTATCATCACCAAACTTGACATTTGGTATGTCTATATCACTCTCCTCACGTGATTTGATATTGCTGTACTTTGGCTAATTTTTGAACTTATGGTTACGTAATAAACCTTGTTAACACTCTACAGGGAGAAGTGTTTGACCTATGGTCACCAAACTTCATATTTAGCTTGTTGTACCACTCTCTAGAGCTGATTAGATTTTGGTGTACTTTGGCCTACTTTTGATGAAGTTACGATGTGTTTTTAAAAACAAATTATTACGTAATTGTGTTTATCTGTCTTGTGGGAACAGTTTATGACTTAACATCACCAAACTTGACATTTGGTATGTCCATATACAGGGAGAAGTGTTTGACCTATGGTCCCTTCACGTGTACCATTTGATGATTTTGGTGTACTTTGGCCTACTTTGATGAATTCACGATGTGTTTTAAAACATAATAAACCTTTGGGAACAGTTTTACCACCAAACTTGACAGGGAGAAGTATTTGATGTATGGTGTACTTTGGCCTACTTTTGATGAAATTACAGGAGAAGTATTTGACCTATGTGTTTTTTTTAAAACAAATTATTACGAATTTGTGTTTATCTGTCTCCTGGGAAGACTTTATTACCTATCATCACCAAAACTTGACATTTTGTATGACTATGTCACTCTCCTCACTTGATTTGATATTTGAGTACTTTGGCCTACTTTTCAAAAATGGCCTGATCAGGGAAATGGCCTGATCGGGGAAGGGGAGATTTACGGCGTTCCCGACGACTACTTGTTATTGAGGAATCCCTGAAAAAACATCACAAACTGCTTATCTCGCTAATATTTGTTGATGCTCAGGTGACCGGTAAGGCCAATGGGCCTCTTGTTTTGAAAGTTTGTATATTTGTAACATATATCCATCTTTGATATGTTAGCTTCACGTGACTTAAAATGTTTTATATAGCTAATAAACTTCTTCTTTTAGGGAATGAGGCAGTGGTGGGACCTAAAAGCAAAATATTTTGACACTATTCTGTTTTTTAAAATGGGTAAATTCTATGAGCTTTTTCATATGGACTCCACTGTTGCTGTAAATGAGTTGGGGCTGATTTATATGAAGGTATATGCCATAAGAATTATCACACATTTCTATTTTTACTCTTGTATTAAAGCATCAAAATTCGGTATTTTTTTTCTATTTTAACACCTTTGATTTTAGGGTGATCATGCTCACTGTGGCTTTCCCGAAATAGCCTATGGTAGATATGCTGAAACATTGATTGGCAAAGGTTATAAGGTAGCCAGAATTGAACAGACAGAAACTCCGGACATGATGGCAGAAAGATGCAAAACTAGTCAGTGAACAGATTTCTGTTTGATAGATTTTTCATTATTAATAATTCAATCGTGTTGATTGAGCAAGTGTGTTTTTATTTATGATGTTTCTGTTGGTGTAAAAGACTGACATTTATTTTATGACTATCTGGTAGGGTCCCCACGGGTACTTCGAGTACTCGTCCTCGAGTAGAATATGTCCATTACTCGAGTACAAGTCTTATACTCGAGTACTCGAGGATGCTTAATTTGCTATATTCACAGTTTTCGGACCTGTGCAAGTAAGCTCGAGCATGTACTCGAACTTGGACTCGTGACTGACTAGCTGTCTTTCTACACATACATTGTAGCCTTGATAAAAAGCACTGTACTTTATTTTGTGCACGCACACCAGCAAAGGGACGGGTTGATCGAGACTGATTTGACTTTGTTTTTATAACGTCACGTGCGTCAGTAACAAAGCATGTGTTTTGATGTTAAAAATTATTGAAAAATAGCTTTACTATTTGTACAAAATATATTAAATAATGATTTTTCGAATTATTATAATATGAATAATGGATTACGATGTACAACTTCTACCCAAAGTGATGGAGGTTGTTGTTCTACAAGGTATTTTGTGATGGAGGTTGTTGTTCTACAAGGTATTTTGTGAATATCTTCTATTATCGTCCATAGCCATTCATGATCCTACATTTGACCACCCCGGCCCCTCTCTCATCCGACCCGAATACGAGGCGAGTACTCGAGTAGCAAAATCACTACCCGTGGGCCCCCTGCTATCTGGTTCATTTTTAAGTTTTCTGTTTTCTGTCATATAGATGCATGAATTTTAAACTAACTGCCACTAACAGATGATACATGAAAATGATTTTCTATAATGATGTTTTGTAGTGGGAAGATCTGTAACAAAATTTGACAAAGTTGTCAAACGAGAAGTCTGTGGCATTCAGACCAAAGGAACAAAGAGATATAGCTTTCTTGATGGGGATGCATCTAGTTCAGCTAACTCTTTTCTTCTTGCATTTTGTGAAAAAAGGTATACAGAAATGTCATTTAATAACCCTTGATATTAGGGCAGTAATGATGATGTTATGTGTATTGTGTGATGTATTTCTAATCATTTACATGGTACTTGATTTGTTTTGTCTAATTTTGCCAGTAATGTTTTTCTTTGCACTTGTTTTAATTAGCCTGACGCAGAAGGTGGAGTGGGTAGCATCTATGGAGTATGCTTTGTTGACACTTCCATTGGAAAATTTCATGCAAGTACTTCTCTTGTACCTAGAATTCTGATCAAGCTCAGACTACTAGAGGGATCAAAATTTAATTTATATAAATTGAAGAAAAAAACACCTTATTGATGTCTAATTTTAGGTTGGTCAGTTCAGTGATGATCGACATTGTTCGAGATTACGTACTTTATTATCACATTACCCACCAGCCCAGATTATTTATGCTCGAGGAAAGGTAATAATCCATGTACGCTGTGATTAATTCTTTCTTACCAAAAAGCTCAAGAAGTTGTAACCTTAATAATTTATATTTGTTATTTTTAAGGTCGGTGAACGTACAAATCAGCTTTTGTCTAATACATTGACATCTGCACTGAAAGAAGTCTTAGTTCCTGGTAAAGAATTCTGGGATAGCACCACTACACTGAAACATTTAGCAGAAACAAACTATTTTGCGGATGAAAAATACCAATCATCTGGTGTAAAGTGGCCCGAAGTCATAAAGCATATGATGTCTGACGGTATGTATTGGTTTTATTAAGGTATGAATTAATGTAATTTGAAACCATAAAAGGCCATATCAAAATTGCATATGAACTAAAGCATATAATTCACATACATGTGCTATATGTATATAAACTAAAGCACTATAATTTTTTGTTAACAGCAGACACACTTGGACAATCTGCCTCTGAAGATTATGACCTAGCTATTAGTTCTCTGGGAGCAGTGACATGGTATTTAAGAAAGTGTCTCATTGACCATGAGCTTCTCAGCATGGCCAACTTTGAGGAGTACACCCCAATTGATTCTTCCCATCAAGGACATTCTGATGAAGAAAACATTTCATTTGGAAAGCAGAGAATGGTACTTGATGGTGTCACCTTAGCAAATCTTGATGTTTTGAAAAATGCCAACACTGGAACGCTAGAGGGCACATTGCTTGAAAGATTAGACATGTGTGTCACATGCTTTGGTAGGTACAGGAAATGTGTATGCAGTGTATTTTTATATTATGTTTTTGAGTGATTGAGTGAGTTTGTGTGTGTCAGCGGATCCTTAAAAAGTCTTAAAATGTATATTTTGTTTTGGGGTAAAATAATAGCTATTAAAAAGTCTTATTTTGCTTGAAGTAGTCTTAAAAGGCCTTAATTCCTTTTTCATTGTTCTTAGTTATTTTAATTTTTTCTTATTTTTATGAATGTTTATCTTGCCTTGGATTACGTAAATAACGCTCATGAGTCGCCATACATGCACTTGACGTTGCGTGGTTTAAGTTTTAGTAAAGGGCCTTATTTTCCTTACAGGGAGGTCGTAAATAGGTCTGAAAAGGGTCTTATTTTGTTCCCTAAAAATCTGCAGACACCCTGTTATATGTACCATTTACAACCGTCCTGAGCTCCACTCCCAAATTTGGATTGTATCAAAATCTGGATCATGGAAATCCCAATTTGAAATATACATTGACAGCCTAAATTTTGCAATTTTTCAACCTGAAAAGTCATGGGCGTATCGATGATCTACATATATAGCAAATCAATTATTTTCAGGGAAGAGGTTATTTAAGCAGTGGCTGTGTGCTCCCCTGTGTTCCCCAGATGCAATTGATGATCGTTTAGATGCAGTGGAAGACCTAATGGCTAATAATGATGTAGTAGCAGAAGTTGTGGAGCTGATGAAGAAATTGCCTGATTTAGAACGACTACTTAGCAAGTAAACCATGAGCACTTTAGAAAATGTATTAAAGGGTGAAAGCATGATTAAATAATTAAGTACTGTAAAATCCTGTTTAATAGATTTCGAGGTTATTTGGATGTCTATGAAAATCCTGTCATTATCACTGGCTAACATGACTGGAGGAGGATTTTGTTATCACAACACACAGTGGTGAACCTCAGAAATCATAGATATCGATGTCCAAAAACAACTTTCGGATCTATTTTGAATCGGTTTATTCAGCATTTTACAGTAGTTCATTTAGATCATGCAAAGTGGTTATAGATAAAATCTTTATATGGGTTGAAATAAAAAAAATAAAAAGTGAAAATCACCAAAGGAAATACAAAAGCAAGTAGCATTGATGTTGAATATTCATCTGCTCAAGATTTGGAATATTGTTCTTATGGTTTACACAGTATTACAAGGAATGCTTCATTAAAAAACTCAAAAGACTGTAAACTATAAGAACAAAGTAATATTGAGTTTAATTGATAAATTGGTAGTGAAAATAGCCAACTGATGTTTTCATGCTTGCAGTTATGAAAGGTACTATTAATTAAGTGAAGTTTGTTTTGTCTATTTGGTAATGATATTGTATGCGTGAATGTATTTTTTCAGAATACATACCCTTGGATCATCAACTAGAAAAGAGAATCACCCTGATGGGAGAGCAATTATGTATGAAGAAGTTGCATATGGCAAGAAAAAAATTGAAGACTTTCTTTCTGCTCTTGAAGGATTTAAAAATGCTAAGAAAATAGCCGAGAAGTTCAATGACATAAAAGAAACATTTAAGTATGTGTCCATTAAAAAGTCTTCAATGAGAAATATTTATTTTTACTTAAATGATTTTTTTTTAGCAAGTAATTGATGAATATGTAAATGAGCAAATACTGTATGGTAATTTCAAGTCTAGGATGGTCTATTTAGTAGGATATGAAATATGTATATTTAGAATATTTCACATACGAATATGACCTCCGCTTAGCTGACATTTGGACATTTTTGCCAGCCCTGTGAGTCTGTGAGTCAAAGTTCCCCAATCCCTCACCAAATAACTACTGCATTGATTTATCAGCATCGTAATATAACAGATGAAAGAAAGAATGATTTAATATGATTATATTAAATGTAGTGTTGGATATATTGCCCTTAGACTATGGATTGTCTAGGAAATAGTAAACTAGGCTGGGGATCATTCTGAATTCAGTGTTTTATTTATATACACTACTACTACTAATTAACGAATTTCTTGATGTCGCGATCACCTTTGACTGAAATTAAGAAATTTGTTTATTTGTAAGTAGTAGTGTACATAAATAAAACATAAATGAAACACTGAATGGATATTCCCACTATTTACAATACTGTATTCAAAGAGATCATTTCGAAATTTATTTTTATCTGAAATAAAGAGAATCCAGGTTCAATCTTTAATAGCCAGTAAAGAAAAAGTGAGCAAAACTAATAAAAATACATTAGAGACAATTCCTAACTACAAATTAAATTCATTGACATTCCAAATGCCATACATGACCATGTGATATTAGATTGCAAAATAGTGATCATGATGGTGGTTTTCCCAAGAATAACGGCCCTCACTCACCCACCAGTTACCATCTGTCAAAATTTCATGGTCCTCAGTACTCTACTTCCTTGCTCTCGTCATTTGTGAAAGATCCCTTGCTTATATGTTTCAGGTCAAATTTGCTTAAGCAAACAGTTGATCTTGAAGAAGGACGTTTTCCAAAGTTATCTGATGACTTGATATTTTTTGAAGTAAGTTTCATGACTTCAAATATCGAAATCTCTGTAAATACTAGTAATAAAATCTATGCATCATCCTTTTTTCTTGACCAATTGAACTTTTAAAAAACTGATTTAATCCTATTACTTTGTAATCAAACATTTAGGATAAATGATTTTATATTTTGTTTATTCCAGAAAGCGTTTGATCATAACAAAGCAAGGTCTGAAGGTACCATAAAACCCAGGCAAGGCATGGATCCTGATTATGATGAAGCACTTTTAGATATTAAAAACAAGACTATTGAACTAAACAACTACCTCGACCAACAGAGAACCTTGTTGGGATGTAAAGTAAGTTTAATCATATTTTGTGCATGAGGCTGGATATAGTATAGTAACACAAGTGGCATAAACATTACTGAATTTTTATTTTGAAACAACTATTTTATTGCAGCAAATTACTTACTGGGGAACAGGAAAGAACAGATTCCAATTGGAAGTACCAGATAATGTTGCCAAAAAAGTTCCTCATGAATATGATCTAACAAGTCAGAAAAAGGGATTCAAAAGATACAAAACCCAAAAAATTGAGACATTATTTAGTCAGTTGATGGAAGCAGAGGAACGAAAAGATGAAGCGATCAAAGATTGTATGAGAAGAATTTTCTTCAATTTTGATAAAAGGTGACTTTTTATACTACATATGTAGTACTCTGTACATGTCGTGATACAAGAGTAATGATGAAACCACTGATGTCTAGCTACTGTTTAAATTCTTATTTTCATGATGATTAGTGCACCGTAGACTTCAAAGTCAATGAAGATAAAATTTGATGTGTTTTCTTTGTTATTGCAAGTCTTCATGACTTCTGTATTTTAGTTATCAAAAATGGGATAAAGCTGTGCAGTGTCTCGCGGTCCTTGACGTCCTCATTTCCATGGCACAATACAGTAGATGTGGAGATGGTGCACAGTGTCGGCCACAAGTTGTGCTACCCTCCAAATCTCAACCACCTTTCCTTGAGTTAAGAGAGGCTCGTCATCCTTGCATTTGCCGAACATTTTCTGGTGGAGATTTTATTCCAAATGATATTGTCATTGGAGAAAAAGATGTGAGTATTTTTCAACTTAAACTGATTACGTAAATTTTTGAATGCATGATGTGTATTGTTGAAAGAAGACTGATGGGTATATAATGTTCTTAGGATGAAATAGAAGATGGAGGAGAAAGTAAAATTGTTTTAGTCACAGGCCCAAACATGGGCGGGAAATCAACTCTAATGAGACAAGTGGGAACAATTGTTATTATGGCACAGCTGGTATGTTTATATTTGTAGTAAAAAAAGCAAGATGTAAATATTTTTACAATGCTACTAGACTAGTAGTGTGACAATTTTAATGTTAATAAAATTGGTATTTTTATATGAATTATAGGGATGTTATGTGCCAGCTGAAAAGTGTAGGATGACAACTGTAGATCGTATCTTCACAAGACTTGGTGCAAGTGATCGAATAATGGCAGGAGAAAGTACATTTTATGTTGAATTGTCAGAAACGTCAGCAATATTACAACACGCTACTCCTCATTCTATAGTTCTCGTGGATGAGCTTGGTCAGTTTAGAATCGTAAATATCAGTTTTAAGTAAAGTGGTTTCACTTGTTGATGCTTGTATATATATCACATGAGCATACAATGTTATTTATATACCACAAACACTGCATGATGTATCTGGTATGATAATTTGCATGATTAAAAATATGTTTTTTGCATTATTGAATGTTTGAAAGGTATTCATTTGGCAAAATCGATATCTGCCTTTTTGAACAAAAATTGTTTCAGTTAACTTTTTTTTTCAAACAAGCCAGCCTCTATGCACTATTACACACTCCGTGCAATTCCTGCTCCAGTGTGTAAATGATATTCTCAAGATTTTAAAACTTTCCTTTACAGAGCAAATAATGCAACTAAATAAGTTGATTCATATTTTTGTCACAAAAAGATTGACATTATTATCAGAATAGCCTCTCCACTCCTCTGCTTCGTCCTGAATTTCTTACATGTTGAGCGCAGTTCTGGCTGGATTAGCCAATTAAGAAAGCTTGAGATTGAAGGAAGAAAAGGAAAGGGAAGACCGAAACAGACTTGGGATGCAGTCTTGCAGAAAGATCGTGCAAGTTTGGGCATGAGTTTGGTAGATCCAAATGACCGAAAGGCTTGGAGGGGACGGTTGAGATCCAGACTGGGCAGCCAGGCCACACCCTCTGAATGAGGAATAATTAGGGCCTGTTTAAAATAAATTTAGGATTTGATGATTGATTGATGATGATGCAGGCCTAACTTATCTTACCACTGGGCATCTATTTTTTATGCAGTGTATCTCTACACACAGACCTTAAAGAATTCATTTTAGCTGCAAAAGTCTATAATGAGGTTTCTATCACATTTGCATTGCATTGAACCATTCTCAGAACTATAAATGTTATTAAGCAATCTTGATACAATTCTATATGTCATGAAATATGATAATTATTTGCAGGTCGAGGTACAGCCACTTATGATGGAACAGCTATTGCTTGTGCTGTTGTAAATGAGCTCTCACAAAATATCAATTGTCGAACTCTGTTCTCTACTCATTATCATTCTTTAGTGGAACACTTTGCTCATGATAAAAACATACGGACAGGACACATGGTAATATATACTCTTATATAGTACATTTATTTTGTTATGATTAAGGTTACGCTCATCAGAATCTTACTATTGTAGGATATGTACATGTATAACTTAAATCTAAATGATACTAGTATATTTTTTTTTAATCTTGAATTATTGCAGTGATTTACAATATAAAATATCATGAAGAGGTAATTTGGTTGAGTTCTTAAATTCTATAACAATAGGCATGCATGGTTGAAAATGAAAATGATGAGGACCCATCAGAAGAAACCATCACATTCCTATACAAATTCACCCATGGAGTTTGCCCAAAGTCCTATGGATTCAATGCTGCCAGACTTGCAAATATACCTGATGAAGTAAGTAGACAAGTCATGTACATGTATGTCATATAGATTGTATTCTTTCCTTAAGACATTTTATTCTTACATATTGCTACATCTATTATCTCAAGGAATTAAAAGTTTTTTACAAAAAATCAAATCTATCAAATTTGCTTTTAAAAAAAAACATTACACCTATTATAATTACAATTATATTTGACCACAAGTCTCTTTGAAGTATGTAGAAATTCATAGTCAAGAAAGGATAAAATCCTTACTCAGATGCTTCTTTAAAACGAAGACGTTTCGGAGGACATTCCTCCTTCATCAGTTTCTGGTGGCAAAGTGCGACTGTTGTTGTGCACCTTGCAATTGCGTCGACCAGAAACTGATCGAGGAATGTCCTCCGAAACGTCTTTGTTTAAAAGAAACATCTGAGTAAGGATTTTATCCTTTCTTGACTATGATGAATCCAGATGCTAAGAAATCTCTACTAGATGATATGTAGAAATTATTTTCATGGTATTTTATTGTAAAATTACAGATTATCAAGAATGGGAAGAAAAAGGCTATTCAATTTGAAGAATCCACAGAAAATCTGAAAGTTTTCAGGTGTGAATTGTAATGTTTCCTATTTTCTGTCACGTACAAGTCATTCTTGCATATTTGTCATTGTCATAAATTGTCTATTTCAAAGATAATGTGATTTGTGGGTAGTGGCTCGCACTATGGTGCTTGTAACCTGGACCAACAACAGAAAATCCTCAAACGCAGGCAACCTCCAAAATTAGTTTGTGCCACTACACAATCAAACTCCAAAATTCACTTTTGGCATCATTCACCCCAATAAATGGTTACTTTGCTATTTGGTGACACTTTGTCAACACTTGACACTTTTTGAACAAAGCAAATTTAAAACATTGTGAAAATATTTTGTTATCAAATTCGCATTCAACATGAATATGAGCCAGACCAACCGCCCATTTGGGAGACTTTTTGGTGACACTATAGGTGCACCTCAAACTGCATTGTACTTGTACTGTCTGTCGCACCCAGTGGAAATGTTTGGTTGAATAGATCAATAATCTCAGACAACCTATAATCAAAATCATAATACGTACATGTGAATGATATATCTTGGTATATAAAGTAAGATTATACATTGAACTAAATGATATTATATTACAATTTTATTGTTCGTCTTATATGAATGTACATTGATCTGTTATATGTAATTACCTTTTCTATATTTTTTAATAAATGTTACAGGGTAAAAATGACATTTATCACTAAAATTTAAGTTTTGTCTTTTTCAGGAAGGTTTTCAACATTGATGATTCAACTAGTTTGATGAATCTCAGACAACAAATTAAAGTTTCATAGGATTATATTCACCAATAATATATGAAAGCAACACTAAGAATTTGTACTGTCATAGTTCGGAAGAATGGCACCAACCACTCTAAATATGTTAGTGTAGTGATGTATTTTGACTGAGTTTTTAAGATCAAAGTTTATTAATATGAAATCATGGATATTCAAATGGCTTGTACAATTGACTCAATTCATAAGTTAAATAAAGTGCTTGTGGCTCGTCAATTGGTGTGTCATCATTAAGTTTCCCCCTGTTAGTGTATGTTGAGGAGGGAGACTTCCAGCTTTGATTTACCTGAGGACTAGAAAATCATTGGTTTTTGTGATCTTTATATTCCTCATTATTTTAATGATTACCCGTTATATGTTAGAAATGAAATAGAATATCTTACTTCCGAAAAGACACTGTTTTTAGCTCACCTGCCGGAGACATGGTGAGCTTTTGTGATCACCTTTTGTCCGTCGTCTGTCCGCCCACTATTCATATTTGCACAATAGTTTCTTTATTTTTAGCTCCCCCGCTGTGAAACAGCATGTGAGCTTTTGTGATAACCTTTCGTTCGCCGTCCGTCTGGCCGTCAACAATTCATATTTTTCTAAATAACTTCATTTTTCATTTGATTTTCCACCAAATCTGCACACAACTTATTTGCCTGTCTTATCATGATATCATATTTGAATCATTCCTCTGGGTGAAAAATTGGCTCCCCAGGGGTCCATATAAAATAAATCTGATTAAATGAAACCGTTTCACCAAACTTGCACATATTTCTAAATAATTTCTTTATTTTTCATTTGCTTAGCTGTGAAACAGCATGTTAAGCCAGAGCTATATTTGAATCATCATGCCCCTGGGTGGAAAATTGACCCATCCCACCCCCCACCCCCGCAAAAAAAAATGAAAAAAATAAAGTGCAATAAATGATTAATCTGATTAAATAAAACCATTTCACCAAACTTGCACTTATTTTCTAGATTTAGCTGTGAAACAGCATGTGACCCCAGAACTATATTTGAATCATCGTGCCCCTGGGTGGCAAATTGACCCAGCGCCCCTCCCAAAAAAAAAAAAAAAAAAAAAAAAAAAAATTGGAATAAATGCTTCTTCATACGTATATCATTTGGCATAATTTATTTGGCTGGCACATTATGATATATTTGAATCATTCCCCTAGGTGTCCCAGGGGTCCATACCGTTATCCCAGAACTATATTTGAATCATGCCCCTGGGTGGCAAATTCACCCCCACCCCCACCCAAAAATTGCAATAAATGATTTATCTGATTAGATAAAACTGTTTCACCAAACTTGTACATATTTTCTAGTTTTTGGCTATGAAACCGCATGTGACCACCCCCCAAAAAAAAAAAAAAAAAAAAAAAAAAAAAAAAAATAAATGCTTCTTCATAAATCATTTAACAAAATTTATTTGGCTGTCACATTATGATAGATGCAGTCGCCAGCACTCCGTCAGACGTTAGCAGTCTGTCACGTCACTAAAATGTACGTGTAAAGGACTGCTAACATCTGACGGAGTGCTGGCGACTGCATCTATCGATTCATATTTGAATCATTCCCCTGGGTATCCCAGGGGTTCATACCCCTGGGTAAAAAAAAAAAAAAGAATTGCAATAAATTGAACCTGTTTCATTATTCACCAGGGCACTTCTAAGTTAATTTTAAAGCCAAATTTGTACATGCAGGTGAGCGATATTAGGGTCCTTATGGTCCTCTTGTTTATTCAAATTTCATCATTTTTTCACAGACGTATGCCTATATGATCATCATTCCATACTTCATACATGTCGCTGGGGGTGAAATTGAACCCACCCCAGGGGTCCACCAAACCTTTTTTAGTGTTAAAATGGAGTCTGTCTATAAGTCATAATGCAAACTGCATTGCTGCTAAGTTCTCTGGGGGTGGATAGAAATCATAGTGCAACCTTCTCTCTTTTTTACAGTCAGCTTTTAGTCATAATGCAAACTGATTTTTTTTTTTTTTAAATTAAAATTCTGTGATAATTCATTTCCCAGTTGTTCAAAAAAGATGTGCACTTGTCTTTTTTTATTTGATTTTGAGACACAAAAGTCCAAGTGTACTTCCGGTGTATGTTATAAGCCCATTTAAAATATCATTTATTGGTATATCATTCAAAATATGTTTTCTACATAAAATTGATGGCTGTCAAGCTGATAGACGTTGGAAAAGTAAATAAATACATCTATTTAAGGTGCGCATTCTTTATAATAGTGAAGTTTTCAACTTTGCTCCAATCACGGCCGTCTACAGATTTGACCCATAACTTCGTCAATTTTCGAGCTAACTAAAATCCGATTACAGATTCGTAATCCTCATTTAAAATTCTAATAGGAATCCTTTTTGAGGCGTGCATTCTTTATAATGTTGAGGTTTGCAGGTATGTATTAATCGCAGCCTACACAGGTCGTCTGTAAAGACCGGTCTTTTGCCCATATCTTTGTTAATTTCAATGCTAACTAAAATCTGATTGCAGATTCATAATCCTCACTCAAAATTCTTATAGAAAAGTACTTTCCATGAATGACATAGGATAAGTGATACGCAAAAATTACCTTAGAATATCTAAAAGTCGTGTTAGTCTACATGACGCCGGAAATAGTAACGCGACTATTGATATTGATACTACTGCGCATCACGTCCCGCGCTTCTGGGAAGTGAAGAATATGGGCAAAGATATTCTATATCTTTGATATGGGTAGGAATTACAGTGCAACTTTGTCTCTTTTTTTGCCAAATATTGAACATAGATATAGATGAGCGATTTAGGCTCTCATAGAGCCTCTTGTTTATTGTTATTATTGTCTATTGCTCCATAACAAAAATTTTCACCAGACTCTTTATTCAGAAAATTACTAGCAATTGTAAAAAAATATGATTTTAAGTAAAATGCTGTAACTAAATAAAAGGTTTTGTGTTTGTAAATAATTTACAAAAATGTGCAACTTGGAGAAAAATTTTAGCATTTGCAGACCATAACTCTGTAGAATTGCCATTTAGGTAAGAGGCATATAATATATGGACACAAGTTAGAACAGCTGTAGTTTAAATATGGTGAGCAGTGTGTGTTGTGTTTGTGTGGTGCAATAATGGCTATTGACAACATGCGCAACAGATAATTGAATGTACAATATATGTAAATTTATTCAGTGACATCTATCAGTACATAATAAGTTTACAGCATAATTAGATTTTTCTTCATTAAATCATAGACCGCTTGTCTATAACTCATGTATTCTTATATCTATAAAGTTCATACGAGTGACGGGAGAAACCGGATGGTGAATTCATAACCTGATGTCAGAAGTACCCACCACTACCACCAGGCCATTTTGGGGCTCAGTTTTCTGTGATTTCCATAATTTTGGAGAGGCTGCAGTTTTCCAAGCAGAGTGAATTCATTTTGAGAAGTGCCTAACAGCCATTGTCTCCGATTTCATAATTTCTTGACTGGATGGACAGTTTCTTATTCTGACATACAGTATGCAATGGGAACAAATTGACCATCTTTTTGTAAGTGCCCGCTATGATAGGCAAAGCCAGAGCTCTCAGTGTGAAGAGATGCAATCGTTTAGAGTGATCAGCATAGTAAGTAATGGTTGAGAAAAAAGAGTATATTTAAGTTTCTAGAAAAAGTCTTAACATTCCTTAAACCATTCTCATCTTGCTCTTTTTTTTAGTAGTGTTTGTAATGGTTTCATCAGTTTACCTCTATTGGGTAAGAATGTGGTAAAAAAACTTGCAATTCCAAGAAAGCTTTTCAAGTTTTTACATTTGGTTGGTGTGGGAAATGTTTCAATGGCCAATACATGCTGGAGAGGGACATATTCCATGTAAGGAAATTTTTCATGTCCCAAGTATGTACAGTGAGTTTGTACATGAAAGTTGATTGTTTTAGGCTGAATCTGCAATCAAAGTGAGTCCGTTATATAAATCTTTTAAATGTTGTTTGCTAGGGCTATTACACAAGAATATCATTGGGATATATGCAGTTGTGCAAACATTCACAATCTTTTAGGGTGGTGATGACCTTAGTGAAGTTGGACAGAGCATTCCTTGTGGAATGGTTTTTAACCTGTAACCTTTGTTGTCAGTGGCATCTACTTTTCCTTTGCAATGGTATATATGAAAATATCCTTGTCTGACATCGAGCACAGAAAAGACCACATCCCTTAAATTTATTCACCAATGTTGTCTACTGTCTGTGCATTTGGAATGCACCATTTCCCAAACACCACATTACTTAACCTAATATACATGATTTCATTGTCTGATGTCATAGTTACTGGTTCTTTTTGTACATGTTTCCTGCTCTTTTTCACTCTTCTCCGTAAAGCAATCAGTGAGGAGACCCACAAGATTTGATTTGATAACTCTATAACACCGTGCTGCAGCATTTCTTGGGTCTTCTGTTTCATTTGTCATGTCACTTTCGAGTTGTATCTATATTTGAAGAAATTTTATTCTTCCGCATTTGGTTTCGACTGTATACAAATAGGGGAGTGTTTACAGATTCCCAATTCACCTCCTTTTGCCATAAAGTTGATCATCAGCATTTGTAATAAACGGCGCTCAGTTTGTCAAAGTTCACATGGAGAGGGAATTCAATTTCAACATAGAGAATTAGGCCGTGCGTTCATTTTTTTTATATCGTCAATTCCTAATGACTGTGCCACCCTGTGCAAATAATGATGGTTGCTCCCTTATGGAGTAATATTTAAGTTGTGGCTGATGCGTCCATAAAGTTCTTCTAATATCGCAGACACTTTCATCAAATATATTCATAACAACCAGTCAATAGTCTACCAAATAATGAAATTGATGCATAAGCAGCCCATACATATCATATACATGTACCCTAGATGTAATTTTCTTACGAGGTGTATTTCCCACTTGTCAGGTGGTATCGAATAGCCACAAATCGTAGCTATGACTTGTCAACAAACTCAGAATTTGCAATTGTCAAAGCTGCACCCTATATGACCCATAGCTGCAGCCATGGTGCTAGCTCCAGAGAAATCACAAGGGCAAATGTGAAAGTGAAGTTATTGACAGGAACATGCCATCTTGAGGGAAGAATGAGCAGGATTTTTGAAGTCAGAACAGTGGAAACCAGTGAATATTACTAATTAGAATACCATGTACTAGAAAGCACATGAACCACATACATGGCAAACATTCTGGAGCGTAGTAGCATCCCAGCTAGATTACAATAGTTACAATACAGTTAAAGCCATTCTAGATCCATCACATTTTACCCAAGACCTTAAAAAATTACATAATTTTGAAGAGACCACAAGCTAGAGGCTTGGCTCTGCACTGCATCGTCAGCGACTATTGCTGAACTCCATGGCAAACGCCAGTGACAATCAACAGACAGCAACAGTTCCAGTACTGATTTCTGCCAAGCCTAGTGTAGCTGCCCACCCAGCAATCAACTGTGCTGCTGCATAGAATGTGGGGAACTCAACAATCATGTATGCAAGTATGCAAGTAATATAGCATGTGGTACTCATCAGTTCAAGAAGTACTTCGGTAGGCTCGTTGAAAGGGGGGCCCTTGTGGAGGAGAGCCACTCCTCTGCATGCAAAAGAACTCATCTAGTTTCAAACAATAGCTAGTGTGATCCCCCCACCCCGAGGCTCAGTTGGTTACCTAACCTGCCTCCGGAGGCCCATGTACCAACACCACGGCCAACACGTGTGCTTCCGTGGCCGAGTGGATAGGGAGTTGGACTCGTGACCAGAAGATAGTCGCGGGTTCGATTCCCGGTCGGGTCTGGTGGTAGGTGTTGAGCAAACCTACCTCTAACAGGTTGCACACTGCTTCGTGGCACCTACACGTTAAATAGGTACAGGTCAGGCGAGTGAACGCTAATGTGAGTGATTAGGACGTCTGCGCTACGGTAGCGATGTGCTGTATGCTCCCCGGGGAGTTGAGAAGGATATAGTGTGAAAAGGATGCCAATGACCTGGTGTAAATATGTAAAGTCGCTAGAGCACGATAACAGTGAATTGCGACTATAAACAACCACATTTACATTTACACGTGGCCTCCCTCTGCTATGATCATGAGGGAGTTGATGGCTGCAGAGTATCAGCAAACAAATAAACAAAACTTTGAAATCTTTTACTATCTTCGGATTACAGGAGGTTCGGAAGCCTCGTTAAAAGGCGTATCCTGTGTAGAGGAGAGCCACACCAGTGCACATAAAATAACTCACCTAGTTTGAAAACTATAGCTAGTGTGTTCACTCCACCCCCGAGGCTCAGTTGGCTACCTATTACAAAAAAAATAGTACCTAGTACCTAGCCTGCCTCTCTTCTTCTTCTTTTGATATACTATACAGACAGTACAGGCCAAGCCTGACGAAATACGTCTGGAGAGGTACATGTACAAACACCAATCCGTTCACGCGTTCCCTCATAAGGGGAGGCCAGTCTCTCATCTGAGACTGGCTTACTTGTGAATTACATACTAGCCTATCCAGATCCAGACAGTGTAAAAAGCCTTTGACATATCTAGTAGTTTTGTAGTGGTAACATCAACCTCGTTTTTAAGATTTAAAATGAACGTTATATTATTGTCATGACATTTTAGCTCGAGGTCACAGTGTGACGTCATAAATTCAATCGCCATTTTTTTGCAGTGGTGAGCTGCGGATACAATACAATTATAATATTTTAATTTATTCGCGGTTACGCGACAGTATAAGTTGTCAAATTTCCACTCAATGTGCAGGATTATTTTGGTAAGTATATTGTGTGTATGAGAGGCAGATTGTTGAGTTAGAATTGGCGGTTAGCTAGGAAATATAGATCTAGAGATATTGCTCCCATTCATAAATCCTGCTCATCAAAACTTCACTCATTTCAGTGACTACTGACTAGACTCTTAAGTTTTATTGGTTAGATACAGGTATGATAGACTATGTTACCTCTCTACTAGATAAACACATACATGTAATATGACAGGCTAATTTACCTCTACTAGACAGTAGCAGATCTACATGTAATACATTGAAATTAAATCAGAAGTAAGCCACTTGCTAATGGTACCGTCCCTTGCACATATTCTGTATACATCTGTATACAGCCTAATACTATTAGGCTCTCTATTACTTAGCCGTAAGATATACAGCATGTCTGTTCCTAGCCTAGGTACGTAGCTCTATGTGTAGGGCTATTACTGTGAATTCATTAAGTAGTAAAATAATGAGCTCTATCTAATCTACTACGTGATCTGATGTTGAGAATTACTAGAACTGGTGCTTTTATCAAACACGGGTTCAGGATTAGCCACTCGTCCGCTCGTATTGACTACTGGTAAAAACTTGTGGAGGACGAGTAGAATGTTTTAGCAACTATAGTCCTTTTGACAAGTAGCAATTCAGGTCAATTTCGCTTATAAATATAGAGGTTTGTTCAAGGAGGACGAGTACATTTTTTGCAGGAAGAGTAGCTATTTGAGGGTTACTCGTCCTGCGGACACGTAGCACTTTTCAACCTACTCATGACAAGGAAACAATGGGTCAGTTTGTCGATTTCAAGACGAGTTCTATGATGGACTGGATGAGACTAGTTTCTTGTTAGAAGACGGAAAGTATTGGTGTCACATGGAAAAGCCAGATCAATTTAATGTACAGTAGAATCTCCAATTAAGACCACCTCAATTGAGATCACCTCTATAATAAGACCACTTTTCATGGTCCCAAACATTCATAAAGCTACCAGAATGAACCTCTGCATAGAGACCACCTCTATTGAGACCACCTAACACTGGTCCAAAAGGTGGTTCCAATATAGAGGTTCTACTGTAATATTTACAACTATCCAGTGAGTTGTAAATCAAAATCAAGGATTGTAGTTTCCATTTGGTTGAAGAATCTTTAGTTTTCCCATTAATCTACCAGTAACCACATTTTAATAGGTTTCAAAAGAAATTATGTTTAATGAATGTTGTGATGGCTTGATGGAATGTATGAAGATTGTTTACTATGCGATAAAAGGGCAGAATTATACAAGTATTGTGACTGGTTGCAAAGTCTGGCTATTCTACAAATTTGATGGAGCTTTTCGGAATAGCGTTTAAAAAAATGGACACGGACGGAAAGTGCAATACATGATCCCTCATTTACATAAAATATATGTCTGATGTGTCGCTGTTCAACTGATGCTGGCATCTATTCTTAAATACAAATTGAAATCATATTCACAAGAAAAAGAACATACAATTGGTCGTTATCAATTTGATATATGCAAAAGTACACTGTTGTAATCATGTCCATTTATGTTATTAGTTGGTTTGATTGCCATTTGACTTTGCCCTTCTTTTGTCTGATGATCAAAGACATTGTAAACAAGATGTTATTGATCTTAGGTGCTGATAATTTGACATAGTAAAGATTTTCAAGAGTTTACATTGCAGGATGTTGATAATCTTTGAAGAGGCTACTACATATGTTATGGTGATGTGGTTTTGGCTGGTTGGGATGCATGATTTGCACAATGGCAAAGTTAGTCAGAGTTGTCAATATGTGTATAGTAGTTATATACATGATGCTAGTAAAGCCAGTTTAATATATTACCTTTGAAACCATCCATATTATTGACGATATATGGTAGTGGTTTTATATTTTGAAACAGTTTGTAGTTGCTGTAATGTAACTAAGTAATTAATCATAATGTATGAGGGGTCTGGCATGCTCGTTCAGTGTATACTTGTAAGTTTTTTACAGGAGATTAAAAAGAAAAGATATCTGCTTTTTGGAAATAAAATAAAATGACCAGCAAATTATAGTATACTTGGCATATGTTGAAGTTAATGTTACAAGTTTCACAGCAATTGTATACCTAATATATGGTTCAGCAGTCTGAAAATGATACATTCATTTACATATATGTAAGTGCTGTATGATGCCCAGAGAGTTGAAGAGGATACAGCTTCAAGGATGACAATGATCGTGTGTGACTGTCGAGTAGCTAGAGGACAATAACTGAATTGGGACTAAATGAGGACATACATGTTTGTTTATTAATTGGCTGACATCCTACCCAACGTCTGATAGTGAATGAACATCAGCTGGACACCATGGTCACCAACAATCTCGGTGACAGTATCAAGTCCTGGAAAACTTAATAATTAGACAGTCAGTGGTGGATTTCTATTTGTATGGACCCCAATTTACTTGAATATTTGAAATACGTAGAGTGTTCTACACGTTTAACTGATAATGATTATCAATGCATATATTTACATAACTTCCATTGTAATTATTCAGATTTGTTCACTGAATGACTGATTGAAGTACCATGTGTTTTCTGGTATGTGGTCTATTCATACAGTTAAGTGCAGAAAACAATTTTTTTTTCTATCTGGAATTTTAAGTCCAAGCATAGGCTTCATTATACTGTGGAAATGCATGTAATCTCATCTTAATATTTGATATGCTTGCAGTCATGAGTGGCAATGGTAATAAACATATTGTTTAAGAATTTTGGTTTGTCTTTTTTTGTGAACACATTGCACCTGTAAATGCAATGTTAAACCAAAATAGTGACTACTTGTGCCATAATTTTGTATGTGTACTATGAATACATATAGAACCACTGGATTGATTTAGGTGGTTTGTTTGGTATTTATTTTGCTCAAGTCCAAGAGTGACTAAAAAAGCTGATAAAAAGGGTCTGCTTTTCCTTTTTTTTTTTTTTTTTTTTTTTTTTTTTTTGTATGTCATTAACATGTTTGCTTGAAGTGTTTAACACGACTCAACATCATTTGAATTCAAATAAGTAACATCAATCATTACTTTGTAACTTGCACTCAATTGGTATGATGAAATACTAATATTATATTAGGTCTCCTTAGTTTAGGTTCTCTTAGTCACATGTTGTTAAAACTTGTTACTGATGCGATTTCTGCCTATTGCATACTGTAGACTAAGACTTAGCCATGTGAGTCAGATTGAAAATAGGGTTTACTCATTCTTAAATATGGTGAGCAGTGTGTGTGTTGTGTTTGTGTGGTGCAATAATGGCCATTGACAACATGCGCAACAGATTTATAGGTTATAAATACAGAAAATAATGTTTATAAATCATATGGATCAATATTCTTAGAACTTAAAGAAGCATGTATTTGCTCGAGTTGTGAATCAGGATTCCTTACATGTATTTCACTAGGTTCTTACATTTGTGATTAGATTCAATTTTGGAAAAGGGCTTTTTGTTTCCAAAACTTATGGATATATCTTGTATATTGTTTGGGGATCAGGTAGGTTTGCCTGATTAGAGCTAATTGTATATGCTGGCCAAACTGCTGGCCTGTTTTATTCTACCTGCCAGTAGTTTTTACTCACCTTCAAAGTAAACCAATGGCAGTATGTCACCTTGAATGTACAATACTAAGAATGTAATGATGTTTGAGATAGCTGCATCTTAAATATCGACTGATGTTTACAAAATGATATTTTGTATACTGTATTTGTATGATTTCAAGTAGCACATTGGTGATAGGGTTTATCAAAAAAACCCAGGTTTTGATAGATGCTGTAAAAACCCAGGTTTTGATGGATGAATTTTTCTGCGTGGGTTTTTGCACGACCAACCCTGATTGATCATGAAAGTGAATCTACCATTGAGATTACATTATATCAAAGGTACAACAAATTATGTAACTTTGACATTTATTATAAATATCACACCATTTTTGCAACCCTGTGTTAAATTTGCCCAACTTATCTACCTACATCTACACTCTGAGAGAAGTGACTGACCTTATATCATCCTCATCATATCTTTTAGTGGTTCCAAAATCTAGAAGAGTAGCTTATGGAGACTGTGCCTTCAGTATAGCAGCTCCTAGATTTTGGAACAAAATGCCTAATTATTAAAAACTGTGGGACTGGTATTTCATTGAGTCAACTGAAGACATTTTGATTTACGAGGCATTTTATGTGTAGTTTTTTTATATACATGTATGCTTTCTTAGGATTTTTTATAAATCTATGGGATCATTCACAAATAACGTAAGCTTGGTAGGGGAGGGATGGGTGAGTTGTAGGCTTTTTTTTTCTGAAACCAACACTATTGTGCCACATATTTGAATATATATTTAAGAAGATTTGTGTGGTATAAAAACTCTTCTATTTTTATTTTTGTGATCATAGTGAGGAGACTGATTTCTGACATATGTAGGTAGGTGTTAATGTGCTGACAGCAAGTTCAGAAGTGCACATTTTCAATCATAACTAAGAAATGGTAATGAATATCAAAATAAAAAATATAGGAATGAAACGCTATTTTTTTGCCTGATCTACATTGCAATTTTGATTATTCGGCTTGGTTTACATAATAGTGAACACTTACATGAAAATGGCATTTTTCCAGTGTCTGTGAGAGACAGAGTCAGACATTTTGAACAAGTCAAAATTGGGGATTAGACACCATGATTGGAAGAGCCAAGTTTGTTTATATATTTGATTTGCATACACATTTATGTATCACCAATTATGTGACTACCCATGTGTATGCAAATCAAAACTATAAACATTGCTGTTCCAATCATGTTATATAATCCCCAATTTTCACTTGTTCAAAATGTCTGACTCTGTCTCGCACAGACACTGGAAAAATGCCATTTTCATGTAAGTGTTCACTATTATGTAAACCAAGCCGAATAATCAAAATTGCAATGTAGATCTGGCAAAAAAATAGCGTTTCATTCCTACATTTTTTATTTTGATATTCATTACCATTTTTTAGTTATGATTGAAAATGTGCACTTCTGAACTTGCTGTCAGCACATTAACAGGCACAGATCCCACAGATGCTTGAAAAGTCATGTAGATTTACACTTGAAGTCTTTGACTTGCAAAGAATCATTGAAAAGTGAGATTTTGTAAAAACTGATTGAAAAGTCCTTGAATTCTAATTAAACTAGTACATTATTGAATTCTGATTAAACTAGTTCTTGAAATACCATTTGACCAGAGGTTTTAATTTTATTATAAAACTCACCCCATAGTATCTTGAAATAGCTAAATTTTGCAAGCTAGCCTATGAACAAACCTGAATACATTGCCCTCTTATTACGCACAGTCCATATATTGTTTTTGAATAGTTGGCTATGCTCAATTTTGTTAGTTGGCAAATATCATAGTACATGTATACGTAAATGTTACATAGTCTGTTAGGATTTATAATGTAACTTTCTTACTATAAGTAATGTATAGTGTCATTTGTGTTAGATATATTCATCGTTGTGATTTATCTTCATTTGAAAGGTCACCTAGAGGTGTGTTCTAAGAAGTTCATTATCAACATTATAAACTTACCAGTATACAGCTAGACGCGTTTTACTCAAGCTTGTATGAGTCGAGCACCTGCATAAGTAGAACTCGTTTTGATTTCCCTTTAAACTTACTTTTAATTGTAAGTATATTGTAAAATTGAGCAAAGACTCATGTACGTGTGCTTTCGTGGCAGAATGGATAGGGAGTTGGACTCGTGACCAGAAGGTTGTGGGTTTGATTCTCGGTCGGGTCTGATGGTGGGTGTTGAGCAAACCTACTAACAGGTGGCACACTGCTCTATGGTACCTACATGTTAAATAGGTACAGGTCTGCGCTACGGTTGAGATATATGGTGGATACTCCCCTGATAGTTGAGAAAGATATTATAGTCAAGTAAGTCAACTGTGACAAGGATGCCAATGACCTGGTGTATATGTAAAGTTACTGGAGGATGGCAGTCTGTGAATTGCGACTGTCAATAAGCACATTTACATTTACTATTTACAAATTACTACCAAACCTGGCATTACTCATCAATGAGGATATGTCTAGACCTGATTAGATTTTTGTATACTTTGGTCCACTTTTGAAGACATTGTGTTAGTTTTTATGCGAAATTGTGCTAAATTCAAGCTTGTGCTAAGTTGAGCGAAGACTTTTTAGCTAATCAGTACCAAACCTGGAATTAAATCTCCCCGGGCAAAGTCCGAAGGCAGCTTTAGTGCTGTCCGTCCGTCCGCGTCCACATGCTTAAAAGCTTATAACTTGAACACCATGAGAGCTATTGCTTTGAAAATTAAATATGTTTAGATTGAGGACAATCGTATGTCTCAAAAAATTTTGTTTGTACTTTGGCCTACTTTTGACAAACTTATGACCTTAGGTACAAATATCTTGTTACCGCACTTTAGGGAGAAGCATTTGGCCGATTGTCGCCAAACTTCATATGTAGCTTCGATGTACTACTCTCCAGACCTGATTAGATTTTGGTGTACTTTGGCCTACTTTTGATGAAGTTACGATGTGTTTTAAAAAAAATATTATTACGTAATTGTGTTTATCTGTCTTCTGGGAACAGTTTATGACTTATCATCACCAAACTTGACATTTGGTATGTCTATATCACTCTCCTCGCGTGATTTGATATTGGTGTACTTTGGCCTACTTTTGAACTTATAAGCGTTACGTAATAAACCTTGTTAACACTCTACAGGGAGAAGTATTTGACCTATGGTCACCAAACTTCATATTTAGCTTTGTTGTACTACTCTCCACAGCCGATTAGATTTTGGTGTACTTTGGCCTACTTTTGATGAAGTTACGATGTGTTTTTAAAAACAAATTATTACGTAATTGTGTTTATCTGTCTCCTGGGAACAGTTTATGACTTATCATCACCAAACTTAACATTTGGGATGTCTATATCACTCTCCTCACACGTGATTTGATATTGGTGTACTTTGGCCTACTTTTGAACTTATGAGCGTTACGTAATAAACCTTGTTAACACTCTACAGGGAGAAGTATTTGACCTATAGTCACCAAACTTCATATTTAGCTTCGTTGTACCACTCTCTAGAGCTGATTAGATTTTGGTGTACTTTGGCCTACTTTTGATGAAGTTTCGATGTGTTTTTAAAAACAAATTATTACGTAATTGTGTTTATCTGTCTTGTGGGAACAGTTTATGACTTATCATCACCAAACTTGACATTTGGTATGTCCATATCACTCTCCTCACGTGATTTGATATTGGTGTACTTTGGCCTACTTTTGAACTTACGAGCGTTACATAATAAACATTGTTACCACTCTACAGGGAGAAGTATTTCACCTATGGTCACCAAACTTCATATCTAGCTTCGTTGTACCACTCTCCAGAGCTGATTAGATTTTGGTGTACTTTGGCCTACTTTTGATGAAATTACGATGTGTTTTTTTTAAAAACAAATTATTACGAATTTGTGTTTATCTGTCTCCTGGGAAGACTTTATTACCTATCATCACCAAAACTTGACATTTTGTATGACTATGTCATTCTCCTCACGTGATTTGATATTTGAGTACTTTTGCCTACTTTTCAAAAATGGCCTGATTGGGGAAATGGCCTGATCGGGGAAGGGGAGATTTACGGCGTTCCCGACGACTACTAGTTATTCATAGCTCTCACTATTAAGTATATGGCAAATTGAACCATAAATTTGTAATATTCTCTGTTCGTGCACAGATAAATGTTCAAAAATTGAAACTTAAAGGATTGAAATATTTCTTCAAAGTTTGATGCAAATTTAGCTTCCTTGTCAAAACTTGTTTACAATAAAATATTCTAAATTCAAGCTGATGAACACAGTATATAGAGCAACTTCAAAGAGGGAACTTCGTAGCGGAAGACTTGTGTTTTTCAAATACCATCCTAATTACTATACAAGTGAAGTAGTTTCACTGATATACAATATTTTCATTTTTATTTATTGCAGTTTTTTGGTCAAATTGGCTATACATTTATGGAGTTCTTGTGCAACAGTGGCGAATATTGCCAGGCACAACACGTAGCAATTCCGAGCGTCCTCAGCCGCCTTCACTAGATTGTATATTCTTAGGAAATTCATCGTTTCATCATTCAGGTCTTCTATCACAAAGGTATGTACTTGTAACTTATGTGAATTTTTTAACAAAGAAAAGTTTGTGACAGTGGACATGTTGGTATAATTCATGCGATGCAACAATTTCAGACTTAGAGCTGGTATTTTAGAAATGTTAATTACTGTTTACTGAGGTGTAATACAATTAACATTAATCGCATTTGTGACTACCAATATATTTCTATGCAGGCTTTAAATGGGCTGGTTTTTGAGAGGATGGGGGGGGGGGGTGTTATTTAATTTGTAGAATGAATAGGTGGTGTGTTGAGTGAGATATATGGGACAATGATAAAGTACTTCTAAATCCTAATTCATGAAAAACGACTGTTCATTGTACAAAAACAACCATTATCATTTATTGGAATTTAGTGCACTAAGTGGGTATATTTATAACTTTGTCACTTGCTCTTTCAATGTGAATGATATTTACATAGTGACTGACATGGATTTTGAAAGATGGGTGTTCCATGTAATATATCAATGATATGTCAGAGTGGGCATTCATAAGGTGACAGGGTTCAGTGTTACAATGTGTTACGTCCTTTACTCTTTGGCTCGTTATTTGTGAAGACCATTCTGAAGTATTCAGGGTCATTTTGCCCCTTTTCTACCGGGTTGGGTTTCTGCTGGGAAGAAATGGTTTTTGCCTTGAAAAAATATACACAAACTGGGGAAAAACTCGTTTGCTAAAACTGAATTGTTCTCAACAATGGAAGAGTGAACAACGCAAAAGCTGAATCAAGGAAACTTCTTTTGCATTACCTATTAATAATGTAAATTGGGTTTCATTGTTGAAAACATTCACAAATAGAAGGGATTTAGTTGACTAACACATACATGCAGATATCATTTTATTCATGGCTTTTTATTGAATCAAAAACATAAGTAGTTGTTACACATTGTTTATTTAACAATTATAACTCCTGTGATATGTGTTAAAGATGCATGAACTGAAGTTATAACCTTAGGCCGTGATTAATCGGACCGTCTTAATGACCGATTCCGAAAGGCTTGGCTAATCATACAAATACTGCAGTATATACCAATAAGAATTTATTTTAAACTTCCTTTTGTGGAATTTGTAATATTCTATTGATGATGAATTAGAAGGTTATGTGTATGTTGTTCTGAATATTCAACCGTTTTAACAATCTTTTAGCTATTTTGAGGAGATCCCCAAACAAGGAAGAGAAACAAAGTTTTTATATAGCTAACAATGTCGCATTTGTGTTACAGTTGTGTTCAATTTGTGGTGCTGCTACCTTCACGGCATTCCGTGGTGGGTTTGTACAAGTCAAACTGAGTCGTTTTCCTGCAAATCAACTGGCAGCTGTGTGCCGCCAGGACCACACCCACGGTACACACTCGGATGGGGTGAGTCGGCGCTCATAGACTTATATGTTTAGATAAATGTTAACAATCTAATGGTGTATGAGTTGGTCAGAGATTGTGGGTTTTTTAGGTTTGGGACAAGGTATGATCATCCAGGTCTTAGGCTTCTACAGACTATAATTTCTGTTATATTGATTTTCTACTCCTAAGAAGTAATGTCATAAAGACCAACAAATTTACTTTCCGGTCATCCATTTGAAATTTATGTTACTTTCAGTACTAGTAGTTTCTATAGTGCCGGTCTGATGTTTGACAATATTTTTCATTTCACTGAGTTTTAAAGTGATTTCAAACTTCCAAAGCCGTTAGTGAAAATGGAGGGTTGTAATATGTATTTTGTCTTAATGTGCTAACAGCAAGTTCAGAACTATACATTTTCAATCATAACTAAAAAATGGTAATGAATATTAAAATAAAATTTATAGGAATGAAACGCGATTTTTTTGCCAGATCTACATCGCAATTTTGATTATTCTGATTGGTCTACATAATAGTGAACACTTACATGAAAATGATTTTTCCAGTGTCTGAGAGAGACAGAGTCAGACATTTTGAACAAGTCAAAATTGGGGATTATATCCCATGATTGGAAAAGCCAAGTTTATATTTTTGATTTGCATACACATGGATAGTCACATAATTGGCGATACATGAATGTGTATGCAAATTAAAAATATAAACAAACTTGGCTCTTCCAATCATGGGATATAATCCCCAATTTTGACTTGTTCAAAATGTCTGACTCTGTCTCTCTCAGACACTGGAAAAATGCCATTTTCATGTAAGTGTTCACTATTATGTAAACCAAGCCGAATAATCAAAATTGCAATGTAGATCTGGCAAAAAAATAGCGTTTCATTGCGATAATTTTTATTTTGATATTCATTACCATTTTTTAGTTATGATTGAAAATGTGCACTTCTGAACTTGCTGTCAGCACATTAGCAGTACATTTACTCAGAAAGTACTTTCATTATGTAATCATGGTTCAAACCAGTACAGTAGAACCTCCATTAAGACCGCATGTGGTCTCAATGGAGAACCTGTCTTTATATGGAGGTTCTCATTGGAATCATTTTGAAGAATTAGGACTGAGAAAAGTAGTCTTCTTGTATAGGTGGTCTCATCATAGAGGTGGTCTTAATTAAGGTTATACTGTATTGTTGAATTGTATTTATAAATCGGGGCCACAAATAGGAGAAAAATCATACTTGTCAATAGGACGGGTATCCTGACAAATATACCCGTTGATACTAAGATTTAGTAAAATCTGATTTACATGTCCAAATCAATGAACATCATGTAGATACAATTGAAACTGATGTCTGGGATGACTGAGAATACACGTCCATAAGACAAGTAACTCAAAATGGTTACCTGTCCTGCCAACACAGATACCCATCTCGGACTATAGGACACATACTTATCTGTGGCCTCGATAAATTGGTGCTAAATTTACATCACTCTTGGTTTCAACATTTCAGGTAAACTGTGATTGGCGTGGGCGGTTGTCAAGCTGTGACTTGCGGAGAAGGCGGCAGCGAAGCACCAAAGTTTCACAGGAGCTTGTGCCCGGCTCCACTTCTTCATATCTGTGTGTCGAAATCATCAGGTGGCGTCGGTCTCGACGGCATCTCTCCATCCCATCACCTATCACCTAGCAGCTTTCATTGTCTCATCAAGTGTGCTACTCGATTATCATCTCATCAACAATCGACAGCACATCACATCACATTTCTCATATTTGTTCATCTCGCTATGAAGTCGCGTAAACCTGAGCCAGCAGAAATAGAATTTAAAGCCATGCGCTTCCTAATCACTGACCGTCCTACGGACGCCAATATGGACAAGTACATAGAAGTAAGTAGAAATCTGCAAATATTTGTCTTTTGTACTCACTCGCCTAACAACCTCAATTTTCCTACTTAAATTTCTTGGTATATAAACATATTTTTTTGCCAAGTCGCAAGATGGAATGAAACTTCTAGGTTGTTTGCAATCGTTCGACCAAAGAATCAGGATCACCACAACAAAATGAATAAAGCTATTGCTTTACAAATGAGCTAAGAAGTACCTGTAAAGGCTGTTTAATAGCTCTGGACATTTATTTGCATACCTCACTGGCTGTACAGGGGTGGGTGGGCTATTATGCAGCGGCCCTAATCAATGTTGCTCTCATACATTGTTATACAATAAATATTGTATATTCATGATATTTGAAGTAATAAAACTATGCAAGTGAGCTATTGAATAGATTTTTTGACTGGCACCTGTTAGACCTTTTTGCATACATCATTCACATGGAACCATGCAAATTTGGGCATCACAGGACAATATGAATGTCAAACATTTGTCTCATTAAAAAAGTGGCAATTGTACTTGGCGCTCATAATTGGGTACATTTGGTTAGAAAAAAATATGTAGGGGAAAAAACAGAAAATTTATGAACTATCTCAATCATCTACATGCATTTTCTTAAAAGTGACCAAAAAACGTATATATTTTCCAGAAAATGTTGAAATTATAAATTGGTTGTTGGACTATATATAAATATGGTCAGGAGGTGTGAGAATAGTTCCAATCAGTACCTGTCTTTTTAGTGTTTTGGTTTTCACTTTTGGCATTTTACTAATAAGATGTAATTTTAACTCGCTGAATATCTCTTGTACATCTGATATGCGATTTTGCTATAAAAGATCATGTTTACGTGTTTCCATTAATCAATAATTCTTATTTGATCATCAGATGTACATGTAACGTTTCCTGGGGCCATTCTGTCATTAACTCGATTTTTAGCAGTTCATTTACCTTTATTATTGCTTGAGGTCGCTTCAAAATTATGTCATACTGGAAGTTGAATGTAATGCCCAAATCTTATGTATTTGCTCTACCACATTATATTTAGCAAAAGATGTATTTTAATAGTCATAAAAACTTAGTTTACTCTAGCTTTTTAGAAAGTGCCTTTAATTAGGTGTTGAATTGTTGATGCTTGCAAAGCTATTAAATTGATGGGCAAAGTTTATTTTATAAATTAAGTTAGCATTAAACATATAAGGAAAATATAGTTAATTTTCATCATGGAAACATACTTTGGCCTATATAATGCATTTGTGTACGATGGCATATGATAGATTTGTAAGTGATGCAACACCTGAGCTTATAAATTATTGTGTAAGTAAGATTCATTAGTGATGCTGATGCGCATTAGATTATGTGCATGTCATATTTGTGCCACGTGAGACTTGCTCTCATTTTGTGATGGTGATGATCAATATGCCTTATACCTGTAAGAAGACTGATACACCTGGATCAGATCTATTTGTAAATTAAAAAACAAAACATTTTTCAATAGTTATTAGATTTTTATGTTCGCCAAAACTCTTGACATAATTAGATAAAACATTATTATATTTTAGTATAATTCCATAGTAATAGGGCCTTCACCTGTACAATTATGTTAACATGCTATGGTTCTTCTAGCCAAGTTTAATTTCATAAATAATAGACTTCGTACATTGTAGTTGACTCTGGTTGGATTTTGTTCCAAGAGTTTTACATGATATTTAGGCATAAAATATTTATAATGACAGCTTCATATTTAAACTTTTCTTGAATATCCTATCCTCTAATTCCTCTGTCATGACTTAATGCATAAAATCTAATTGATACCAGTCTTTAAAGGTCTATGCAACACGCCATTTAGTATTGGTGCAGAAAATTCATGTAGGCCTGTTTTTTTTTTATTGGTTGTACTTACAGAGGATAGAATATTCATGCTGCATTTAGAGTCATGTATTAAAGTCATTAAGTGCTTTTCTTGTGCTTTACTAAGTTTGTTGACCTATGCATGCAGTAGGATCTATTTAAAGTTGATTTTCTGACTATGCTTTCAACCTTGCTTATAGTTGGGTTGGATTGGAAAATGATACATCATTAAATCGATTCCTTTAGTAATACGGTTGCTTTATGGGATTTTATTTATCATTTCAAATTAAAAAATATTATAAAGCATTTTTTTATGTATTGTTTACAGGTTAAATGAAACTCTTAACATTTATTATCATGTTACCATCAATTGCTATTTGCAGGAGCTTAAGAAACACAATGCCAAAGATGTGGTTAGGGTATGTGATCCTACGTATAGAACTGACCGCCTACAAGCTGAAGGTGTAAGAGTTCTGGTAAGTTACAATTTACAAAATTCTATTCTGTTCAATGATAAAAGAAGCTACTTTTGAATCACTGGAGGTGTTCAATTGAAGAAGTTGTGTAAACCAGGCTTACCTTGTTTTAGATGTTTTTTCTTCTAGTTCTAGAATGTATAAACATAATGATAATGACATGAGTTTGTCCTAAATTGAATGACACAGTATCAGGATTAGTCAATTAATAACTGGGTTTTGTGTCAGGTTTTTGTTCAGTAAAGTGGGTTTTAGAGTTTTTTTTTTTATAGATATGGAAATTTGGTGAAAATATTTAAGTTGTGATTGCATAGGACTGTGAGCTTATTTCAATAATGTTAAGTGATAAAGTATATACTAGAGCATAAATATAACCTAAAACGGATGCCCCTGCTTCCCTTGTTTTCCCATCAGAACTTTTAAAGTTTCCATATCATGTAAATGAACCTTTTTTGTGAGTTGTAAACTCAAAGTTCCAAAAGATCTCAATTGATTTTCAAACAATCTCTAATGCCGGTGATACATGAAAATAGCAATTTGGTATTGATAGATTTCGCAGCTTGCAATGCAACTGTGCCAGTCACCTTGTTAAATGTGTGCAATTCAAGTAGTTTTAAGAACATTTCTCTTACGATAAGTTGCTTCCTGGGTTTATTACTGACAAATTAAGTAATGAAAATTTGATGAAAATATTTAAATTCTGATTGCATAGGACTGTGTCAGCTTATGTCAATAATGTGAATTAAAAAAGTATATACTAGAGCATACATACAGCCTAAAACGGATGCCCCTGCTTCCTTTGTTTTTGTCCTATTAGTTACCCTTTTTTATGTAATATGAATAAGAATTTTGTTTGTATATTAAATATAGTATATATATATATATATATATATATTCCCCAACCCTCAACTAACTATGATTGGGCCCATGATTAGGTGAATCTGTTGTCTTATTGTATGCATTTGACATCACTGTATGTGAATTGCTGAACGTGCACAATTTATACAGGACACAAAGATCCTGGGTAATTTGTTATAGAATTATCTTTGTGCACGCCTTATAATTGCATAACATGCTGTTAAAATGCTACCGTTTTGACAGTCTGAGTAAGAGTATTAAGAAACAGACTAGATACATGTATTTATGGAAGCATAATTGAACAGGGCAGTGCACCATTTCGTAAATACCATGAACTTCTTACTACTCATAACTCTTATCTCACAGCTGTTTGTTTCTGCTCGCAAACATTTGATATGATCAATTGACCCAGGCTAGCTTGTTTGTTTTATATTACATATTGGTGAAGCTTTGTAAGAAGTGCAAAGTTTCATCTAATATGCTGTATATTGACATTTAAATATAATCCATTCCTTGTCTTGCCAAGTTATCAATCATTTGCTTCCATACTTCCATGAAATGTATTTTGGATGAGAGGATAATGAAGATGTTTTTGTCATGGCAACCACTTTGCAGTTACATCACTTTTGTGAAATTTGTTGTTTATGAATAAAACGATAACCTCTTCAGACAAGTCGTGAAAATTAAATGCTGTGAAATGTTTTATGGCCTTAGACAAATAATTTTGGTAATAGGATCACAGTATCAAGACTGATTTCGATTTCGGTGTTCTTAGGTCTAATTTTGATGAAGTCTGTATATGGACATTTAATTTTCTTATAAGGGTCAACTAAATTAAATCTCCCCGGACGAAGTCCGAAGGGGGATTTCTTGCTTTGCTTCTGTCCGTGCGTGCGTGCATCCGTCCGTCCGTCCGAAACAAACAGGCTGATAACTCGAAGACTACTTGAGCTATTGATTTGCAAATTGAATATGTCTTGTTTGAGGAAAAAAGTACCTCTCAAAAAATTTTGTTTGTACTTTGGCCTACTTTTGACGAACTTACGAGCGTTACGTAATAAACCTTGTTAACACTCTACAGGGAGAAGTATTTGACCTATGGCCACCAAACTTCATATTTAGCTTTGTTGTACTACTCTCCAGAGCTGATTAGATTTTGGTGTACTTCGGCCTACTTTTGATGAAGTTACGATGTGTTTTTAAAAGCAAATTATTACGTAATTGTGTTTATCTGTCTTCTGGGAACGGTTTATGACTTATCATCACCAAACTTGACATTTGGTATGTCTATATCACTCTCATCACGTGATTTGATTTTGCTGTACTTTGGCCTACTTTTGAACTTTCGAGCGTTACGTAATAAACCTTGTTAGCACTCTACAGGAAGAAGTATTTGACCTATGGTCACCAAACTTCATATTTAGCTTCGTTGTACCACTCTTCAGAGCTGATTAGATTTTGGTGTACTTTGGCCTACTTTTGATGAAATTACAATGTGTTTTAATAACAAATTATTACGAATTTGTGTTTATTCAGGGGAAATGGCCTGATCGGGGAAATGGCCTGATCGGGGAAGGGGAGATTTACGGCGTTCCCGACGACTACTTGTTTATTATAAGGGGAATCATGATTGAAATGTTTTCAGGAAGTCTGACATAATCTGGTTTACATATTTTGAAGTTTGCATTGTACCAATTTATCCAAATTCAATATTTAGATTCATTTTAATCATAAACTGCCTGGCAATGCTTGAAGTTAACTTTGAAATGCCTTCTTTACAGGGGCAGAAGTGAGTTTCTCTGACATGTATATTTTACCTGATACATTTATTTTGATGTGAAATAGGACTGGCAGTTTGAAGATGGCACTGTTCCCCCAAATGAAATTATTGAACAATGGTTCAGTCTTTTGCGCCAGCGCTTTAAAGTATT
>CM032666.1:34709953-34727196 GCA_019095985.1 Streblospio benedicti | reverse complement strand
TGGGGTTTTTTTTTTAAATTTGAATTTAAAAGGTAAAAATTTCATCTAATATGTTATTTTTAAAATTTCCATTTTGTTTGGGGTTATCAATCATTTGCTTCCATACTTCCATGGAAATGTGTTTTTGATGAGGGATAATGAAAGTGTTTTTGTCATGGCAACTACTTTGCAGTTACATCACTTTTGTGAAATTTGTTGTTTATGAATAAAACGATAACCTCTTCAGACAAGTCGTGAAAATTAAATGCTGTGAAATGTTTTATGGCCTTAGACACATAATTTTGGTAATAGGATCACAGTATCAAGACTGATTTCCGTTCGGTGTTCTTAGGTCTAATTTTTGATGAAGTCTGTATGTGGACATTTAATTTTCTTATAAGGGTCCCCGGCTAAATTTATTATAAGGGGAATCATGATTGAAATGTTTTCAGGAAGTCTGACATAATCTGGTTTACATATTTTGAAGTTTGCATTGTACCAATTTATCCAAATTCAATATTTAGATTCATTTTAATCATAAACTGCCTGGCAATGCTTGAAGTTAACTTTGAAATGCCTTCTTTACAGGGGCAGAAGTGAGTTTCTCTGACATGTATATTTTACCTGATACATTTATTTTGATGTGAAATAGGACTGGCAGTTTGAAGATGGCACTGTTCCCCCAAATGAAATTATTGAACAATGGTTCAGTCTTTTGCGCCAGCGCTTTAAAGAGGAGCCAGACTGTTGTATTGCAGTACACTGTGTTGCTGGTCTTGGCAGGTAAATTATTAGCTTGATTTACAGCAATAACCAACAAACTTTTCACCATTTAACTAGTTAAAATCATGAAGATAAACTATTCTAAAGTCAGTTTCTACATGATTGCCAAAATTGCTCACTTGTAATATTTAGGTTTAAATCTACAATTTCAAAGATATTTTCAGTACAATTATTTCTAATAGTTTTGAGGTATTTCAAATGTAAATATTGAACTTAAAATGTAAGATCACAATTGTTTTGCAGAGCTCCTGTTCTTGTTGCATTAGCGCTGATGGAACTGGGAATGAAATATGAAGATGCCGTTGAGCTCATTAGAAGGTTTGTTATGCGTGTTTATCCACATATGCCAGTGTATGTCTGTACTATCTATGGACCATAATATGGTTCAATTTCCAACTTATATGATTAGACCTTACTGTGTCTCAAAAACTTCATTATTAAGTCATTATTTGTATATATTTGTCTACTGCTTGAAAAATCCAAAAGTTAAAAAGTACATAAATATATTAATTTAAATTTAAATTTTGAAGCAATAGCTTTCTGATCACAAGTAATACTTGTCTGTCTAAAGGTCTCTTAAAGCATGCTACTATTTTGACTCTCAATATTACATTTTTTCACCCTTGTGTTCCTTAATTATATGTCTTGCGAACGCGTTGCTTTTGTGTTTGGTTGGATTGTTTATGGCTTCTATGTGTTGCATACCCTCACATACATCGATCTTCCTGTTTCCCCTGTAAGTAAGGGAAGGGGTGGAGATAATGGGAGTGGATGGTAAATCCTTATTAAATTCAAAACTTGACCATTACAAGCCAGGGGTAACAAAAATGACTTATAATAATATTTTGGAGTTTATTGAGAATGAGAGTAATGAATAATGTTAATTAGGATGTGATATGCGTGTAAGAGTAAGTGGTTACAAGTGTAGGAGTTTGAGATTTTTATTATTTTATGATTGTAAATGTAGACTGAATATACACAGGTATACACGGACTATTAAACCTTACACATGACATATGATGTTAATTCCTTGGAAACAACAATACTATTGTAATGTACTGAATGTAATATTCATTTATTTATTCATATTTATTACTTGTGATCAGGAAGCTATTGCTTCAAAATTAAAATTAAAATTAATATATTTATGTACTTTTTAACTTTTGGATTTTTCAAGCAGTATACAAATATATACAAATAATGATTCCATATACTGCATGCCTAATTAACAGAACATTAATTGATTATTAAGACTTAAGAATAAATAACAAAAATGCTCTAAATTCACTCTATATCATATCGGCTGGTTGGACACCAGCTTCTATGGAAAACCCAACTATAACCTCGAAAACTAGCCAATCAGCGCTATTCTCTCGCTATTTCGGGGGAACTTTTGACCTGTCAATCTTCGGTAACTCCTCCTCCTCATGAATATTTGTAAAGACATAGATCTACACGGTCATTTTGACAGTTATAATTGAAAGACAATAACTTTTCTGTGGCCTTCATAAATACGTATTTCTTTACATAAATTGTACGTGTGTGTTCAGAATCATACCGTGGTTCTTAGTTTTACCTCCATGTAATGAGATTGTAGATTCATATGTCTAGAATAGCTTCCAAACGTATGACTGTTGCCGCCGTCGATTAAAAAGACAGGTTTGAGACACACTTCAGAAGAATGAATTTCTACAAGTTCTCTTACTTGTAAAATAATACGACTACTGTGCGTCATCATAAAGGATAAAGATGATCCAAAAATAGATATATAACAATCTACTTGGGTGATAACCTCTATAAAAACGTCTTCAAATTATGTTCGTCGTGTGCGTAGAGCATCGTAAGCTTTCAAATTTCATCATCACCAACACAGACGCTCAAAACACTGCGATTATCAAACAATGCGTGTGACTTTAGAAAATTTCCTTTTGTCCATGGCTTCATAATTGGTTTATAATTAATTCGACAGTTGAATTCTTGATGGATATATTATTGTAATTATGCAAATCCATTTGTTTCACAAATATCTAGCTTCCAGGCCGATTTAAACAATCCGCCATTTGCCGTGTTCCTTATATGGGCAAAAGCAACATCAACACGGCCCTCACGTGGCAATAAGCCTTTATTCCACGCTGTAATAAATCCAAACACCAAATTGGAGCGCAAAGCGATTAAGAGTACCTTTAGACAGCCTTTATAAATAAGATAAATTACGGATTCGTGACGACAACGCACGATACGATAGAGGCTGAATACTAATGTTAAGTTTACCTGTTGAATTATGCATATATTTGACCTAATTGGCTTGGTCTCAAGGCTCAAAAGCAAGGTTTGAAAACGTATAGCTATTGAGCCCTTGATATTCAGGGTGTCTAAAGTGGTCCTTAACCCCAAAATGAACCTACTGGGGTTGGGAATTGAGTATGTCCTTGTACTCTGTCATTATTACCAAAATATGTATCGAAAGTTCATGAGGAAAGTTTGTCTGGCACACAGTTTTCAAGTAATGACACCCACTTTTATTATGATGGCGGTGTAGATTAAATTTGCATGTCTCTTTATGTCCGTAGACAAGGATTTTCAAATGTGTTAAGTTTAAATGGCTCAAACACAAATGTGTTACAGTGACATTTTGAGGTCATGTAGAGCCCTACATATTATTGCCTCCTGCATGCACGTGGATATTGACAGCTTTTTTTTTTTTTCTTTGCCCAGTGCACAATATGTAAATTTTGTTTACAGTGGAACCTCCCTATTAGGACCACCCACGGGACCGACCTCAAGTGGTCCTAATAGAGAGGTGGTCTTAAGGAGACTTGCTGGAGATAAAAGAATTTGGAGATAAAAAAAATCTCAAAATGTTCTTGTTTTTTATTTTAGTATAAAAGTACATTCATTTGCCTATTTAAAAATGTATAACACTTTAAGGATTTCGGGAATGGAATTTGGTTTATGGACCATACAAAAGATCATACAAAAACAATGAAAAATTCAGTCAATGTTAATTTTGACTGTACCGAAATTGTATACATGATCTTTTGTACGGTCCTTAAACCAAAATCTATTCCCGAAACCCCTAAAGTGTTCTACATTTTTAAAAAGGGAAATGCTTTTATTTTTATACTAAAATAAAAAAAACAAGCACATTTTGAGAATTTTTTATCTCCAGCAAGTCTCGTTATGTATAGAGGTGGTCCTAATTGGAGGTTCGACTGTATATGTTCTAGTGTCTTTAAACATACCTTGTAAATGTAGTTTTAATGCAATATTTTTAAAATATAATTTACAGGAAAAGGCGTGGGGCCATTAATGCCAAACAGCTTGCATATCTCGAGAAATATCGGCCAAAGTCTCGGCTCAAACTGAAGAATGGTGGCAAAAATGGTGGCTGCTCCATCATGTAGAATAACGATTTTCACCTGTTTAATAAGTCCAGTTCATAGTTGGAGAAGATGGTCAACCAATGGAACATTATAAAAGCTTGTCTATAGCTATCAGTGGAGTAGACGTTTTTCATTTTGTCAAAATTTACTTAGTTGGAACTAAATTTGCTTCTATTAATGGATTAAATGTTCAGAATTTATAAGTTGGTAATTTTATATATATATTTTTTTTGTTTGCATTGTTCAAAATTATATCTTAGCTGCATTTCAATAACTGATAATTATATCTATCCTACATTTCAATAACTTTCATTACTTTACTGTTAATTGGTTTGAATTCTGATGTTTGAATTGTTTATTACTCTATAATATATAACAATCATATTGTAAATAAAAAAACAGTTTTCAAGCACACTTTAAAGTAAACCATCGTTTCTTATGATGAACTTGCATAAATGAACAAGTGACAAATTGAGAATCTGCTTGATGACTTCATGTAAGATTTATGATTTCTTCGTTCTGCTACGGGAATGTGATAACCTGCATATATGCTTACCCCTGTTTATATATTATTTAGGTGTATGTTGTCATTGTGTATTAGAATTTTTGGTACAAGGACCATTTGGAAGCATTTTTCAAGGATGGGAGAAAGAGGATGCGATTAATCAATGTGTAAATATTATTTGAGATGTTTAGGTTTTTTTCCACAAACGAGTCCAATCATATCTGGCAGTTGTGTGGTGTATGTAAATGTGACATTGTCGTGACCCAACTATATAAAAAGCATAAAAGGCATCTTTTAACAGCAAGTGACAGATATTTTTATACTAATTTTATCTCAACATCCACCTCACCATAAATAAATGTGTTCTTATTATTGAACTAGTTTCACTTGCAATTTTGTTTGTACTGTGTGATGCATTCTGTAAAACTTTTTAAGTTTGTGTCCTTGAATAGTAATGACTAAACATAAGTGCTTTGTGGCCTTTTAGATTTGCAGTTAGGTGTATTAAGTTTTAAATTCTCAATGTGCGCAAAATCACCCATGCACACCCTCAAAAATAGAACCATACAATCCCTGGAACGTGACACTAAATTCTAGGAAAGTCAATTGATTAGTGATCATTGTATGGAGTACATAGCATTATTAGCATATTTTTGCAACATAACCAAATGGTACCTATTAAGGTGTACCAATTAGCGTATAAAAGATAAATAATAACCCTAATATATGTGATTTGCCGTCTAAATCCCGAAAAGTTGTAAGTATAAGAGTCTTACAGTTTTGCATCACAGTCTCTTGTTCATAATGTCACATTTGCTTTATGTAGATTTTAACTTAGTATTTTTCCATACAGGGACAGTATTTTCTTTCAAAGTTTTTTTGCATAAATAGCTGTGTAGATTTATGTAAAATTTCTAATTATTTTAATCGATGGGAAATATTTTCGCTGTATGGCTTGGGAATGTTTAATACTGATATGATTTGTTACAATGTGTTGAGTTTTCCCTGGATTGTCATGTACAGTGAGTGATCCAACATCTATAAATTGTAGCAATTGCAGTTTTCTTACAATTTTCTATGGCACATTTATTTGAACTTGGCCTTAGCTTTCTATTTTTGTTTTTTATTCTCTATTTTTGTATAAAATGTCTTTTTTGAATGTATGGTTGCTGTTCTGTTTTTTCCTCATCTCATTATCTGTGTATGGTTTTTTTTATTGTTTTTTTTTTATTACTTTAATGTTTCTTTGTGCTTAAGCCTTAAGGGCAGGGGTGGGTGTGGGGGGAAAGTGTTCATTAACATACAATCTACATTTTGTCTATTAGAAATCTTAATTTCTGATTAGGAAATAAGTACTCCCTTCTCAAAAGTATTTCAAGACATTAAATTCTGTAGTTATGTTATTTTGCTTAAAAAGTAAGAATTTTCATGTGATTTAAAAAGATATTTTGCTATTCAAACTTTTCTATTGTTATGTAGAGTTAAACAAAGTTTGTGTAGAAAGGAATTTTCATTTTAATGAGCCAAATATTGTTTTAACATGTATCCAAGCTCTGTTAAATGATTAAATTGTATTCTGCTTTGAACAAATATACTGCCAATTTGGCGTGCTGCTTTTTTATTAGCAAATTTGGTAGTGCAAATTTTAGTTTAAGACTTTACTACCATGATTCAATGACAATCAATGTGCTATATATTTCAATGACCAGTTAAGGATGCTAAATTTATTGTCAGGTCATGGTTATGTTTATTTTAACATGGTAATGTTAGCTTGTGTAAATTTACTTGCAACATGATTTCTTATGAAGATAGCGTTGCAAAACGACTTTCTTTAGAAGAGATTTTTTAGGAAATTTTATATATATTGTTAAATACTAGATACTTTTGTTACTATTGATTTCTTTGCTATGTGGTGTTATTTTGGGGGGGATCTGACAAAACTGCAATTGTGATCATCGATATATTTGGGTGTTATGTGACAAGGAAATAGGTGATGGACTTCGATATATATTCAATTCAGTATAGGATTCTAACTAAATGTGATGTGGTGACTGAAATACCATAATGTTTCACTCAGTGAGAGATGTGTTATATCAGTTGAAGTAAAATAAAATATGACAATGGAAGGTCGATTATTTTTTAGTGCAATGTATTAATTTTCAAAATATGAAATAAAGAACCGATCACAGTGTTCAATGAGATTAGATTTTGAAAGTAATCCATCCATACTACATGAAAGCCAGTCAGAATGTAAACTTCTTTTGTGTTCCATTATATAAACATTTACTTATATTGCTACCTATTGGAACCTGTCATTTTGTCTTTGGCAAGACTTTCGCTCTTTTCTCAAAGAGAGCAAACTGGGGGGATGAAAATCATGTGACCCAGTCACTGGGTCACATGACCGCCCGCGGATTAAGCGATCATGTGAAAAAGAGCAAAAGGCTTGCCAAAGACAAAATGACAGGTTCCATGAGGTAGCTATATAAGTAAATGAAAGCGAGTGTCTTTACTATTGTAGGTATATTCATTTTACTAAAAAATGGAGAACATAAATCGCAGAAAGAATTCTTAGTGATATATTTGTTAATTCATGACCAATGAAGTATTGAATAAAGCAGCTAAAGGATTTGTGTGTTGTGTTTGTGAACAACATCTGTTCTTGTTCTATATACACAAATAACATACATTTATGCATGAATATAGAACTGCACTATAAGAACGGTTTGTGCCCAAATGGAAATACATTAAATTTAGAGACTATGTGCTGCTGCTTTCTAGTGGCAGGCACGCGGCTGAGCCGCAGAATCACTACCTGAATTGGTTTGTAAAATGAGCAGAGGTGTCACAGATAATTGTACCCCATTAGAAAAGCATTGAACTTATTCGATTGCAATTTCCTGCAGCTTCCATCGAGGTTTATGGATTATGGGCCAAATACTTAAGTATAGTAGCCATGCGCCCCCCCCCCTGAAGAAAAAAAAGAACGTGAAAAGAAAAACAACCAAAAAAATATCTGGAATACAGAACACAATTGTTGTTCAAGTGCTTCATGATGCAGCTAGGAAGAATACAGATGTTCCATTATAGTCGGCAGGGCCCCAGGTTGAGGCATCACACCGACTGGCAGTTAAGACTCAAAGTCTTTCCCATAGAAAGAGCCAATTTAATCCACGCGGAGAAATGTCTCACGTACAGTGTACTGTGCAAACAAATAAAAAAAAAGAGAAGATGAAGAAAAGAAAAAAATATAGTGACACGAGAGATTCCCGTAGCCCGACGATGGTGCGATGCCTAAATCTAATTTAATTTTTCACGTTCAAGTTTCGGTACTAGAATTATCGAAGGTCAAGGATGCGTAAAAAAGTCACATGACTTTATTATTTTGACATATACTTACAGACTAAACATTTTATCATAAAAGAAGCTATTAATACTTGGGAAAATGGCCAACTATGGTCCTAAATTGGATGCTGTCATATCAAGTATTGATGATTTGGAAAAGGCAGGTTAGTACTGGATAGATCTAGATCTAAAACTCAATGAGTTTGAGTCTTGCTTGAGCATTGCCATTGAACAACCAATATTTTAATATTATATCTCAAAACTCACAATCTATATTACACATATACGTCATAATACGAAACCTTGGACTGTAAAGATGGCCCCTACTTGCCTGGGGGTGTACTACCTAGTTAGGAATGTGACTTCACAGTAAAGCTCAATTTGTAACCTCTCAAAGTCTCTGTGAAGTCACAATTAATTACTAATAAATAGAATGGTTCCTAAGTAAAATTAACTTTATTAAGATTTGATAATGAAATATTCATTTTTAGTTATAATAATGTATATTATAGGAGTGCAAGTGGCAACAAGCCCTTTACAACAACGAGCAGTAGATGTACGGTTGAACAGAGTCAATTGGCAATCATATCTTCAGTAAGGAATTCTATTTATTATCATTGATTAACCTAAAGCACTGCACACTGACAGCAAGTTCGTATACACAGTCATTTCTTGTGTCACATACGTAATAACGAAACTAAATAATGTGTAAACAATCAGAGAGCCAGAATGCATTTTTGCACATCTGATATCGTAATTTATCAGATGTCTTTATGTCATCATATAAGTGACTGCATGAGAAGAACAAGTAGATTATTATTTCCACACAAACTTTGTGTGGAAATAATTGGATTATAGACTATAGATAGAGACAAGTAGGTTGGTCTGGCCTTGCTTTATATACATTTCAATTGAAAGGCATATCCAAGATTTTTGTTTTGCAGCGGAAATCTTTTTGAATTTGATTTCATGGCTGAAATGATGCCATAACCTAGACACAGTACTTCTTTATCATGGTTTAGGATTCTATAAAATAATGTATTTGTTGTAATATTTGCATTTGAAATAACATCCATTCCCAAGAAATCTATGTTTAGATCCTGTAATTAAATCTATTTTTAGATCTTGTTTCATCAGCCTTTATCATCAACATAATCTCTCCATAAAATGTTCTAACAGGGCCAAAACTATCTTTGCAAGGTTGCACAATTCTTAAGTTATGTTGCTGTGCTCCTCCGCCCACGTAAAGATACGAACTTCCCATAAAGGAAATTCACTCGAATGGACATTCCCAGTCCTGAATCATGATATTTTCCACTCGGAAGCCTGGTCCTCGAAAAAAGCTTTGAGTTTATGACTGACAAATAAGACTGGGAGTGTCCACTCGAGTGAATTTACCTTATGGGAAGCTCGTATTTTTGAGTTGGGGAAAAAGCATGCAAATGCACCATTAGCCTCTATCCTCTATCAAGCACCAGCAATAAAGCAGTGGTGTCACCTGGGTGAACTGAGGTGAACTAATAATGCAGAGCTGACACCTGGGTGAAGTAATGTAAACTAAAGTGAACTGCTGAAATATAATGCATTTATGATTAGAAAAAAAATATTTTTCTATCTGGAGGTATTTAAATTGCTCTAGATATTCTAATATTCTGTTTAAATGAAAGGAACTTTCAGAATGCACAAAACACTTCATATTGCTTTTGTGCAAACATCTGTTTGCCCACTGAGCATAACCTTTAAGGGAAATGTGGACAGGAAGAAGTGTTTGCGTGGACATGTTGTGGCTGAGAGACACTTTCTAGTTATTGATGCCTGTTGGTCTGCACAATTTAACGCACATTAGGTACCTGGGTGCTTTTTTCAAACAAAGACAATTTTTGGTCCGTCTCAAATGACCTCCGGGGTATTAAGTCAAACACAGCCACCCTTACGGTACATGTCATGTTACATACTGCATATTAAAAGAAAAGAAATTGCTAATTTTTGTTAATGTTGTAGAGGTCAAATGATATCGAAAGAAGACTTTGATGTTATTACAAGGCTTGACAACTCCGCACAGGATGCTCGTGCGCAATTTATAAATGAAAGGCCATATATGGTGAGTACTATGATCTGTTAATGAAGCAGTACTTGCACATGATTTATGTATTTCTTTCATAGTAGTTCATACTATCATTTACAACTATTGTAACAAACTCAGCTAGTGTATAGCCAACCGGCTGGGAGGGTGTGTATAGCAATCCTGGGTCACCAATAAATCTAGTTTTAGCCGGTCTAGTGTTAGGTCATCATCCCACAGTTACTCTCTCCGTACAAAGTTACGTTCTTCTCGGCCGTGACATAGTTAGATCATCATCGAGCAATATGCCCTCTTAAAGCGCCAATGCAATTTAGGGTCTGAATGCGACAGATCAATTAGGGTTGAGCCCGGTTCACAACCCAAAACCCAAAACCGGTGGATTTAGGCCCTATTATTCATCACTCGCTACTGGTGAGTGTTCCGAAGCACACGTGGGTGACTCTGCCCCTACTTGGATCACCCATTGGAGCAACCTTGTTTGGTACATGCGCTGTTTTTGCTGTCTGCCAGCACCATAGCCAAGTCCCGTTGACAGCCATCAATCTGGTCTAGGCTGGGGGCTTGGACACGGGTTACCAGGCCCCCACATCGACGAATCAACACGAGAAGCAGGCTTGTGAGTGCAGTCTCACTTGAACTTACATTTGGCAAGCCTGTCAATCACTGATTACTGTGATCACAGAGCAATCAGGGTGTAGGCCGGCCTAACATTGTGACGACCATGTGTTTGGCTAGCTTGTTCTGTCGATCAATCCACCAGGCAATCTTGAGCAAGTGAAAACTTACAAAGTTCTATAAATAAATCATTTTCGTTCAGTTAATATCGTAGAAGTAATATGTTATTGGTTTGATTTGAATTTTGCAATATTAGGTTTGCATCATACTCTAAACATTAGGGCACCCATCCAAAGGCCCACACTTATATAATAAAGGCCCTACCCGAAAAGATTCACCATATGAAAATAGGGACCATTGAAAATACGATTTAATTAAATTCACATGTAAAGGTCACTCTATAAATTGACAATGTACCTAAAATGTGTTTAGATGATTGTGTGAAGTGTTTTTCTCTAGTATGAAATTTGTCATGGTATGTATGATGATGTCAGTTTTTCATATTTTTTGTATTTCAGTGTGCAAAGACCTTTTTGAACTTGATGGGGCATATATCTAAGGATCAAACAGTCCAATACATACTTACGATGATTGATGATATACTTCAGGTAAATTTTGTTGTGACTCCACATACATGTAAGTATGCCAGGTAAATGATATAATAGAATTGATTACACTTGAAGGTGCTGATCTTCACTATTATCTCACCTGGCTGAAAAAGCAAGAAAATTGTTAATGAAGACTGCATTTGTACACATGCAATTTATATTTCATATTGAGACTGCAGTCAATGTTATGACTAGTTATGATGACTTGATACCATGTCAATTAATTACTTTAGGTCATAAAAGCATGCCTCAGCAATCACTCTGTCCAATGTTTACTGTATTGTGCTGTTAGCCTGTCATGTAAACTGGTATAAGTATTTATGTGGTCAAGGTATAATCCATTGTAAAAGTGCTATATTAAAAGTATTTTTCAATTATTGCGATTTCACCATCTAATTCTAGGAGGATAAACGAAGAGTGGAAATATTTCGGGAATATGCTAAAAAAAATAAAGAATCCGTCTGGAGCCCCTTTCTCAACATGCTAAATAGGCCAGATGGCTTTATAGTTAATCAGGTAAAAGGGTAGTTTGTCTTTGATCTTAAAATTAGTCTATATAATAGATATCAAATATAAATGATGTATTAATTAATGTATCAAAGGTGATATTGAAAATTGTTTTTTGAATACATAGACTAGTCGGATCATTGCGAAAATCGCTTGCTGGGGCCAAGAACTTATGGAAGGTGCTGATCTTCACTATTATCTCACCTGGTTGAAAGAGCAAATGCGTTTACCCGTAAGTTTTGAGAATATATTGTTCTCATTTACTCATGACAGCTGAAGCATATTAGTTATAGAGAATTCTCAATGATTTTAATGCTGAAAGAGACTAGCCAAGTTTTGAAGGAGAGGTTCAAACAACTCAGAAGAATTTGTTGGAAATTGTCTCCAATTCCCATCATATAAACAACACCAGTAGCACTCTTTCATCATTTGAACCACTGACTGTCCAAATGAGGCTATTCATGAAATGATGCATCAACCGTCATTAAACATGTAGGGAGGGCTAAGAGTAAAACTGTCAATATGGGTAAAATATAAAACTAAAGATTGCTATATCCAAGTTATTATCATTATATTTAGGCTAATGAATATCTACAAACAGTTGCCAGATGCCTTCAGATGATGTTAAGAATTGATGAATATCGATTTGCTTTCGTCAAGGTAGATGGAATTAGCACGTAAGTCTTTAAGTGTATGCAATGTACTTTGAATATATCTGAGGGGTGGTGGTGGGGACACCATTATTTATGGGGGGTGGCCTCAATTATATAGAACATTTTGGTGTGCTTTTTATGACACAAGCCCCTCACACCAACCAAAGTAAAACCAATCCGAATAATAAACGATTACAAAAAATATATGTAGATGCTAATGATGTATATATATGTTAAGCATATACAATGTGGAACATTAAGTTCTATTATCTTATGCAAATGACCGTACTATACAATCTATACTTCATTACTATATAACCCAAATTTGTACTTTGAATAGCATGTATAATCTGATTTTTCATTTTATTCATTAGGCTAACATCTGTATTGGCTGGAAAGGTTGGGTTCCAGATTCAATACCAGCTAATATTTTGCCTATGGGTGATGTCCTTTAACCCTCTTCTAGCAAATAAGATAAGCAAGTAAGTGTAGTTTACATTCTGAACAAAACAACTATGTCAATTACCGTTATGTATTTTTGGTATTTAATTATTTAAAGAGACAAATGTTTATAGCAGTTTCCATTATAAGATGTTAGGGGAAAAGTACCGGTAATAATTTTTCACAGAAAATTTAAGATATCAACAAAATCTATTTCTATATGTTGATTTTTTACTTATGGGCATACATAATGCCACTAATGCATTGGGGGTTGGGGTCCTTTGTGGGGAAATATTTTTTCTGGCCATCAATTACTGATATATTGTTTACGCTAAAATATTTCCATTATTTTAACATTTCGCAATCCTAGATTAAATGATGTTTTTAGAGATATTAAAATTAGAGCTGTTCTTATAATTTATTTTTATGATTTGTAGGTATAATGTTATTCCTATTTTGTCTGATATTTTGAGTGAATCAAGTAAAGAAAAAGTGACAAGAATTATCTTGGCAACATTTAGGGTGAGTTAGATCAGTTTATTTCTCAACTAACTTAACAAACTTATCTTTATTTACATATATTAGTAGTTTTTTATTACACCAGAGTTGTGATTGCTGACATCATCATCTTGCCTTGTCAGTGTCTTGTTCACTCGATTCTTCAAGATCTTCATAAAGAGTTTGTAACTTGGGAGAGCAAACTAATGGGTCTGTAGTTTGCAAGATCTTTCTTGTCTTCTTTTTTGTATATGAGCGTGATAATGGCATTTTCTCACTCTTTTGGCACTTCTTCCTTCGTCAGCACTTGGTTGAACAACTCTTTCAGCTTTGTGCGAACTATTTCTCCGCCTGCTCTCAGCATTTCCATCACTATTTGATCTTCTCCTGGGGCTTTTGTTCTTCATGCCCTTCATGGCATTTTCTACTTCACTATCAAGGACCCATCCTTGATTGCTGACAATAACTTTATATTTAGACTTTTATTTTATTTTCACAATTTAAACAGGTTAAATTGTTGATGGATGAAATGTATTATAATTGTTACCCTAATTTTATTTTGCTTTGTGAAAAATATAACCTAACACGGTTATGATTATGTATTTTTTGTTTAGAATTTACTAGAAAAAGCCTCCGAGCGTGAAATAATTCAAGACAATGCTTTGTCCATGGTCCAATGTAAAGTTCTCAAGCAACTGACACTTCTTGAAGGAAGAAAGTTTGATGATGTTGATATTGAAGAGGACATTGTATACTTGAATGAAACGCTGCAAGCGAGTGTTCATGACCTAAGGTAAATTTTAAGTTACTTAGTCTTTGCCATATAGATTAATTGTTAGATATAGATTTGACATTTATTGTCTTAAATAATATGATATATATATATATATATATTGCAAGTTTGATAAAAATGGTCAAATATAAATTGAATGGGCTCCCGGATATGGGCTAAGCTCCACTGAGTAGTGAGTACCCAGCTAAATATTTGTTACTAAGTTCTTTCTTGGAGGAGTCTTTGCACAGAATGTTAACAGTTTAGATTTAAGATTGATTGATAAGATTTCAAAATGCTCGCAAGGTGTGTGCCCCCGCCCCCTCTCCCTCCAAAATACTTCATTATCATTCCTACATGTATATACATCTTCAAAATTTCTCTTGGCATGTATAGTCCGGATGTCTTCCCATTGTCATGATGGGCACGTACACAAGAGTTTTGGGGCCCTCTAATCTTTGTTCACCCTGTTTTCTTGATGTTGCCGGTTTTAAAGTCACTTTCCTTATCCACGATCACTCAGATTATATGAACTGAGAGATTCTGAGGATGGTCATAGAAATGATAAAAAGTGTAAAAATAGAACTTAGTTACCCGGTAAATGTTTGTGTCATTAGAAGAATCATTCTAAATGCTATTTAACAAAAATAATGAACTCATTCATGGACTTTAAAGTATGTTTCAGTAACAATTCTAAACACTAATCTTTTGAAATATGCATTTAGTCTATTTTAATTCTTTCAGCTCATTTGATGAATATTCAACTGAACTAAAATCTGGAAGGTTGGAATGGAGTCCAGTTCATAAATCAGAGAAATTCTGGAGAGAAAATGTTATGAGGCTCAATGAGATGAATTATCAGCTTTTAAAGTAAGATTTGAAATTCATGCTTAGATATATTTTTAAATTCTTTTAAAACAATACATGTATGTCGTTTTAATTATTATTGATGTAATGTTATTTTATTTACAATTTATTAAATCCTGTACAAAGTTTATGAAATAATGAGCATTAGACGTATTCGACTGGGGCTGACTAAGCGTGACTAAAAAATTTTTAGTTTCTATTCGACTGGTATTTTTATCGTTTTTGGTCGTTTTTAACATAATGTACTTGGTAACCATGTAGCGGAAATGTAAAAATATACAATTTTACATATATTGAATATATAAATTACTTGTGTGTATATGTAAATATAATATCTATTATATTTTTAAAATGATTACATTTGTTAGGATTTTGATAAAACTTCTGGAGTCTTCACGAGATCCACTGATTCTGTCAGTTGCCAACCACGATATTGGTGAATATGTACGACATTATCCACGAGGAAAGCAGTAAGTGACCAAACATGCATTGTAGAATTTGCAACTAACTATAGAGATACAATGCAATGGTAGCATTCATATACTTTTCGCATAGATATTGAATATGATATAATTTGTCATGTCTTTTTACAATATATTGACAGTTTATATATATATATATATATATGTAGCGGAAATGTAAAAATATACAATTTTACATATATTGAATATATAAATTACTTGTGTGTATATGTAAATATAATATCTATTATATTTTTAAAATGATTACATTTGTTATATATTCTTTCTCAATATTTTTTATATATATATATATATATATATATATATATATATATATATATATATATATATATATATATATATATATATATATATAATATATATACTATATATGGCTTACACACCATGTTTACAAAGCCTGTTTCGTGGTTACAACACAACTCATCATATATATATTAATCAATTTTAAATTAAATTTTTTAGTGTAATAGAACAATTGGGCGGTAAGCAGTTAGTCATGCAGCATCTTGCACATGAAGACCCAAATGTCCGTTATGAAGCATTACTTGCTGTGCAGAAGCTTATGGTTCACAACTGGTATGATCTTAAAAGTATAAATGTTCATGATAAAAATATATATGTTTTTGCATAACTTTCCCTGCATTTCTCATCTTATATTCTCTCCTCATCTGAGTTCTTTAAGCTTTGGTGTCTTATACGTGTTTAATGATCCTTATAAATGTGCCCCTTTGTTTTAGTTATAAATTTCATTGAAATCACAGGTAAATACATGTTTGATGTTTTTGTATTCAAGAATTGATTGATTGATTGATTGTTTTTGAAGTTATTTGAATTTGAATTATTCCATTTGGTTAAGAAAATTCTTTCATTAAATTCTAAATTTCTCTACTCTCCTTTCTATTTGGTGTATCTTAATTTTCTCTTTCAGGGAATATCTAGGAAAACAGCTACCTTCAAGCAAAGAAAACAATCAAGGATCACAAGTGCCAGCAAAGGCATAATGTTGTTGGATAAAATCTAGGTGCATTTAAAAAATACACATTTTGTGGACTTGATTTTGTGCGATTATGATGCGCAGTTTGTCAATCCTATATTTTGAAGTGGTTATTACTAAAGATAGAAAGTATTTAAAGCCAAAAATCTTGTAAACAATTTTATTCTAATTCTGACTGGGGTCCTCATGGGCCCCACCATTGTTATTTGGGTGTTGGAAGTACAAGTATATATAGTGTTTGTATAGTAAATATAGTATATATAAGCCCAGCCCTATCTAACGATGTTGGGGCCCCATGGTTCGTCCCTTTGTTGCAGATCAATTTTTTCAATTTACTGAGCATAAGTTTAAGCAATACAGGGGATGTTTTTTTGTAGTGCTAACGATTCAACCAGTTTGACTATTATGCATTAGAACATGGCCACACTTGACAAAGGAAAGGGGCAGTATAATATCTATTGTACAAATTTAGTTATACGATATTTGATTGTTTTGAACTTTTCTTTCACTCCAAACATGAGTTTTCCAAAAAATAAGTTAATTGTTGCTATTTTTTCTTTTTCCAAATTATTTATATTATTATACTGTATTTTCTTGATCCCCCGTCTAGTCTTGAACTGCAACTGGTATTCTTGTTGGTAAGCTTAAAAGGTAACAAACAGCTCAATTATTGAAATAGCAACTGACAGATTGAAATAAGCACTGACATACATGTATGAGTGTTGATA
>CM032666.1:34578590-34709853 GCA_019095985.1 Streblospio benedicti | reverse complement strand
CTCAATTACTTCGTTTAAAAAAACAAATCTCCACTTTTTAAGTTTTACTTTGCACCATAAAGTCTAATTTTTCAAGCAATAAATCAATTGAGTTTACATTGTATTCAACTATTTTCTCTCGCAATATTTCTTCCATGATCAACCTCATAGCTCTCATATTTTGAGGGATTTTTTTCCCTGTTAACATCTTCTACACTCCACCAAATGCGTATTCCATCAGTTCCGACAAGCCACTCTCAGCCATCAGTGTACCAACAGACCCTATGAAACTCATCAAAAGATGCATGCCGCCCAAACGTAAGATGACATTCTTGAACCTTTTAGGATACACCCACTGTGACCCAAATGATTTGCTATGCAACTTTATAGAGTGGAAGATCACACGTAAAGACAACAAACTCCTGACCAGTGTTCTGTGTATTCTTTATTACAGCTTGACTGAAGGCCATGGCCTTGTTGCCGTGCTGCAGCAGTGTTATAGCCATTATACTCAGGACAATCGTTCTCAGTAACAACAGTTTTCAAAAACTTTGCATCAACACACTTCGCACGTCGATCTGAAATAGTTTGATGTGATAAAATACGGAGTGGCAATATGATTTTCAAACGAGCACTTATTCAAATTGATTTTGCAAAAACAAAAAAATAAAAATTAACATAACAATCGGAAATATAGTAAGAGTTACATTATTTGACACCAAAATCAGGTGATATGCCACTTTTATGAATATAGTATAGCAAAATGGCGGCCATATTGAATTTTGGGTAATTTACTGAGTAGTTACCTCTTCTTAGGTGCTGAAAATGGATTGCTTGATGACAGTTACATATTATTTGACACAAAATCAGGTTTCTATGTTGATTATTAAAGGAGATATGCCACTTTTATGAATATAGTATAAGCGAGATGGCAGCCATTTTGGATTTTCCATTTTTTTTTGAAAAATGCTCAAGGGGTGGCAGAGTGCCACCCACCTGAATATCATTATAGGGGTCCCTAACCATGAATAATCAGCAGAGAAAAAAAACTTTAACTCTCAATTCCAGGTACACCTTGTCATCTGCGGACTACAAGAGTTTTTGGGGCCCTCTAATCTTTGTTCACCCTGTTTTCTTGATGTTGCCGGTTTAAAGTCACTTTCCTTATCCCACGATCACTCAGATTATATGAACTGAGAGATTCTGAGGATGGTCATAGAAATGATAAAAAGTGTAAAAATAGAACTTAGTTAAATGTTTGTTGTCATTAGAAGAATCATTCTAAATGCTATTTAACAAAATAATAATGAACTCATTCATTGACTTTAAAGTATGTTTCAGTAACAATTCTAAACATTAATCTTTTGAAATATGCATTTAGTCTATTTTAATTCTTTCAGCTCATTTGATGAATATTCAACTGAACTAAAATCTGGAAGGTTGGAATGGAGTCCAGTTCATAAATCAAGAGAAATTCTGGAGAAAATGTTATGAAGGGCTCAATGAGATGAATTATCAACTTTTTAAAAAGTAAGATTTGAAATTCATGCTTAGATATATTTTTAAAAATTCTTTTAAAACAATACATGTATGTCGTTTTAGTTATTATTGATGTAATGTTATTTTATTTACAATTTATTAAATCCTGTACAAAGTTTATGAAATAATGAGCATTAGGCATTCGACTGGGGCTGACTAAAAGCGTGACTAAAAAAATTTGAGTTTCTATTCGACTGGTATTTTTTATCGTTTTTTTTTTTGGGTTTTTAACATAATGTACTTGGTAACCATGTAGCGGAAATGTAAAAATATACAATTTTACATATATTGAATATATAAATCACTTGTGTGTATATGTAAATATAATATCTATTATATTTTAAAATGATTACTTTTGTTAGGATTTTGATAAAACTTCTGGAGTCTTCCACGAGATCCACTGATTCTGTCAGTTGCCAACCCACGCGATATTGGTGAATATATGCGAAAACAAACTGTGACTACAATTGTTGGCGTAAAAATATGTAATCTCAGCAAGTGCATACATGCCACTTCTATTCTCATAAATAAATACAAATAAAAGATTCACTGAGTTATCAACATTTCATAGGGCTATAAATTAATAAATGACCGTGCCACCACAAAGAAGTTCTAGTATCAAACATGATTAAACTTCAGAAGTTTATCATGACAGTGACTATTAATGGCTAAAATAACTCTTCAAATTCAGTTGCATTTGTTGACTAAAATCTTTGGTGAAAGAGTTCCTAAGTTTTTTATATCGTGTGAACTGGTAAATTGTAGTAAATAGTATACGCACCCCCTTAGCTTTTATCTTGAGGTTTTCCTTATCAAATTCTGTGATTACTATTTTCTATAAAATGAAAACACAAACAAAACATTAAAATATCTCCAATCAATATGGATAACAGTGAAATGTTTGACATAGGCAATATTCGATATAACTAACTGATATATTCTCATAATGTTGCAGGGTCAGGATTAGCCATTCGTCCGCTCCTATTGACAAGTAAAAATTAGTGGAGGACAAGTAACTCCTCATTTTAATCAGTGACAATTCTGGTCAATTTGGCATACAGGTATAGAGTTTGTGCAAGGAGGATGAGTTTGAGGGCTACTCATCCTGTTGACCAATAGCACTTTCCAACCTAATCCTGACCCTGATGTGGAATGAAAATAAAAATAATTTCAAGACGAGAGAAAATTTGAGATAAGGTTCAACAGAACAAAGGAATTTTGAATAATGTTCATAATTTAATTAATAAAAATGTAACTTACCCGACATATGAAAAAAGGTTCTGAACAAAATACAAACAGAAACTCGTCCATAAAATGATATAGTAAAGACATCATGTCATCACCTGTAAAAACAAATATAGGATTTTATGGTCAAATAACTAGTGGATACAAATACAAAAATACCTATTAACAGAGATGATGATAGTCTTATAAATCTAACCATTGCATGAATCAAAGATTTTTTGTATGAAACTAAGCAATTTTAACTTCCCTGTACAAATCAAATAAAATTAACACTATTTAGTTACTCGACAAGGACGCATGTTTTGATAACAACAGGTGTTAATTTAAAATACGACTAATTAATCAATCAAAACACATTTAAAAAAACAACAAATAACTGCCCAATAGCACCCAGCAAGGGTATGATTGATGATTTCATCGAGAAGTACAGTGGAACTCGTAAGAAATCATCTATCTTGGAACAGTGTGGTGGTTCGCCAGCAAAAATTATTTGGTTATGTAACATGACTTTATAATATACACTGTAGATAGGAAGATAACATGGGTTTTACCATAATATATGTATCATATGGAAATAATACAATTCAATTTCTATACATTGAGAATTGAAAACATGATTTGATTATAATTTTCACAGATTTTTTAAAGCAAAAAAAAAAGCCTTATTTAACCATTAAAAAATAATGAAAAAAACCCACCCAACTCATTTTATTATATATTATGTATATACCTTCAGCTTCTATTTCTTGAATTTCTTTCATTTCAACTGTATCCATGTCTTCAGTCATATACCCAAACATGGCAACTGCAACTTGTTCAAAAGCTTCTTTCAAATCATCACCCCCTTTTGTTCATTAAGGAAGTTGTAATAAATGGATGCATTTAATTAGTTAGGTAAAGCCTTAAAATAAGCGATCGCTCACGTTAAAGCATATAATGACATAATAAGATGGCATTTCCGTCATGACATTACCATGACGGATCAGCCCAGCAAACCATGACGGAATAGCTCACAAAATGTGGGCCGTTTCGTCATGATGAAACATTCTCGCGACAGAAAAGCGACTTCCATTTAAAATGGCGGCCCCCTGTCTTCATAACATATTTAAAAAACAAAAGAAATTGGACAATTTCATGGTGTACAAAATGTATTGGGGAATGTTATGTAGGATATGATGAAAGCTTGTATTGGTAGTCATTTTGATGGCATCATTTGCAGAAATAGGTGAGAAAAACGATCGTAAATAATGAAAATTCACGGACTTGTTTGACAGCCATTTTTGAGTCATATTTTTGATGCGAGAATCACCGAGATCCATAGTTATAACAGCTCCTTTGAGTGGTCACTATCATATAATTTTTATAAACAGATTACTTTCATAAATTGTAAATATTTACTGTGTAAGAGCAAATTTATTTGCATCAATATGAAAAATTAGCAAAAATCTAGGATTTGATGAAAATGATTGAATAAATATGTAACACAATTTTAAGATTTTTAAATTACATTGAGTTTGAAAAAAAAGGATACATGCATGTAATCTGAAAAACAAAAATAAATACAAATTACTACTTCAAAACTATTGAACATTTTTAATTGAAGATCCTATAAAACGTTTCTCGATTGGACATTCTAAAATGAACTAGTTTTCTCACATATGCACATACACACAGAGGGTTTAATATAACATATTTATCAAGCGTTCTCACAATGATCATTCTCACCATTTTCATTCTCATAAAAAATATATATCAATATAAATATAATAGCCCTAGGTCTAGCTACCCATTGGCCTAGCCGTTTAATAAACAGCTCTGATCTCCGTTGCCTGCTATTCAGATAGCTTGTGATAGCGAAGCTGAATACACAAGGCTCTGTATTACAGGGCTACCCATTGGCCTAGCTATTTTTCTATGAAATTTTAAAGGCGATCTCAAAATACAAACATTGAGATGAAGCACCACTGTTTATTTCCCAAGTTATCTAGGCACCCACAACTAGGCAAATCAATGTAAACCAAAACAAAAAAATGTGCACACTACGAAGTTCCATGGACTTACTGAACATCTGCTGTATGGTCAAGATCTGGAAAAACAAATATTTCAACATTTGAAAGCATTTCACGTACATTCTAATAATATAGCAAAATTAACTTCTACTCATAACTATACCCAATATATGTGGTAGTATTATTTCACATACAATGTAACGATACATATAGTTATCATTTACTTACACTCATATTTCTTCTCAGGAATTGACTGCTTTGCAATTTCTTCCGCCATGCTGGAAATGGTAAAAGTTACAACAATCTTCCGGTTAACAAACGCTTAAATTTACAAGAATTGAGCGTTTGAATGAAGGGAAAATGTTGATTGCTTAGGAAAATACTGGGCATAATGTTGTGAAAACACACTACTTCGTACATTTATACATTTACGATGAATAGATGTCTCAATATACAGAATATCTCTCGTAGACTACATCTAGATCTCTTTAACGCTTAATACCATTGTGTCTAGGCGTTCTCTATGCTATCGGAAGCGTTTTAACGGGTTTATTTCCTGGATATTAAAATGTAAATATAGAGCTAGCTAATAATATCAAATAAAGTATATTTGAATAGAATATATTTAACATGAATATGAAATTGCTTAAGAGCCAACCCGGTCATATGTTAGTGTAGATGCATGCAAGGCATGTATATTGTGCTACACCTCTGCACTGAAGATCTATTATTAATAATTTCTATCCAGCCTCCCAAATCACAGGAGCAATTTATAGAGATATATGTTGCTGGTTTGCTTGTCCAAACAAACCTGAAGGGAATAGCTTCAGAAGAATACTTTAACATCCTCACATTAACTATTAACTATTCGCTTCAGGTTTGTTTGGACAAGCAAAACAGCAACATATCTCTATAAATTGCTCCTGTGTCCCAAATATTAATAAATCTATAGAGGCTAATTAATCTGATGACTGCTTGACCTTGGACCTTGGTAGACTAGCTATGTAACTAGTAATCTACTGCCAGATTACCTACTTGACTAACCAGATCCAGTGGTAGGACACTTGCACAAAAAGGTTCAGCTCGGAGGATTCCAGGCTCTGGGGATGGGGGCCCGGGGGTGGGGGTTCATGGTTATAACTAATTACATCACAGAGATTTGAGGGAGACGAGGGGAGGGGCCACTAATGGTAGAGGCTACCAATGCTAGAGGTTGCTGCCGTCAGTAATTTTATATATATATATATACGAGAGCTAGTGTTCCGGGTCCAGTTATGGGGAGTTTATGACGTGATCATGATTCTTATCTAATTTTGTTCATGAATAATAGAAATATTTGAAATATTTTACCACATTATCAAAGTATAATCAATGTTCTAATATTTCACAATATCAGTACGTAATAGCTTCATCAAATATAGATAAGTACCATAATTTCTGATTTTTGTTTTGTAAATGTCGTTATTTATAGTCGCAATTCACTGTTATCGTGCTCTAGCGACTTAACATATTTACACCAGGTCATTGGCATCCTTGTCACACTATATCCTTCTCAACTCCCCGGGGAGCATACAGTAAATCGCTACCGTAGCGCAGACGTGCTAATCACTCACTTTAGCGTTCACTCGCCTGACTTGTACCTAATTAACGTGTAGGGTAGGTGCCACAGAGCAGTGTGTAACCTGTCAGAGGTAGGTTTGCTCAACACCCACCATCAGACCGGGAATCAAACCCACGACCTTCTGGTCACAAGTCCAACTCCCTAACCACTCGGCCACTGTTTTACGTTTGACGTTTAAAACATTGCTCTAGTTATAGGCAGGTCACGAGGTGTCGGTATACTGTAAAACGTCTTCCCAAACAAAAACACCACTTAACAGTTTGCATGAATTATCGTTCACGGCAATTCAGCAGGACAACATATTTTATAATGATGTTTCGGCTCTGAGAAGGGATATTGAATTTAGCAAAGATGCCTTGATGTTTTTCTTCAAGAGTAAATCCATTACAAAAAGTGGGTGTTCAGATATTGAACATAGATCGAGAGTGAAATGGGCAATAGTGGATTAAGTTTCATAGAAAACTGAACTATATTGACCATCACACTAGAGAATATCAAATCTGGGACCTGATAATGCGGTACTAGATACGGGACTTAATCCAGGACCGAATCCAGAACAAAACACTAGTTAAACCACCTAACACTATCAGATTTCATAGAAAACTGAACTATCATGATGATCACACTAAATATTATCAAAGCTGGCACGGAATAGATCCGGGACTTTCAGGACTAATCCGGGACCTTACAATTTCATAGAAAACTGAAATGTAATGTCAAAAACCCGTTTTGTAATAATCTTTGACAAAATAGAACTATTTATAATAGTTATTAGATACTACAATTATAGAATTGTAAAATAGTTACTACCTATTGGTAGTGTGGGCATTTAGAGAGTAGTTAGTTTTAAAGATATCAAATATATACATGTAAAGGGTAGATGTTTACCATATATGATAAGAATATCATATTGTAAGGTATAAAAGCAGCGCTAAAAATATGAAAAACCCACGGCTTATGTTTAAAGATGTTCAAAATAGTTTTTTTGTGCATCTCTAAGTCTGTTTTTAATTTTAGATATCACACATTGAAGCAAAATGGAATTTGTTGAATTCATCAAGACACCTCAAGTTGATAATGTCATCCTCTATCGTGCCAACACTAATCCTGTTGAGGGAACATTGTGCATAACAGGCCATCATTTGATTCTGTCATCTCGCCAAGACAACCGAGAGGAGCTTTGGGTAGCTATATCTTTTTATATTATGTTGTCATATTTAAGTGTACCATGTATTACTGTGTTTACAGCATAAAAGGACTAAAAAAGTAGCCATGTGAGTGTATTGTCCTCACATGATGTAGTGCAGGGTTGGGTTTCTCCCAGGGAGAAATAGGGGAGAAACTAGGGAGAAAGCTTTTCTCCTAGGGAGAAATGGCAGAAAGTAGGGAGAAACTGAGGAAAAACTAATTTGTAACATTATGTTGCATAATTAGTGTGGAAATTCGTAGTTAACAGCAATGTCACTTACATATCCAAACATTTATTCATTTGTTCCTGTAATTTACAATTTAGAATCAGGGAGAAAGAAACCTGCCAACCTTGAGGTAGTGTCTTTTACTTGTGTATATATTCCCATTGATATACATTATTTATTTAGTTCATCTTTTCACAACACAAGCACAATTTACTGTTGACAGTTTCGGCAACTCCTGTTACCATTTTCAAAACATCTCTGCGCATGTCAAGGTCACTCAGCACGACTTCCGATGGCAAAAACCGGGTCGTACACGTGAGAGAGATGAAAGACCCCCTCGTCTCGGTTCATGACCTGCTTCTGTCCTCGTATCTTTATCGCCTCCCTGATGGTTCTTGTTCTCCAATCCCCCTCCCTATCCCGTACACTCACTTCCTCCCAGTCTATCTCATGATTGTTTTGTTTCACATGGTCTGTGATCGCACTTTTGTTGATCTGGGTGAGAGATTCTTTCCTCGCTGCTCTGGTGAAAGATCCCCCAGTGTTCTGCTCCACATCCTTCATATAGTGACAGAGACAGGGGATAGACGGAAAGAAGAAGAACACATAGTAGGGGCTCTAGCTAAATGTGGTTACCCAAGATGTTCTTTTGAAAAAGTGAAAGCACAGATAAAAAAGAAGAAGGAAGGAGGAAAGGACAAGAGAAAGAAAAAGAATAAGGACTCAGCAGGCTCCAAAGGTTTAGTCATCTTACCTTACGTGAAAGGGGTAACGGAGGGTATTTCACGTATCCTCAATAAGCACCAAGTGTCTACAGTGGTGAAGCCCCTACAGACCATCAGGAACATTCTCGTTCACCCTAAGGACAAACAGGATAAGCTAGAGAAATGTGAAGTGGTGTATAAAATTCCCTGTAAGTCTTGCAAGAGTGTGTATGTTGGGGAAACTGGCAGAAAACTGGGCACCCGTGTAAAAGAACACATGAAGGATGTGGAGCAGAACACAGGGGGATCTTTCACTAGAGCAGCGAGGAAAGAATGTCTCACCCAGATCAACAAAAGTGCGATCACAGACCATGTGAAACAAAGCAATCATGAGATAGACTGGGAGGAAGTGAGTGTACGGGATAGGGAGGGGGATTGGAGAACAAGAACCATCAGGGAGGCGATAAAGATACGAGGACAGAAGCAGGTCATGAACCGAGACGAGGGGGCCTTTCATGTCTCTCACGTGTACGACCCGATTTTCGCCATCGGAAGTCGTGCTGAGTGACCTTGACATGCGCAGAGATGTTTTGAAAATGGTAACAGGAGTTGCCGAAACTGTCAACAGTAAATTGTGTTTGTGTTGTGAAAAGATGAACTAAATAAATAATGTATATATGTATTCCAACACAATGAACTCGTTCAAGGATATTCCCATTGATATTGGTATGTGTGTGTTCCTTGGTCCTTTGTTTTTATGTCGTAATTTTTTATGCATGTGATAAAACAAAATATGACGCTTGTTTAATTTTATTTCAATGCATTCATATACACTGATATTGAAGGAGAAAAAGTTCCATTTTATTCTTTAGAAATCAGTCCAGCCTTCATCTATACACTCATTTTGTTGAACATCTTTCATCAAAATTATCTTGTCCAAAGAAGAATCCTGATGAATCTTGCAATGTATGGAAAAAAATATATCATGTACTAAAAAAGGGCTATTTTCTCCACGTAACTTATTCTGAACGAATTCTAGGATCCAAGCATTTGGACAACTTAGGCATTTTAATGGATTTTCGCTCAATCTTATTGTTAATTGTGGAATTGATTCCATATTGACTACATCTTGAAATAGGTACTTAAGATTATTATTAGATATATCTAAATACCGTAAAGATGGAAGAACTTTGAAAGCAGATGTACCAATGTTTTCAATCATGTTGTCAGAGAGCATCAACGTTTCTAGAGAATTTAAACCTCTGAGACTATATGCTTGTATTAGGTTATCTTATTTTTTACTAAGGTCGAGAGATGTTAATTTGTTCAATGTGCTAATGAAATTAGGAATCATATCAGTAATGCCACTGTCAATTATTTTTAATCTTCGAAGCGTCCTCCTGATAGAATTCATTGTTAGAGCTTTCCAATCAAAAGAGGAAAGTTCAGTCAATTGTTCAAGATGTAACTCAAGTAAGTTCTGATAAGATGAATGAGCTAAATATTTCATAGGTTTCATTAGATGTATTTTTGACTGACACAGAAGCAGAGATTGCAACCTTGGTGTATGAGGAATAGATTCAATAAAAAATTCATCTGTAGAAATGTTGGTAAATGAGAGAGAAAATTGATTTAAAGAGGTAAAATCGTCCAAGATATTAATATTTCCATCCAATACTAATGGGTTGTATTTAAGTTCTAATTGTATAAGAGTAGTTGGAACAACTTCTAGCAGCGAATTCAGATGCTTTAAGTTATTCCCGGATAATATTAAATGCTCAAGTTTAGTTGCCTTAAGATCTACATTGAAATATTCCAATTTGTTAAAACTCAAGTCTAAATATTTGAGTGTTGACTGCATGGATTTAAATGACTTATCCTCTATACGAAATATTTCATTGTATGACAAATAAAGATTTTGCACTAAATTTCCAAAGTCATTTTCCTGGATTTCTTTAATTCTGTTATGCATGAGCTCCAATATTTCTATTTTGTGGAATTGTCTGCTGATGAATGGTACATTCTCTAACTGGAGCTTGTTGCAACTCAGTGTGATGTCATCATAAGTTTTCCAACATGTACACCTGGAAAGGATATTTATATTTTGAATGATAAAAGTAAATAACTTATAAGGTTGAAAATTTAATAAATTGTATATTTTTTTAATTTGCAAATAAAAGCATAATTCTGATTCATATTATAACTATGGTAAATTCAAATAGATCAAAGCACTAGATTTTTGTCAATTTTTAGAAAAAGTAGCTGTTCAACTTCTAAACAAATTAAGCACAAGATAGCACATGATCAAAATTTGATACAAGCCACCAACATATCATCCTCGACCAAACTGTGTCAGCAATTGCTACATATATATATGTGGATAATGTGACAATGATTCAAAGAATGAGGCAATTACAGTTCGCTATAGTGGACGATTACTGATCACCACCATATAAAAAACACTTGTCAATACCAAGAGTATACAAGATTAAAATTGAATTAACACAATTCGACGTATAAAATAGTGATAGGTCTAAAGTGTAGACTACACAAACTAAACTTTCAAGATTTTCTTCATCTGTAGCGCAAAAATCGAGATGACATCACTCACTGTGACACAATGTGACATCAGAGGTGACTTATTGAAATATTTTGTTTATGAATATAAGTGGAGTTATCTCAAAATATACATAGAAATTAGATACAGAAATACAATGAATTTTTTTCAATCGTATTAAATTAAATATTTATACATTCCGTACCCAATGGGGATAATTTTGTTGCATGGTTGTGGTTGCCCGTTTGTTTGGCTTGATAACCACACACAAGCCAAAAGCACAAAAACAATTGACATAATCCTATCCTGTAAAACAAAACGCAAAGACATAGCACTAACAAAATATGTTTATATATGTATTCACATATAGCCTTCTAATTGTTTACACTAAATGAGATAATTCCACAATACTAGCGTAAGATAGTAATGTAATACTCAATATGCTGTCAGCATATTATACTATGTTTTTCTTGAATAATTATAATGGTAGTTTTAATTTTAATGTATCATCTTTCAATAGCTTGTTATACGTATTAATTGATATTGTGGTTTGGTTTTGTAAATTGAAATACACTTTAGAAATAGAGTAAATTCATTAGAGCAAATACACTTACTTTTTTATTTTGAATTTTCTTTTATTCTATCCACACAACAAATATCAGGCTGAAATTGTTTGAAAAAACTATCACTAGAGTTACATTGTTGGCAATCATGTGTAAGTGCCGATATACATGTAATTACACTTTTACGTCAACCACCAGGGTAATTGTGATTGCAATGAATTGGACCATAATCATGTTTGCTATGAAAATAACAATTCGTGGACGATTGTTCATCATAGGTATTAATTAATCAAGTTTTTAGTTTTCCTTGTTCAAATTCACTTATATTTGTTACGATTGTTATGTACCATCAGATTTATACATATGATACAGAGCAATGTCATTCTGGGAACTTTGCAAAATTAGACTTAGAAAAGTATAACAATCTAGATATTCTTTTTTTCTTTCCATATAGCTATTGCACAAGAAAGTTGATAGTTTAGAGAAGAAATTGTCCGGTAATGGTGGGATGCTTACATTAAAATGCAAAGACTTCAGAATTGTTCAGCTAGAAGTACCCAATGTGGAAGATTGTCTCAACATTGCCATGAGCATCGAAGCATTATCAAACATAGGTATGGTTATTACTCATTATAACACAGAATCACAGTTTTAGCAATTATGCCTTATATTATGAACCTGATCGTTGTTTGAAAAGCAAAGCCTACAATCTTAAGACGTTAACAGAGTAAATCATTTTGGTCCCTCGTGTGTCATCTATATGACCGCTAACTGGAGAAAAATATTCATTTGGTTTTAAGAATAAAAATCAATATTTTATGTCATTTAGTAATGATATTTGGATATCACAGATTTTGAATGACACAAGTTGTTTCAAACTATTTGTTTTTAATATTCGTTGTAAAATGATTTGGCATATTTATTTATAATACCTAACTAGAACCTATTGACAGCATGATCTTCCAGCGTTCTGACGAATTGTGCAATTTACAAATAATGTGCATCACACCAATAATAAACTAAGGTTTCCTCTTTTTTGTAGATAATATAACACTAAGTAATCCATTTTTCTACCGACAAATGTTTGATATCCTTGAAGATGGTTGGCAAGCTTTCAAGCCGGAAATGGAATTTTCCAGATTAAAAACTGTTTCAGAAGAATGGAGACTAACAACTGTCAACAAGAACTTTGATGTAAGTATGTGAAGTACTTTTTTATGGAATACAGTATTATGTATTAAACAATGAATATTACTAGACATCAATAAGAACCTGTACCTGTCATATTTTGGCGAGACTGGTAGTTGCCTCAACTTCATTTGGCCGAATGAAAATCCTTGGTGTGTCGCATGACCGGCATGATGACGGCAGTCATGTGACAGGAGAGACAATTGAGTAGCATGGGTGCCGGTTGTAGCTGGTGTCACGGTTCATCTTTACATTTCAGGACAGCATAGATGGATCCCTATTGCTTTATGGATGTTTCTATGGAACTCAAATTCTTCCAGTGCCATAACTTTTTCGCCTGATCATCCATTGCCATCTCCCCAAGATCACACTTGTTACCAGTCACATCTTGATTTGGTCTTATGTACTTGTGTTTTCAAGATTTGTATGATATGATATGGTTACCCCCTTTTCTTGCAGATTTGTAGTAGCTATCCTGCTGTATCTGTGGTACATAAATCTATTGATGATGAAACTCTCACCAAGGCTGCTTCATTCCGTCATGGCGCAAGATTTCCTGTGTTATGCTATCATCACAAAAGCAATGGAGTAAGCACCGCTTTTATTATACTATCAGAAATCATGCAAACTTTGCCATTACTTTATTTTCTCTTTAATTGGATGAAGAATACTTAATATAGGGTTTATGTTTCAGCAATACAAGTATATAGAATTTTATCTTCCATTTTCATACTTTTTGTGCCATACTAAAATGAGGCAATTTGTTTTTCAAGAATGTCATCATGCGGACAAGTCAGCCTCTTACAGGACCAAATGGAAAACGATGTAAAGAAGACGAACGAATGGTCAATGCAGCATTAGGAATTGGAAAACGTGGCTATATACTTGATACTAGGTCACAAACTATTGCAAAGTTGGCTACTGCAAAAGGTGCTCAATGCATATGTATGATAGGATATATATGTATATTTCAGATATAGAAATAATTGTTAGTAATAATTCTTTTTAACAACAGGTACTGAAAATAGTTTATCTAGTACATGTATTTTGACAATGAAACTTTATTACAGAAATGAGGCTAGATACTCGTAACCTCAAAGGTTTCTTAAAACATTTGTAAACAAAAACAAAATTTAGTATATGTTGACTGCTTATATAGAAGATTGTGTAACTTAAGTTTCCCTAAAGGACATGGACCTATTTTTGCTCATCAGGTGGTGGTGTGGAGCCTGAAGTGCACTACCCGCAGTGGCGCAGAATTCACCAGCAGGTTGACAGGAACGGAAACTTTCATGAGTCACTAGTGAAACTTATTGAAGGTACTTGTCAAGTTTGTTTTAGACTGGGAGTTAAAATATATAACGAGAAATAGTAGTTCACAATTGTACCATTTGCCATTATTTATCACGAGGGTCATCAAAGCAACTGAAGCTAGAACTCTGTTCTCACTGCACTTTTTTGCGTGTTAATGTTTGTTCTCAAAATATACTTGAATGATATGCATATTGTATTTCTAGCATGTTATGACACTGGCACAAGTATGGAGAAGTGGCTTTCAAAGTTAGAATCTAGCAACTGGCTGGGACATGTGAAGGACATTCTCACTTGTGCTTGTGTTGTTGCCCAGTGTATTGACAAAGAAGGTAGGATAATTAGTGGTTGAAAATATACATTTTATACACCTTAATATTCATAATGTGTAGTTTCATGTATATATGTTTATCTTTGACATCAGGTGCTTGTGTATTGGTTCATGGGTCTGAAGGTACCGATTCTACTTTACAAGTAACGTCGCTTTCACAGCTGATCCTTGATCCAGACTGTCGAACAATAAGAGGGTAAGATAATCTATGATAAATATAAATAAATGAGATATCAAAATGAAATTTGATTGACTATAAATATATCAAATATCAATCATGTGAAGTATGCTTATTACTAGGGTCTTGTGATATTTTTCTTGTCTTATGGACTAGTGATTTTTTTCTGCACTTTAAGGATGTAGTATAGACAACAACAAAAAACTAGCTAAAAATAAAACAAAAACTATGAAAACCAAATAACATAAAATTTTGAAATTGTGCTTCAAAAGCTGGAAAAGAAAAAAAATAACACCTGTTCTCCATGACTACAGCTTTGAAGCTCTTATCGAACGTGAATGGCTGCAGGCGGGACATCCTTTTGCTGATAGATGCGCCAAGTCAGCTTTTGCCACGACAAAACACCGACAAGAGGCACCAACATTTCTTCTCTTTCTGGACTGTGTTTGGCAGGTGAGAAATGTAAAATATAGAATATAAATATTGTTTAATGAATTGAATGTAGTAAGCTAAATTCATAGAATTTTATTTTTGAATAGGTAGGGTTGAGAAAAATCGTGTGGGAGGCAGAAACTTCCAACTTTAGGTTCATGGAAATGTGTTAGATAAACTACAAAATAGTATACTAAGTATATACATTGTATCATGAAATAATTTATCAGATATATAACCAAAAGATCTAATTTTCTATATTACAAAAGATCGGAAAATAAGATATTAGACATGATTTATTGCAGCTATACTACAGCCTTGATGGATATATAGTGACTAGATTCAATAATAGCTTGAATCAAAGTATCAGATGAGTCTCTGACACGATTCACACAACTCAAATAAGCTTTACCTAGTATCACAGATGAATGTTGTATATGAGAACTAATAAATACCTCAGACATACTGACGCACTGTTCTAAACCCAGGAGAACCCTAAAAATTCAGAAATAACAACCTTAAAACGACAAACTGTTTCTGATGAATAGTTGCACCATAACTGACTGTATTTATGTTGAATCTTGAAAGATGGTTAGAATAAGTTGAAAATGTGGTTGAAGACATTTCTTGGTCAAAATAATGTTTATTGATAAATGTGCTTTTTCAGAGTGGCTTATTTGATATTTCTTTCAGATTTGGAAGCAATTTCCTTTGTCATTTGAGTTTAATGAAGGCTTTCTAATCATGCTATTCCAGCATGCTTATGGTTCACAATTCGGTATGTGCTGCACAATAATTTTTCTTTTTAGAATTTATAATTTCCGATATAATTTCTGATATGATATAATAATATGCCTAGTAAGTGATGAGTTTTATTCATGTGAAAAGATTTATTATTGTAGGCACATTCCTTTGTAATAATGAGATGGAGAGACAACGATATGGATTGCACAAGAAAACTGTTTCATTGTGGTAGGCATTTTACCTTAATTAATATCATGGTCATGCAATTAACTTGGTTGTTCAATGCAGCAATCTGTAACTATTGAATTTCTGAAACATTTCACAATGACAGAACTGGATTGATAACTAAGAAAACAATTATAAAATAATTGTATTTGTTATTGACTATTCCTCTTTAAAAGCAGTTGTCCAATTTGTAGGTCCTTCCTCAATAGACCAGACATCTTGCCTCAGTATATGAACCCACTCTATGAACCAAACAGCAGTGTGTTATGGCCTTCTGTAGCTCCAATGAGCCTGGTAAGTCATAAGATTGAATTTAATGCTGCTTTATTTTCACTTTTAATGCAATGTCAAATAAAGACGGAACCCAAATGTACATGTATACAATATAGATTTGTTTAATATAACAAGCCAGAATTAATTTTTGTTTGAGAATACTGGCTGTTCTATCATTGAATGTCACTCATTTTAATGTAAATGAATATGAGTGGAGTTTCTCCATTTACTTACTAGATGCTAATAGCTTTACACTGTTCATCTAAGTGCAATCTTTTTTAATTTGAATGTTTGGTTGCATAAGTTTAGGGTAAGTATATTTTCTAATCTACCTGTCTGACATTAGAAATCTTCGGTACCGACAGAAGAAATCTTCTGTAGGTGCAAGTAATATAAATTGATAGAATTATAGAATATAAATTAATATGTATATGCCATATATCATCAGGAAGTTTGGCAAGCATTATACCAAAGTTGGCAGAAGTATCAACCATTCCAAGATGAAATCTGGACAGAAATCAGCCATATCAAAGAAAAAGACAAAGAAGTGAAGTCCAAAGTTATTCGCTTACGCAAGTGTGTACATTTTTACATACACTTTTAGCTTAAAATAATTTCCCCCTAAATATTGTTTTCTCAAATTGTTGAATTATATATTCATGTTTATTTATATGTATTAAGTTAACACAATTATTGCAGGCAACTTGCTACATTGGGAAAAGAAGCATTGGACAAAGGACTCATTAAAGCAGCCAGAGTTCCTGATTCATCTGAATCTCCAGTTATTCATAAAACATAAAAAATATGGGAAAAATTTCAATATATATATATATACAATGAAATGATATCACAATTGTTCATGTTGAGACAGAGAAATTTAGTTTTCATAATGTAACTGTTTAACTGCATAGAATCTAGTTCAATGTATAACTTACAAAAATGGAATATCGCACATAACAAATGTGTGATCTGGTGAAGTAGTCTTCAAATAAGTGTTGATAGGTGGTACATAAGATAAGCCACATCTATCAAACATACAATTACACACATATATACTATATATATATACATATACACACACACAAATATACACACACACATACACAAACACACACACACACACACACACACACACACACATATAGTCTATTTTATTATTGAAAACACATATCACATATTAAGGTCTAATTTTGTTTCATGCATACATTTGGTATGCAATCATCAATTCTGCGTTATGAATGGATACTATCACATGCCAAACAATGCGTAACTTAGTAATCCTATCCTAACAAATGCCATCTGGTGAAATAGTCTTCAAATAAAACATTTTCAAAATAAGAATAAACATCTAAATATATTTTGTTGAGCACTATAAGAACTAGAAGTAATAATATAATAATATATATATATATATATATATATACACATATATATATTAAATTGTATAATATTAAATTGACATTATATATATATTACTATATACATACTAGTATGTGGACGGTTAACTGGTTAACCGGCTACAGTCGATTTTCTATATATAACCGGTTCTTAGATTGACTAACCGGTTATTAATTTTGATGATTATTTTCATTACCAAGCTATATATTCCACACATTTCATTAATTCTGCGTGATATAATATGTCCGTTCAATAATTTTTCTCTCTTGCCGGTTAACGATAAAACACAAAAGCGCATAAATAATAATATTTTTTTTAGATACAAGGTGTCTAATCAATATATTAAATCACTCGGCGTTTCTAAACATGAGTGTAGATCTCACCATAAACATTAGTAACACGTTTTTTTTTTTGAAGCAAATCAAATAATTTAGTGGTTGACATTAATTTCACGTTAACCTTGAGTTCCATTGAAATGAAATAAAAAACAAAACAAGAATAACAAACCTAAAACATTTTTTTGAACCGTCCAAAAGTTTGACTAATACATACTATATATGTTGTAGTCTTTACATGTGCACAATTTGTGGTAGAAGTAACATGAATCTGCTCGTCATTAAATTGATGGAAATGTTTTATTTGCTTTGAAAATTATCAAAAATAAATATTTAGTAGTAAGCTTTAATGGATAGAACAAATATTAATTCTTATAATAATGATCTTGGAACCAATGGATCTAGATCTATTCCAATAGTAAAGGTTTAATGAAGGACAACCGTAAGCAAAATAGACAAGATTTGTGACATATTGTGTAATATTCTATATATTTTTAAATTAAATTGAGAACACTAGAGATTTCGAAACATGTTTAAATAAATTTGATTCTTCACTAAAAATAAGACTTTGTTTTTGGACTATAAGGCAGCAGAAACAGAAAAAAACAAACAAAAAAATTTAAGCAAAATGTACCGATTAATAGTTAAGGAGACATGTAATGAAATGTGATGAATTTATTGTGAAAAATTAACCTTTGAATGTGCAGTAGATATTTGCGATCCCCAGTGTTTACCAAACTAATTTAGATTATTAGGAATTTCCATGTTTTATATCTAGTCATGAATGCACATGTATTCAAAGTATATACTAAAATGTTTGTTTTATTTAAATGTAGGTTAGCTTTTATTAAGACCATTGTAAACATAGGAGTTCCGTAATTTTCTTCCTACATTTTGCCATGGACATCTGTAACAGATTTAGTTAACAGCCTAATAAAGGCTGTCGATCATGTCTTCAGCTTACTGCTATCACCATTCAAAAAATAATTGCATTTGGATATTTTTGCATGTGTGTGGGAGCTAATAGACATCCTCGCTCTTCATTTATATAAATTACAAATGTGTACTTATGTTGCTGCTAAAGCAGCTAAAAGCATCAATAGTATATAATATATCATGGAATGACTATCTGTCGAATTATCATATTGGCTAGGAACGGGATACAGGAACCCTATAAAGAAAGATGTATCATGTTCTAGAACATATTGGTTTTTCATGTGTTTTTGTCTACAGATTGACCATAGTGTATTCATGTGTGCCATGTCAACTTTGTTATGAATAATGTTTTAGTAATTTATGTACTCATGAATGTATTCAGAATAGAAATTGATCATTTGAAAACATTGGGTGATAAATAAAGAACGTGGTTCCCTCCCCATATAGCTGTTGTGTATCGGACTCATCTGCAGTACAGATCAGGCTCAATGTCAACTGATTCATACCATGCAAACATTCCCTCTAGTTTGTGAACATAACTTTGTGAATATTTTTATCTGTGATAGATATGTAGTTTGTTGTTGTAGACTTAATTAAGTATGAACAATTATGCTGGAACAATTATGTTGATCACTAATAGCAGTAATGTAAGATCATGAAGTCACTATAAATGTTCAAAATAAATTTGTTTGGAATTGCCAGATGGAATATCATATGCAATTCATAAAAAGTATTATGTGCATTATTTTGTTAATTCTTTTACTGTTAACTTATGACATAAATTGTATTACGATTGTATGGGGCTAATCATTTGATATTCAATGTGTTTACTTTGAAAAAAAAAATCCTTCACTGACATATGCAGAAATGTTTTTGTAGTCATACAAAATCCATGAAGTAAAAGTTTGAAAATGCAAAAAGTGTTTCCATTTTAGATCACTGGAAAAATATTTTATTCCAGGTTAAAAATGAAGGTATTCCATGAATATCAGATGACCGGTCCTTAGGTCTAGTCCCGGGGGGTGGGCGTGGGTTCTTCCACAGTCAGTTTGGGTATATATGCTCAGAAGAAAGACCCCCGATTTTGAGATGACAAAATATAAAAGACTACTTATTTCTTGACAGCCAAACCCTAAAGACCCCCTAATTTGTCTAAATTTCAAATGAAAGGCCCACACTTTTGCAAAAAGTAAACTGAAGCATGATGATATTTTGTTGTTGCCTTAAAGTTTCGTATAGCTTCAATGTATTGACCCCCCATTTTTACAAATAATAGACTCCCCATTTTGCACTCACCGCGGAGCATACCTAGCAAAACAGCAGATGCTAGTGCAACCACCACCCCCCCCCTCCCCGGGATCTAGTGTTGGGGGCACCACATATTGATTATTGGAAGACTATTTTCGGATTCAACTACGTAGCTAATGTGACCACAAATGAGTTCATTATGGTTATGCAGTTTGGGCCATTAGTATTTCATTTGTATTGAAAAATATTGCCTCATAACCATTCCTCTACTTGTCAACCTGTAAGATATCGATCACCTCAGTCATCTGGTGTTTAACCACCACTACTCGAAGTAAATACGGAAATTTTTTTGTCATTTTCTAAACCACAATGCTTATTACGCTCGCAACTTCGTTATTACTGAAATGATGTATGTCAGTATGATTCATTGGACTTATGTTAATTGTTTATAACTATATCTATCGTTATATGTAATGAAGTCATTAGACTTATGACTCTAAGTCAGGTTAGGACTAGATCACATAGTCACGGGTTGGAATAAACTGGTTGGATTCCAACCCATGACCATACGGCACCATATTGCCTAGCAGTTCGTAATTACTGATAACGATTTTAATAAATAACACATTTTATAGCTAAAAACATCATTAACATAAAATATCAGTTTCATTTTATAATAATGCAGTCATAAATATAATCTGATCAGAGATCAGGAATCTACATAAAAATTTCGTTTCAAATTCATCATCTTCAATACATCTAAACATATGTTAATTTTGAAAAAAAAATGTCTAACATGAAATAACAGCATTTTTGTGTTGTTATCCTACCATCCAGGAGAAAAATCATCAAAACCATGTGTAATAAAAATTTATTCAATGCATTTTACAACAATTAACTATTTTTACATATAGATACTGATGATATAGTCAATTCAAACAGTTTAGTTTGATTCTTAATGGCGAAGTGGTGCCATACCTAGTTTTGCTCTAAGTTCATTAGCTTCACGAATTTCTTGTTCCAAAGTTGACTTATCATCTCTGTCCCTACGGGAGCTACCATGCTTACTACTCTTCTCAGATTTATAATCAGACTTGTAATGTTTACGGTCACTATCTCTATGTCTATCACGGTCCCTGCTACGACTTCTTTTGCGCTCTCTTTCTTTTCCGGTTTGTCTGTCACGAGATCTACTTCTACGTTTTGGCTTGTCACTTCTACCATCACTTCTACCATCACTTCTGCCATCACTTCTACCACTACCTCGTTCAACTCTTTCTCTTCTTGACCTGTCTCTTCCACTATCTCTGCCACTTGGCCTGTTACTACGATGTGGTGATCGGCTTCTACTCCTTCGAGGTCTCGGTGAGACACTTCTCCTTCCACGTTCATTTTCACTTCTTTTAATATCCATGGGTTTCACTGGGACAATGGTCTCTTCCTCTTCTTCCTCAGATTCTGCATCATCCATATCCTCCTCTAAAGCGCTCACTCGCGGCTCCAATTGATTAGATTCTTCAAGGACATATCTCTTTTGAATTCTTGGAAGTATCACATCACATACTCTATCCTCATGTAAAAGTTCGTCCATAAATTCATCCATGTGAACAAGTTCATACTCTCCATTTCTATTCATCCGTCTAAGTTTTCTATAATCTAGATAAAGTGGCTCTAAATATTTATAGCAGTCCTGTGAGGTCCCTGTTAGTCTCATATATAGAGCTCCAAGTGCACGTACATACTTAAAATCCAACTGAGAAATGAATTCTACAACGATATCTTTTTCAGGTTGAATTTGTAACATCTTCAGTATCAAGCAGAGAAATGGCGTGACTTTGATATTGCCCCCGAAAACACCTCCCACAGATCGCAATTCCATGGCTTTGTCAACCAACAACTCTGCTGTTAAAGCAAAACATTCTTCCTTCCAATACCTAGATTCGTATATACGTGTGCGAATAATCTTTTCAACCAAATATTGGGGGTTTGTACCCTTCACAGAATGAGCATCCTTAACAGTTCTATTAGCCATTGCAATGTATATGTATATGAATTTTATGATATATATTTTTAGATAAAATGATAGTTTAGTATGGCACGGTACAACCACACAACGCTATTTCATACTTCCGGAACCGATTCGATTATACATTCTTGCGACTCGAACTACTTTAGACTGTTTTTTTTAATGTGCATTTTACCGCGATTGTTACGATTATTTATGTTATGTTTGATTGTAAATATTTATAATCTGTTGCAACATCCTAAAATTATTTATATGGTTTATAAATGTCAAATATAGTAAATCAATAAAGCTAAAATAGTAACACGACGTAACAAGATTAACTCTTTCGAATATGGATTCTAATTTTGCAGGTTCCCGTCAGGTGTCCTGACACTTTGACACTTCCGGATCTAAAGGAGTAGTAGAGACAGTCAAATTATGAAAGCGTTTAACGATATTTTAAACATATCGATACATTATTCTTAACGAGTACAATTAAAATCGAATACCCAAGTTTGCTGGATAGAACTTGTGTAGACTAAATAATGCCAACTAAACCCTAGACCACGTAATTATTCTCCTTAATGACTACATAGTCATTCTTGGTAAGGATTTGACAGCAATATGAAATTGACCATGTTCATTGGTCATAGTCTATTTAATGAGTGATTTTCATTTTTTTTTTAAATTTTAGAGTGATAGCCTTATGGCATAATATTATCATAATATATAATGATAAGGCAAATGCTATGTCAGATAGCAGCTGTACCTTGTATGACAGTATCTGTGATTAGTAGGTACACCCAAAAAATAGATAAGTGTAGTGTTGCATTTAGTGCATATGTTACACTCGATGTTACAGTACTACATAATGCATGCATTTTCAAAAGATTACTTGCATTTGATATTAGCATTTGCTATAATATTCATGTATTTTTTAGAAAGAGGAGGACACAAATCAACTGTATAAATGCAGAGGCCAAGTCCATGCAGGCGAAAAAGCGTTACTTACTAGCAGCTTCGTGCATCTTAACGCTGCTGGTGTTTTACTATGGCTTTCCAAAGCAAAGTTGGAAATCCACACACCTTGCATCCACAGCATTTAGGTCATTCATTGAGGATGAAACCTTACATGATGAGCCCGACATCCACCTATCTGCAAGAAAACGTAGAGAGGCAGTGTCACAAAATACACAGGAAAAAGCAACTAAAGATTTTTCAAAATGTAGAATGGAAACATGTTTTAATTTTGACAGGTGCCAATCTGGATTTAAAGTGTATGTCTACCCAATCCAAGATAAAATATCATCAAAGTACAAGGAGATATTGTCAGCATTTAAAGAATCCCATTATTACACATCGGACCCTAGAGAAGCTTGCCTCTTTATCCTCTCAATCGATACTTTAGATAGGGATGTTCTCAGTAATGCGTTTGTTCATGGTATTCAGGATAAAATTAATGGTTTAGATCTCTGGAATAATGGAGAAAATCATGTTGTGTTCAATTTATATGCCGGCACTTGGCCTGAATATTTGGAAACAGATTTAGGTTTTCATATAGGTAAAGCAATATTGGCAAAAGCTAGTTTTTCTCATATGCATTACCGACCTGGCTATGACATATCTTTGCCATTATTTCACAAAGAACATCCATTTAAAGGTGGAGAACAAGGATTTTTGCTATCCAATAATGTCCCACCCATTAGAAAATATACACTAGCTTTCAAAGGAAAGCGATATCTTACGGGGATAGGATCAGAATCAAGAAACTCATTGTATCATATACATAATGGCGAGGATATTATACTATTAACTACGTGCAAACATGGAAAAGTAAGCAAGAAGATTATGGATGAACGCTGTGAACAAGATGATGAAGAATATGATAAGTAAGTATACAGTTTATTTAATTTTTGATTGGAATTTTATTAATGTCCCTGAATTACAGTTGTGAAGGAGCTGTTGTGCAGTAATGTATGCATAACTGGTGGTATTAGCAATGATGCTGTCACTCGGGTTGTGTCGTCAAATTTATTTCTTTTAATTGATTTTATTTGCTTGGAAGTTTTGGGCTCCCTGTCAAATTGCTTTAAATTTGCAGGTCTCACATGATTTGAACAGTTATCATGCAAAAGGTCATCAAAATATGAGGGCTAATAGATAAAACTAACAACTTTTTTCAATGATTATTAATTTTGCTCCATGTATATTTATCATGTTCTCTCATACTTAAACATACTCCTACAACCACGGACTTGCTATCTACATTTTAAGACACAAATCAATAATACAGTACATGTCCATATTCTAGACCCATCTGGACATTGATCAATGACCCAAATAATCTGGCATCCGGATACCATAGTGGTCAGCAATTACTATTTTTATAGAGCATAATTTGGGCGAATATACAAGTATCTCAAGTTCTTTGGCATGTTTCAGCACTTACAAGTAATAAGTAAATTACTACCTTAGTTTCTAACAATATAATTCTAAGTTTAAACCACCCCAGCAAAGCCAGTTTAGTTTGAATGGCTAACTGTTTGACGATTGCATATATACAGTAATTTTGAAAGGCAAGTGAATAGTATTGCCTTACGAAAAAAAAAAGAGACACGATTGCGTTGATACAGCATCTTTGAAAAGGAAGCAATACTAAAAAGTATTTATTTATACCCTGTGAAAAGGAGAGGCATGTTTGCATCTGTTTATACACGAGGGACCTGAAAAGAAGATCCGATTTCCGAACAATTGGAAGCCGGATAATCAGACCATTACTGTATTTAGTATATTTCTGAGGAGCTGTGTTTGATGCTCAGGTGCCCCCGATTTTGGGGCTGACCTCAACTCAGTCAACTGGTCTCCAGGGGGGGTTGGGGGAGGGGGTCTCAAAGGTTTCACAGTCGATTCACAATTGTGGTTTGGGACTTCAAAACCTAGTATTAATGTAGAGGCGGTCTCTTTTTAGAAGGGATCTTCTTTTGTTGGAGGTTCTACTGTATCAACATGTATTAACGTTTATTATAAATGACCTAGATTTTCAAATCATACTGATTTTATTACTTCTTGATAGTTCAGTAGCATAGTCTTTGTACTAGGTGCATTTTTTAGATTTATGGTTTTTGTACTTGACTCGAGTGTAAAGTCATCAGTATCATCGTCAATGTTGACACATGTTTGAGAGTCACTGGTTCTTTGCTTGCCAAGTTATTTGTTTCTGAATTTTATTCAGGTAGTTAACTTGTGTTATCACCAAACCAAGAATTAAAGTTATAGCGATGTACTTCTGTTTTTTGCATACTAGTATCCTGCTAACTATTTAAACTTAATCAATAAACATTCCCAACTTCAATCACATGCACATGATATGAAAACTAATATAAAGGAAAAAGTTACTATCAAATATGAATACTAGACAAACAGCCCTTTTTTTTATACAGAAGATCTTATTCATATATATAGTTTGAAAACCACATGTATACATACACATCATGATATTTTAATTGATACAATATGGCAATGATCTATGCTAAAGACCTCCAAAAATAGCGTGCATTCAATGCATTCAAAAACCCATATAACTTATGGGCTTCTGATGCATTGTAATACTATCAGACAAGTAGCATATTATTTGATTTGTACGCAAAACTTTCGGACATAAATATAATAGTTCTATGTAAAAGAAGTATAAATACATTTTGCAAAGATTTTGAACTAAAATACAGGTTGACAATTTAGACGATACAAAATATATATTTGTTTCTTGCTTCTTCATGATACTCTTGATGACAGTGAAGTCTGCTTCATTCCTTGGCAGACTAAATGGTTGGAACCCTACACTGTGATTTTAGATTACATTTCTTTTCTTCATAGATGTAGAAAGGTTCAAAAAAGAGGAAAAAAAAACATTTTTTTTTCATTAATTACACTGTTTCGACCTCCGGGTTCTTATCAAATAATGTAAACTGTAATTGATGTGAACTATAAAAAAACAACAACAAATTTTTTAGAATAAATGAAAATGACACAGATATATATTATGTTAACCATTTTTGATATATTTGGATGTAAATCTTGATATAAAAATCTTAACAATTCTATAGGTCCAAATATTACGCTTTTGCTGAGACTCAAACTCATGCTGTGTGTGGTACCTAGATATAAAGAACTTAGATATGTTTACTCATTATTATAAAGCAGTTACCGTGCAGAATGGAATATATATAATCTGTTATTATAATTAAATGGGAATACTTATTTATAAATACTTTTTAGAAAGACATTGATAGAATAGGTATTATAACCAAGTATCAGTTATTAAACCCATTTATTGAGCAGTAGCAAAATAAAAGTAACTAATAGTAATGAGGAATATCTATAATTATACATATAAGACAATTTATTAGTAGCTTATTGCACTAGGAAGGTAGCTGAATGCACAAAACCTTTTTTTTCATGAGTCTGTTGTGTATCACTGAGACAAACTTGAGTAATTTACTTGCTCTGTATTGTAGTCTCTTACTGTGTGAAAAGAGAAATAAACTCAATATAATAGGCAATAGGTCTGGCACCATGCGGTTTGGCTCACCTTTGCCAGAACCATAGACATTATCTGGTTAATGGACCAGAAGGGTCTTAATCTCGGCATACAAAATACCTAAGACTACATCTAGTATAAAAATGGTCCATCATAGTATAGTATGTGATGACAGATGTTGAGAATCTTAGAGTAATAGGGAAAGAATGAAAGTGGTAAAACTTATAATAACATTATCATTATAAGATTGTGAATAATGTTACATTGATCCAATCGAGTCAGGCTAGTTATCGCCATTTTCATGGTAAAGACTGTCGTGTAAATTCCATATTATAAAGTCAGTAGTAGTCTGGCGCTGTTTAACTATTTCAACTATACTTTAAAACTATTACAAATGAATTACAATTTACTTCTACATTTATAATTGACAGCGGCATCATGTGTGGAAATCTTTTCATTTTAATTGAAAACAAATTGTCTCATGTACGCGAAATTGTAAATGTCATACTTCTTCTAAATTTTAAAGCATAGCTACTCAATGGTTGAAGGGATGATAGAAAGATTGAGTGTATGATGAGTTTATGATTTGATAAGTTGAACCCCATTTTAACTTACATCGAACTGTAACTGATTCAATGCTGTGAATCACTGCATGGAGTGGTTTGCCAAAACTGTCACACTGCGCTGCAGAAAAAAAACTCATCTTAAGATATTAACCAAATATTCAAGAATGATCTATCTAGCATTTTCCAGAGGTTGCAGCAAGTCACTGTGGATCACAGCACTAATACTAAGATGTCTATGGATCATTTGATCCTCTTATATCTATGTGATGGTTCTATGAGCTTGGCCTTATTGTTATGTATTAGTGAGATTAGAGCTAAGATTACCAGAGTAGTAAAGTGTCTCTTGGATGAAATTGATATTTAGTAATGAATATAACAGCTGTCATATTTTCTCTAATGAATTAGACATTGATTGCAATAAACTCCATATCTTACAATACATCAAATTTTAAATCAAATTTGAAATGGTTGTGATATTATGATAAACCAATTTGAATTAGAATCAAAAATAGATTATATAAATGTATAAAAATATTATATATACCGGTAACTATTCCTTAGCTAACTTATGTGTTGAAAATTTGTTAAAATTGTAGGATATAACTCAAGATAAGAGATATGTTGGCAAAATGTCAAGAGTCAATCACCTATATAAACATTAAAAACCTATGCACAGTACCAAGTAACATCTAGACACAACAAACATATCTTGAAAAATTTACAGTGAATTTACAGTTTTTATTGTGTGAGAACTGTATCACTGGACAAATGTTACAAGTGTGAAGTATATATTTTATGCGCTTTTGAGATGAATGAAGATTCCTTGAAAATTGAAGTTTGTTCTAAATGATCAAAACATGTCTCATTTTTTTTTACTTAACATTTCATAATCATACTTTGTAACAAAACTTTGGTGTGTTCCATGTTTAGAAGCAGACTTTTGAAGTTGTATAGTTATATGTATTTTTCATATACTTTTTTATGCCTCTGTCAGAAATGTTACTCTTTCAAGGATAATATTAATATCCTCTTTCAATTTTCTTAGTATCCTCTTGCTTTGAAATTTCGATCTCTCACAAAAGGTTTAGCCTTTCATATTAGAGTTTTTCCAATCGGATGAATCAATTTTAAATCTTGAAACCCTGTTAAATCATCAGTAAGTAAATGCTTCACTTCTTTAATGTTAACAAATGCATGCTTTCTGGAGCACACAATTGTTCAGCTTATGTTAAAGTTGCATAGTGTAAAGCAAAATGAGTGCAAAGTGAGAATGGTTGATCTGTTTGAATAACTTCTTCACCTAACTAGCAACCCTAACAAAAGAGAAAAACGCACATAGATGAAATGTTGCACTTCTTCCTAGTGGAACAGTCTTAATGATGTGATATTATTTTCATTTGAACAGCAAGTCAGGAATTCGTTGGGCATTTTCACATAAGAAAGTAAGAAAGCATCAGTTTTCACACAGGCTTAGAGTACGATGGCTATATAAACAATATGTGAGCAGGACCTCTTCTTATATCTTTCCCCACAGAGTTTTCCTGTGTCGCATGTATGTGTATGTGTTGAGTCATCGCAAATCACCACTGGTCTGCATCACTACACTTTGGTCATTACCAATGCTACCACTGCGACCATTTCAGTCGTGGTGTATTAAACTGAACATGGGTAATAAAATTCAGACAAATGTGAATCATGAATTGTGAAGTCCAACAATAAATAGAACTAAATATCATTGGTTAATTAGTATTAAAATACATTTTGACAAGTTTAGCAAATCATTGCTTGTATAATGAAAGATGATTTGATACAATCTGTGGACTAATAACATGCCATATAGTTTATGTAACCTAAATTAACTTCTATATGTATAGTGCACATTTACTAAATTAGTTATACTAAATTATTTTAGAATTTAGTCATGTTGGTTTGTTAAGAAAGTTCAAAATCATTTTGATACATGTTGACACAGTTCAGTGTTTGTAATCATTTTGACTTACAATTATTGCTTTCCTTATAAACATCAGAGACCAAATGGCAAGTTTCTACAGAAACTTTTAAAATCGTTTTTATAGGACTCTTTAGGGCCCTGTTGCTATTTCAAAATAAAACTTAGAATACTCATTTTCTTCCATACAAAATAATTAAAGGCCCAATTGTGTGTTTGTTTAGGAGCACTCAATTGAAAGCAAACTGTTGACATAGTCTCCCAACATTGGCACTAGAGAATGTCAAACCCACATCCTAACCGAAATTCTGATTCTGGTTGCACACTTTAATGTGGTCAAATTTTTTGTGTAATGCATGAATCAGTTGATTCAAAGTTTTCTTTTATTTTCTTTCTATCATGTACCAAACAATTTTTCATAGCTATATTACATGTATTATGAATTCAACATACATTAATTTTACAAATAGAATATTTCTATAATGTTAAATATGTACACAGAAGGGGCTGTGGTCATTCCATTTCCATTTCTGAGAGTCCTCAACCACAAAGTTTATCAAATATCAGCAGAATTGAAATGTAAATGTAAACACATGTATTGGATTTTCTTATGACATGATGCTCTTTGATATTTGTAATCATGGATATGGTAAGCATTTAGTTGTTTCATATAGTGAGCACTAAATACAAATGCACAAAATATTTGTATTACACAAAGTCAGTAATGGGAAACTAGCTGTGAAATATGATAGGCCAATGACTTGAGTTGAGGTGCGACCTGTGTCTAACCTGCAGAGTAAAATATTTATACACAGTTGTCAGTTTACTTTGTAGGGGTCACTTAACAGGTTTATTGGTTGTTTGGATTCATATCTGATTAGGGAGAGCTACCTTCCCCTGTCATATGATGTAATGGCTTTGGCAATCCGTGAGTAATCATATGGAACAATTTTTTGTCACCAAAGTCTGTAGGCGGGACAATTCTTTATCCTTGGCCATTAGTGTCATTTCAAGCTGTTTGAACATGTCAAATATTTATATTTTGTTATTTAGACTAAATGTCATTTTATTGATTTTGAAATAAGCATAGTGCATTGTAGTGCAATTCTAGCATATTCACAATTTTCTAAACCATTGCTAAGATGTATAATTGTGCTCCAAATATTTTAAGGTTTTGAAAGTAAGATGTACCAATGTATAATTTGTTTTGAATAGTTTATTAAATAAGTCAGATAGAATAAATACTACAAGGATTACTAAAAATGATGAACTCCTTCCTATATGTTCACATTTTTCCGAGCCTTTTAATATGACCGAGATGTATACATTCTCATCCATCTGCTTCCTGAGGAGGTGAAATCTGAAAAGTCAAAGCATACATATTCATCATCCATGATCAATGACTGTCAAACTTTATAAATAGGCTCAGCATGTGTAATGTAAAATTAATGCAAGTTCATTATTGGTAGCTCAGCAATGCCTCTATCATGTCTGAATAAAATCTGGATGTTTGGCAAAGAAAAGGGAGTAAAATATAGGCAAGTGCAAGCTTTGAAGTGATGTCATCTGGCTCGAATTAGGATCTGTGTTGTATTAGTTGCATTAGATGGTGTGATGGCACATTAAGAAGGTAGACCTTTGGTATGCATATGTTGAAGGGAGAGATATTTAGAATGGAAGTAAGGTTTTCTGCCTGATTCTACTCACAATCACTATTTTGTTCAAGTTATTATACAAAATAATAGTTATTATGTAAAATAAAAAAAGTTATTCGTGAAATGAATACATATTTGTAAGAACTTATCTATTAAAACTTTCACCAGATGACTTGTTAAAATATCTAATTTAAAGCAAAATGAATAAAATTCTAAAGGCACCCTTTATTTGTCAGATGGCAGCTTTGTTTATGTTTCAGGGCACAAGTCATGTATTTGTTATTATATGGCATCATGTTGGTGATAGCCTTTTTGTTTTTAATGTTTCATGTGACACATGCAAACTGTCAGCTCTCAGATAATAGAAATTGCCCAATATTACTATGTAAGGTAACCAGAGACTACAGTCCAGATAATCAACACTTGATATAAACTTGTTATATTATTAAAGCTTTCTATATGATGTATATAATATCAAAGGGAAATGATAGTGACATCAAAGATTTAATTTAAGTAAATGATTTTGAGGTAGAAATGGTTCACTGTCCCTAGCAAAACTGCTCTGGATACAAAATGAAAATATTCATTTTGTTTTACTTGATTGTTCAGAAGAACAATCAGATAATGGTTTGGTCACACTTTTTGTCCTAGAAAGTTGCACATTTAGTACATCTCATTGGAGGAAGACAGATGAGACTGATTTATAATGAAATTAGAACCATTAGTGGAAAGTTAATTCTTGTAATTGGATCCTGAAGTGTGTTTTTTTCTTCTAAATTTCAGTAATTGAGCATGTCTAAATGATCTCGGTTTTAATTTACTCATACACTGTTGTCTTAGCATCAGGATTGATAACCTACTCAGTTTTTGGATATTTCTTGTCTCAGTGATGTTTCGTGAGTTATTCCAGATACTTTGGCAATTACAAACTGCAACTGTTGTCTTTTATTACGTCTATCAATCCTTACAGGGAGCCGATCTATTTGTTAAGAATGACTAGATAATTCACAGAAGTCTGTCATACAATGATTATAAATCCTGGTATTTCAAGATGATAATCAACAGATAACTTGGAGAACATTATTTTTTTAAGAAGCTCCAAATTATGTAAAGAAAGTTGTGAGATGTAATCAAAGTAAGAACATTGATTAATTAGAATTGCAGTCACTTCAGTAATTGTTTCTCTTTGCTTGGTTACATGTTCGCCATTTAGCGGACTATATATGGTTGCCAGACAAACGATGCAATCACAAGAGTCCATTTCAATATGCAAAGCTTTCCACCAGAGTTCGTGGAATACAAAAGGACGCAAGGCCACAAAATCTTGCTTGCAAGACTTCACACTATGCAGCTTTTCACAAATGTAACCTCAATTTGCTATAAATCGTAATTACTGCATTTTGGTTCTTATGTATTTTGTTGAAAGGAAACTTTATGTTGAAGTCTACAGTCTACACCATGGAAAGTGTTAAAGTGACTCTTCATAAAACTTGTAATGGCACATGAAATTCCTTTATGTGCTGACAATAAGTTCATGGAGTAACATTTTCCATCATAAATAAAAAATGGTACTGAATTATATCATAATAAAGATTAAAAATAATACACGCTTTTTTTGGTTGGATGTAATTTTTATTATTCTGATTGGTTTACGTGATAATAGTGAACACTTACATGAAAATGGCTTTTTTCCCACTGTTGAAAACAGAGACAGACATTTTAAACAACCCTGAATTGGGGATTAGATCCCATGATTAGAACAGCAATATTTAAATATGCATACACATGGCTAGTCACTCAAATGAAAAAGTAATGTGTATGCAAATAAAAAAAATTATAAAACAAACTTTGCTGTTCTCATCATGGAACCTAATCCCAAATTCAGGATTCTTTAAAATGTTTAACTCTGTCTCCCAGAAACTGAAAAAATGGCATTTTCATATAAGTGTTCACTATTATGTAAACCAATCAGAATAATAATAGAAATTACAATGTAGATCCAGCAAATCATTCCTGTAATTTTTATTTTGAAATGCAATACCATTTTTTAGTTATGATAGAAAATGTCACTCCATGAACTTACTGTCAGCACATTTTAAGATACAAATTTGTACGTCTGTTGCCATCATAACTGCTAGGTGCTCAAAGATGTGTAGAAATTTATTTTATAATGCCAACTAAACTTCATTAAGATAATTCACTTTCATTATGATTTTAATTTTTTTTGTCTATTATGTCTAGCTCGATCTGATATTTCTTTATTAATATTTTTCTAAAAGTCATGTATATTTCAAAGATCATTTAGTAAACACCAAACTGTGTGGAAACATTTTGTCAACTGACTCTTAAATCAACAGTAGTCAGAAGATGATGGATGTTTGCATCTTATAGGGCATATCTGACTAAGCACGGCACGAGGGAAAAGCTCCGGAAACTTCCCCTCTGCCCATCCTGTGTTCTTGTGGCATGAATAATGTATTTGCATCACCCTCAGACCGTTATTAATCCAGCACCTTGATCCACAGTTATTGTTAAATGGGTTATAAGGGTTTAAGTCCCAGCAGGAATACATGTATTCCTGGTCCCAGTGAACTATTTTTGATATTGTGCTATATTACGCTCGTTTTGTATTTAAGGCACAGTCACTTGATTCTGTGGATGAGAAAAAGTTGGTCATAAATTTTTTGACCAGGTGGCCCCAAATAATGAAAAAAAAGAACAAGCGGTCAACAGTGAACAGAAAGGGGAGAAAATAAAAATAAAAATGCGAGAGAAAGTTTGGTACGGGAGAATAAAAAAATATTCATTTCTCACTGTAATCAGGGGATGTGTGTATTTCAATTAATAATTGTCAAGTGTCAATTCATTCTTTATTTAATATTATTTAAAGGGCCATTTTCTAGTGTGGTAAGGATGGTTTGCTTCCACCGGGCTTTGGCCAACGTATAGTAGACTAAAAAATCAATCAATCATCATGCTTTGTTTTATTTTTTATTAATCCAGTTTTTATATAATTAGATTAATTAGTAAGCCGTTTAGATATGCAAATAGACACCATGACGTCACATTTGAACTCATGACCTATTGCTCATTAAAAATGCACAATTAACATGCGCGCATGCGCATGGCTGCTACCGGCAAAAACACTTTGAAGATGATCAGTTTTTGTTAAATAACACGACTAATTCTAAAGCTAGAAACAGATGGTATACACCATTGTTGAAATCTTCTTCCGATACGTATATTGGATGCGGCAGTTCGACCGAACAATAGCATTTATTTTATCATCTCTCCACATGACTTTTGTTTGTCCATCTTTCTGTCTATCTTTACGTGTCTTTACAAACGGTCTCGCATGTAGTCACTTTGGCTCGTAGTAACAAGATTTACCAGTCTTTTGCATGTATTTTCAGTCGATATCGACCTCCAGAACTGCCTTGTAAAAATATGTTGTATAAGGCCAAACAAAATCAATAGTCCGTTTCCGGTAACACAAGATTTTGAAGTAGGTAGGAAGGTTGTGACAAAGTTTTTATTTTATTACTTAGTTTTTATTACAGTTTTTTTAGGTAGGCTGTTTTTTGTGAAAGTTTTTATGACATTATTTTTATGTTAAACGTTCAGTACATTAAACTATTTATCAAGCTTCTTTAGTCGATATCACTATATGGCAAATATTTCAGACTCACAAAATGCTAGTTGACTATTAAAATCCACATAAGTGCAGCTTGTATGAATACTAGTATTTAGCTATATTCACTACTGCCTTTTAATCACCAACACCAATTTATGTTTACTTACATTTACATGTAAATTGTGCATATTGCTTGTTCAATCTACATGCGGTTACAAGGGAGGGCTGTTAATAATACACGGGAGGTGAAAAAAAAACCCCACATCTATCAAACCTGTTTACAAGTTTGCTTTCGTTTTCTAAGTGGGGAAAACCCATGACGTCATGAAAAATTGTGTACAGAGTTAACTAAAATTATGTCTGCAGTGGAAGCAAATGCAATAGGGGTCTAAATAGATTACTGCGTGATTTTAAAAACGGTCGTGGGTCAAATATGTACTACATGGTGATGCAATGATTAAATTTTTGCATGCGAACGTCAAAAAGTGTGATGCAGCTGCGATTTGAATTGGCGGAGGATGTAAAAATGGTTGACGTTTTTATTGATGAAATCTGTAGGATTTCAAAGTTTTTATGGAATGGCCATAAAAACACTAGGATGGCACCTATTTTCTAGGTAGGCCTGGTTACCGGAAACAGACTATTGATTTTGTTACGCCTAAGGACTGTCTATACTGCTACGGATTCCGTATATGGACTAGTTTTGACCCAATTCAAATATGTTCATGAATATAGCACACCTGCTACTTCTAGGAAAAAGCTATTGATTTTATTAAACTACTAAGAAAAGCTCCAAAATCAATGAACATCAAAGAGAGCGCACAGAACAGGGTGCGTATCAGTCATACGGCCGACGTAACTGTAGTGCAGAAGTCCCACCATAGGCACCGTGCAGACATGTAAACAAAGGGGCGGAGCTTGTGACGTCATGGTGTATTTGCATACTTAATTAAGATGTTAATTATAAAAGATCCAGTGATTATTAAATTACTAGATTTAAGGATGCCAGAGCATTGTATATGTGGAGTAATTCTACAAAATTTCAAGACATTTGGTCGAGCCGTTTGAAAGTTATAGCGACACTTGTGTCAGTTATAACATAAGACAATTTGGCTGGCCGTTCACGCCTGAGCGTAATCACAACGCATCCGGTCAAAAAGTCAAAGATGGCGGTAATTGCAGTCATTTTTCAAGATAAATAGTCTGTATATTTTAACATATCATGTGTAGGTCGTGTTTTGGTAGTGATAAAGAATGAGAAATATCTTCCCAACAATACTCAATTTATTTGGATATGCAGTTCACTGACACAAATTAGTTATGAGCCGGGATTCCATTCTGGTACCCGATTTGACTAGGAAAAGGACCTTTAATGTTATGTTATGCCTCGTCACCCTCCATTGGCTGGCTGGGACATGGCATTTTAGTTCATGCACCTACCAGACAAGGATTTACGTGACTGCCCCACAGTCGCCGAGGCTCCTGAGTACCTGATGTCCTCTCCCCACTAATGCTGCTGTGTGCGGAGTGGTCATATGCACCACTCCCCAAAAAGCAGGGTTGTAGAGGAATGAGTGGCCTTTGGGAAGAGCCTTCGAGAGGATTTTCAAGGGGTCAAGTCAAGCCTCACGGCCACCCTAAGAGGGGTCAGCACCGGGGGAATGGAGGAACATAGTGGGCTAAGTCTGTGTTTTGGTATCAACGTCAGGAGATTTTCTATGACACGGTGGTCATCGAGCGACTCCATAAGTCCTAAGGGTAGGTGGGGATATGTGAGTAGGTATAGGCAGAGGTGGCTTCAAAGGTAAATTCACCTTATAGGCTCTACATAGGTAAGGGGTGTTAGTTTTTTGGGGTGGGGATGTGTGAGAAGGTATAGGAAAGCGGGTTGGTGGCTCTAGAGGTACATTTCACCTTTAGAACCTTACAGAGTTCAGGAGTATGAGTAACAAATAGGTAATGTACTATTTTCCCCAGAGGTAAATTCCCCTCTGGGTCCTACAGAGAGTGATGGCAGAGTATGGGTGTGAGCTGAGGTGAAGGACAGGATAGGTCCAAGGGTCGCCGAGCGGCCACTTAGGTTCTAACCCCGAGTGCCACTAGTGTCACTAGCGACACTACGGTGAGGTGGGGAGGGATAGGGGTTATGATAGTGGGGAGGGGTCCGTCATGTCCCAGGGTGTTTAGGGAGAGTTGAGGTTGGTTAGGTGGTGGAGGTGGTGTAAGGTTACCGCAAAGCCTGGGTGTTTACAGCAATAGGAAAGAAGTTTTGTTACCTGTTGTTGCGCGTGTGACTAGCCTTGGGTCAATGTGCTTTTCCACAGAAGGTGAAGGACACTGGTCAGTTCCATGCATACCCCACCCCTTAGGGCCTATGGGTTACCACTGTATTAACCTGCTATGTTCCTCTTCTCGTAGTGCTTTCTCCTCGTAAGAATGCCCTGAGGCCCCCCTTAGACCCTCTCGAAGGTTTTGTCCAAGGGTTACTTATGCCTCTAGGGAACTGCTTCGTGAGGAGTGGGACACGTGGCCACTCCACCCATAGCAGCGTTAGTGTCAGGAGAACAGGTACTACGGTGTACTCAGATGTATCTGAAAAGTATACCATGATGATTTAATTCCTCCTCCCAGGGGAATAATTAACGATAGCCCCATTAGTATAATAATGACATCGTAATATTATTTTAAGTAAGTTTGTTCTGTTCAATTTTCTAGATGGGACTACAAGGTTCTGCTGCACAACAGCACGTTCTGTTTGGTGCCCCGCGGCCGCAGGCTCGGCTCGTTCCGGTTTCTTGAAACACTGCAGGTTTGTTTCGTTATGCTCACAATCATTTTGATTGTTAAATGATCACAAATAGTAACTTATTACCTATTAATATGTGAATGATTATCTGTCATGGAAACCTTTGACTCAAATTTCAGAGATTTCTGTAAACAAAGGATAAGACAGGAATCCAGACTGCTTTTGTGACCCAGGTAGTCTGAGTGTGCTTGATCTTGCTTGGTTGTAGAAGTATTAGGGTTGGCATTGCCCTAACTCTGTTGTTGATGTGATGTCATAAGATGCAATACTCTTATTAACTAGTAAGGTATCTGCTGTTGGTAATCCCTCACGATGGCCATCAGCCGACCTGTGGTTTGGAGGTAGATATTTTCAACCGCGCCCCCTTTAAGGCTTTTTTGCAAATGGCCTGCTGAGATGTGTTTAAGTTTGATACCTGCATATAGCAAAGCTTAGTTGACATGACTTCTTCATGGTAGCTTTGTCATATGATAATGACCATTAGGCCCACCCTTTGCTCGTGCAAGTAAGGTAGGGGTCTTGTGCGAATGACCATTATCATACAATTGTCAAGAAAACACTCACAAGTAAAAACAAAGGCACGTGTGCTGTATTAACATAAACAAATGCGTCAACTCATTATTACTACATTAAACAGCAAACATGTGTGTATATAGCATACGTGGAGATTTCGTTTTTGTAAAATACAATGAAAGCCATGTTAGCAAGTTTTTCTTCAAATATGTCCAGTATGTTCTGCAATAAGGTGCAGTAAATGAGTTTTAATTCATGATTAACAAAATATAGCAACTTTAAGTACAGAAATATGACGTCAAAAACGGCCTGGTTGCTGTGCATTTGTGTGGACATGTGACAATATTTTCACCCCTTTTGAATTATTGGCAAGTGATGTGTGATGCATAGGTTTACTTGAGAATACCTGAAAATGACAGTATTGCTGTTGAAAGTTGAAGATCCATACAGAAATATTTGATCTAAGTGTTTTACATGTATAGCAGATATTTGAGATAAGCATGAATTTTGAACGTTTCAACAGAAATAAATAGAAAATTTTAATTAAAGTATTCTTTTGAGACAAAGAGTGAGAGTGTTGAAATTACAAGTTTTGCATGTTTATTATCAGGCTGCGTGCATCCCTGTGTTGCTGTCCAATGGATGGGTACTGCCGTTCTCAGAGGTGGTCGACTGGAACAAAGTTGCTGTGTGGGGGGATGAACGTCTTCTACTTCAGGTACATGCTCAGCCTTCTTCAGTTCGCTTTCCTAGAAACATTGATTGTTGTGCAAGTTTCCTATTCTTTTATAGTTTCTAAGTTTTTTAGGCAGTTGATAGATGTGTTTATAGAAATGCTTTCTTTCTCAATATTGCAATCTATGCTACATCTATTACAGAAAATCTGAAAATAACGCTCTTCAAAAAAAAAAATGTTGTTGCATAGTGCTTTGCAATAAGATATGAAGTTAATGTATAAATTGTGCACTTGTATGAGTTCGCAATCATAATTCAGAGACCTCATTAAGCACTTGCTCTGTGAGCATGTTTCCAAACTGCGTATTCATAGAAAGGTCAGGAAAGCAGTTGCTTTGATAATTTGAGAGCATTCCAAGCACAGGGAGCACTGGACGTGTGATTTTGCTGGGAATGCTTTCAGCCATGATGGCTGTCAATTAGCCTTGCCAAGTGTTACCTCACTGTATTAGATGTTCCATTAGCACAGATATTTTTTTATGGAGATTTCACAAAAAGATACCGTATCTTTCATGTTTATTTGATATGATGTTGGTGTAGAAAGAACACTACATACAGTGCCGTACACATCTGTTTTTGAGGATATAAATATGAGAAGCAATTAATTGAAGACAAAGCAATGCTCACTTTTATTTGACAGGTGTGCTGTATATACTAAGTCTTCCTGTAATTTAGAGGGTAGGAGTAGTAGCTGGAGTATTTGATTACATTATGTGGTATATGTCTTAATTTTGTAAAACTTTCAAGGAATCATGAAATAAGGAAGATTTAAGCCCTCACTGCTGAGTGTCTGGAGCTTGTGAGAATGCTCATCGATCTTTGTAAAACAAGTGTGTACATAGTGTAAGTATACAACATCTGTTAACTCTGTGAACTGAATAAACATAGCTTTTCTTTGATGATTGCAAATGGGGTATCTGACAGCTCTGGCAAAACAAAAACAATAATTTTTTGGGGAAAACCAACCTGATGCCCTTGTTATTGTACAAATCAAGTCATTATTTACTTAGAATTCCAGTTAGTAAATGAAGTAGGGTTGTGTGAAGTAAATCTGATGTGGAATCGGACATGCTTTGTGGTAAAGGATTCTTTTTGTTGCTGTAGTGAATGGACCAATATGTGGGAGGCAAAGAATGGAAAAGTGGTGTGTCCCCCTTTTTGTTTAAAGTGAATTGATTAATTGCTGACAAAGTTTAAGTGATTTATATTAAAATGATATGATGATTAAAGGGCCCACACACGCTCTTCCTAATGCCTAGGGCACAACAGCCCACAAGGTTGTCTACTGCTAGTCTACTGCCAAAAACTTATACAGACTGTAACAATCATTGTGAGTTCAGTGCTGCAGACATACCGTATAATCGCCCACTAAGGCGCACGGGCCTAATGGGAGTGCGCCATGTGTTCGTATTAAGGCCCACAGGCCTATAACAGAGACTAAGAGCATGTTTCAAGGCAGAATTTACATTTTTTTAAATCTATAATCGCCCAAGGAAGATACGTGATGAGCGAACAATTTATACGACATTAGTCGATTTTGGTTTTATTTTCACGACACAGGACATTAGCCTTGTTCAGCCAGACTCTTATTATAGTTGGTGGGTGCATGCCAGCACGAGTCTTGTTCATCGAGACTACGCGGGACATTTGAATTTTTGGGCATGCGCACTTAAGACGGAAGCGTCATGTGCATTTTTTCTTCAGAAATAAGTAGGTTATTTTGATTTTCTGACAAGCATTCGTTATAGATTATTAGGAGTATGTTACTACTGAATTATATACTCCAATATTTGAGAACGACAAGGGACAAATGTCATGACAAGGTCTTTGACACAAAGAAACTCATCAAAATGCATATAGCTGAGCGATAATGAATGCCGATGTGTACAATCCAAGTTTGTTGTGTTTGTCGATATACTGTATCTTGTGACATATACACCAAGGAAAGTTACTTTTGGTAAATAATATGTATTGTTTGTTGGAGGTGGGGTGCGCTCCGTGATCGTATTAAGGCTCATGGGCATATATCAGAGATCAAACATGACCCCAGGGAGCCCCCAAAATAGCTATTTTTCGGTTATAGGCACATGTGCCTTTATGCACAAGGATACGGTAGGCTTTTTTAAGGCGGTAAGGTGGCCGCAGAAGAAGTTTGATTTGCCAAACTTCCACTACGGTTTGTTTGTGGATCTGATACAATTATATTCTGCTCTTTCTCCCTCTCTTCTATGGCAAGCAAGCGCATACCCACTATATTGACATAGCTGAAGACACAGACGGTACTCGAACTCACGACCCCAAGGTTGTGAGACCAGAATGATACCATCATTCTAAGCAGCGGGCTGTTAACAACCCGCATAACAGCCCTTGGGATAATGGTATCATTCTGGTCTCACGACCCCAAGGTTGTGGGGGTTGGAATGATGGTATCATTCTGGTCTCAAATCATGGGGTCATGAGTTTGAGTCCCGTCTGGACCACTTGATATAGTCAAATGGAAGTTGTGTCTTCAGCTATGTCAATATAGTGGATAGGAGCTTGCTTGCCATAGAAGAGAGAGAGAGCAGAATATAATTGAAATAATTTACACTGCCAAGGCACTCATGATGCACTGACCCTGTGCGACATGCACCAATAAATTTATGATTGCAACTGAATGAGGAAAAGGTCGTAGACACAGCAGAAATGAAAAAATATGTGCGGCTCAAATATCTGCAAGGCCGGTTGTGCCACTAGCTTAATGCATGGCCCACACACACATAAGGGACAAGAAGGCTTGTATTTTTGGCATGTATTAAGACAACTGCCTTACTGACCTAAAAAGAGTTAAATAAAGATTGGTTGTTTGATCTTCAATTTATTGCATTGAACAATGTTGAAATTATACTTATGTAAACACTATGTAAACATTGGCATCTAGAATTTTATGGGTGTTAAGGGAGGTGGGCTCCTGAGAGAGCAGTTTGTGGTGCACCCATGGCGCTAGTCACAACTTTTCCTCATCTGCTCCACTCATTTGAAATATTTCGTTTAGTTTTTTGATTTCTTGTTTAATCCAGACAATTTATTTTTATTTTGAATAGTGATATTGAATAGAAATGCATGGAAATTTTGTATTTGTTATCATGGATGATATAGCTTCGAATATGTTTCTCTTTCTACCCTTCAAATGTTTTTGTTGACAGTTACTTTTTCTTTTATATAATATAAAAAAAAAAACGTGCATGACAATTTTAGTCATCTATTTCAGAATTTCTAAGTGTATAACAGTAGATAGTGTCTACATGTTAATAACTAGTTTCAAACAATATGTTGATTGTTCGTGCATTGATTGCTTTAATGAGAAAACACAATCATGACTTTCATCAATTATGTTGTTATTGGATAGACTTTCCTGTGATGACAAATTACTTCACTTACCAGAATGACATAGGCCTACAAGAGATAGTGATTAGCAAAAAGGAAAAGGGTTGTTAAAAAGCATTGTCTGGGAGTTGATAGATAGATATTTCATATTACTAGTAGATGTAAGTTACAGTATGGTCACCCAACCAAAAGTTAAGGTAGTCAGCTCACTTTGATCTCTGTACTTATCAAAAAGGGCACGTTCGACTGGGGTGAGTACAGTTTACATTTTCAAATTTTGAAAAGAGATGTTCATCGTTGTTGAGGACTGGCTATATGATAATTACCAAATCTTGCCAATGACTAGAAAAGCTAATTCTTATGTTATTAAAATATGTGATCATGCTACCTTACACAAAGAGAACTAGATCAAAAGTGTTTGAAGAACACTGCGTCGCTAGAACGACGTTGACTTATGGGCAATTAAGATATATACTGAAATAATGTATACTTTACAATCAAGAAATTTATGAATTTGAGGAGAAAACATCAGAATGAATCAGAATCAATATATCCAGCAAAAAGATATTTGTGTTGCCATACAATAGTACTGAATAACAAGATGATAATCAATATCAGTTTCAAATCCAATAATCAATTTTGCTGCTTGGTTGGAATATTGATTTTTTTCTTGCTGGCTAAGTGCATTGAATTATCATTAAAAATGTCATAAAAGCGCTTCTAGAAAGCAAAATTTAATTGGCAGAGCGCCCAAAATCGAATCACTCCGGTGTCGCCTCATACCTCATAGTCGTGTAAAGTTTGAACGAAATCGGTGCAATGGTTAAAGCTCTAGCTTGTCCGGAGATATACATACATACATAGTTAGTTACATAGTTACATAGTTAGTTACAAACGAACGAAACGCAATGCTTGCTTCAGCAGCTGAGCTGAAGTAACGCAATAATGTTTTTATTTTATTCCTACCTTGGAAAGCACTCCAAACTTTGATCCAAGATGTTAATAAGCAGTTGGTTATACTTAGCTAGTTAGGGTTAGCATTTCTGTTTACTTACTCTTTTAAATAAGATGTTTTGCAATTCCTTCAGCCTACCAAAGATAAATATGAAGGTGTCAACCTCCAAATCAGGAAATCTAAGCAACAGCTCAGGCGGAGGGGACTGGGGATAGAATTTGCAAGTCTGAGTGTGGTGCGTACAGCAATACAAATGTTCCACAACCCCTATTAAAAGTTGTTTATTGGCTCACCACTTCATTATATAAGCTTTCCTGTGTTTCATTGCTCAAATGTGTAAAGCGATTGAAAACTGTTCGTTGTATGATCACTATGTATGAAGAACATGTGATTGAAACATCTTTTGCAATATCGACTTTTATATACAACTTTTATGCTCATTTAGGTTTTTCATTCATATTTCCTTTGTGTAAGGAGGTTTTTACCATAATCATCATTTGTATAGATTTAATTGGTGGAAACAACCTGAACAGCCATTTCTTGGGCTTTATTAACCAATTAAAGGTGGTTAGATTGGTGTATGTAGTAAAAGAAAGAAGCTCATGTGGTTAAAAGTCAGTGGGAACATTTTTTTTACTTCTTAAGAATTGCTGCTATTTTGTATATTAAATGGTGTATCATTAAATACATATGTCCAGTGTTAACTGTATAACTGATATACAATGTAATCTTCAAACATATTTCTTTTAATAGAATCTCTATTCATATCTATGGATGATCCTGAACCTAAATCAGATTATCTGGCGATGTATCCTAGTCACACACACACACACACACACACCCCTCGAACTAATGTTTCTTCAAATGTAACAGACAAATAGACAAAATAAGGAGTAATTTATCGTTTTTAATCTTTTGTGTTTGCAGACATTGAGTTGGATGTTGTTATCTTGAGGTGGAACTTAGATATGTCTGATATGATGAACAATTTTTGTAGAAGCTCATATGAGTGGTCCAGCTGTGATATCATTCCAATCTAAATCATGTAATTGAGCATCTAATGCTTACAATTAACTTAAGAATTGTTTGATGGTTTAACAGTGTAATATGTAAACTCGTTTTCCCAGTGATAATGATGTGGGATAGTATATCATGGCATACATCTACATGTAATGATCCAGTGCGATGTACCAAGCTACTTTTTCATGATTTTTCTACTTGTCTATGATAAATTCTTGTAGAGGAAGAATGTTAGATTGCTGAAAACCCTTTTCAGTTATTACATGTAGTAGCTCTGTTTCATATAATGCCGTCATATAAATCATAACATGACGAGTTAGTGGAAAAAAGAGCAGTCCTTGGAATGTAGCTTAGTCTATGAGTATCCGTAGTTACTAGGTAGATTTATTGTCAATACAGTGCAACCTCTGTTATCTGGACTTTGGATACTGGTTCGATTTATCCGGATAAGGGAAGGGGTCGTAGGTGATTGGGGTTGTCGAATTTTAGAAAAACAATATATGAGGTACAGTGAAACCTGTTTTATGTGGACACCATCTGGAGAATTGAAAAGTGTCCACATAAGACAGATGTCCAAAAAGATACGTTCATTTTAATGATATAATGAGAAAATGAAAAGTGAAATGTGTCCACATAGAACAGGTGTCCATAAATGGGAGTTGTCATCGTGGACATGGTCCACTGTATCTGATACAGGATAAAATAAAAGCATGAACTTAAATCGTCTTACAAAATATGTAATTCAGTTATGTCAGTCTCAAACGTGAAAACATTGCAATGAATAATCTATGCTTAGAAAATGGAGGTTTTTTGTTTGAGGATTGTTTCTTTGTAATGGAGAAAAATGATCATTTTCTTGCAATCTGTACTCACAAACGTTCTCATAAATTGTTAGATTCTGGCACAAATATTGCCACTCCAGATAGGGTGACAAGATTTCATAGGAATGGAGATGAAATGATACAGCATAATCCTTTGTAATAGCATATCCCATAGTAATAAGGTAATAAGCTTATATGTAAAAAAAAACTTGTACAGGCAGGCTATCCAGAACCAAGGTTGTCATTAATTGTTTTTGAAGGCAGGTAGTGAGACTTTATGCAAGGAAAGTAGAGGCTGCAGTTGCTGTGCGATGTTTTCATACTGTACATTTCTTTATTATTTGCTGAAATAATATTATTAATCCTTTTAAGTATTACCATCCTCTATATATTTATAGATTGAATATTAATAAATAGGTTAAACACCTAAATTGATTTGTATGAGTTTGATTTATAGAACTTGTTTATTTATTTTCTGGATGAACAAAATATTAAAACAATAGATGTTGTTTCCGTCTACTTGTACTACAAACTCTGGTGGAATGTCAAATTGTCAATTACATTACAGATTTTGCTGGTAATGATAGAAGTTTACTTTAGCAGTTGTGTATTTATTGTATATGGTATGATTCATGTTTAAATAATTAATAAGTTGATATTGATGCTTGAATGATATTATTGTTATTTATTGGTTCATATCTAATGTTATAGAAATATAGACTTCCATTATTTAATAGCAATTGTGCTTATTATTATGTATTTACCATTTTTTAATCTTGGTATATAGTCATTACATAGACAATTCTTTTGAAACATACAATATATTGAGAAAGATATTAAGCAGCTACTACAAAATTCATGAGGAACAACTAAAAATCTTACATCCTCATATGGAAGGTACTTAAACTTGAATTTGGGCTTGATCCTGGTGAATTTATATGCCATTTGCATTGTCTCTCTTATCATAGAAATATATGATTTCAACAAAACGAAGCTAGACAATAAGCTTGATAAAAAGAGCATTTACCATCCTTACTTTCTAGTTACTGGATCAAATTGTGTGGATAATGGCATGAAATTGTCAACTCCAATAAGATGTCTCCTGCAAACAAGCCAAATGGTGGAAATGCCAATTCTATGTTTTCATGCTATAATTCACTTGTCCACTTTTCCTGCTCCACCAGCTGCAAGTAAATGGACCCATTGTGGATAGAAATTGATTTGTCCTTAATGTACATGCACCAAAATGGTCATTGTATCGGTGACCAGTCTGTGTTTGTCCGGAAATTGCATATTCAGACTTTATGCTCATCTAATGTAACACATTGTATGTACGTAGTTCAACACCATACTATGCAGTGTTCACTTAGAGAACGTTGCGCACTTGATCCGAGTATTTACATGTATTATATACAGACACCTTGCCTTGCTTTTGCTTTAAAAACTTAGTATTGTAATTCGTGATGAACTTTACTATTTGTTACATTTAGTTCATACTGCCCATTATCTGTAATTTAATGGCATCAGTGATCAGCGGCCACTAGACAGACAATTTATTGCCTATTGTGATAAGATTTACAATGGTTTTTCAAGTAATCAACAAGCATTACTACTTAGGATGCGTTATGTGTCCGTAGTAATAACTATTAGAATGGGTGTTGCATGCTGAATCAGATTTGCTGTGAGATTAGTTTTAACAGAAACAGATAAGTGCTCTTATCTGTTTCTGGTTTTAATCAATAAATCTCATCAAAAAGTGTTCGATTTATTTAGTTTTTTGTGCACACTATATCGCCACAGAAATCGCCACAGAAGGGCCCATGTTCACATAAAGGAAGGGGGAGGGGGCCTAAAATTTTCAAAACCATTAAGGTGGGGGCCTATAAATCATACCATGATTGTTATATTTGTTCATACTCCCCATCCCCCTTAGATGTCCTGCTCATATCAAAGCCTGTCATCCCAGTCTACTCTCACACAACAAAGTCATGTTACAACCTACTAGTAACCTTTAATTGGATGGGGTAATCAAGTGGCCATTTAGTTTAGTTTAGCTTAGAATTATGAACTGGAAAAAAATACCAATTTAGCAGACAGCACAGTAATTGGTCGTTTGGTCATCAGAGAAGACCCTCGTTTTGTCATGGTGACTCAGACTTCAAGTTGACTAGTCCCAATGTCTTTTTGCTACTTCAAAATCTTGAAACAAATTCACAAGCAATTTTTTGCCAGCCAGGTTTTTTTCATATCGACATACATCTTGCACATAAAAATGGGATTCTTTAACATCAATAACTGGTGAAAATAAAACTTTAAAAACCAATTAATAAATAAGCATTTTTGGGGGGACAACCCAGAATATCACTCGGCCGACCTACGCTTTGACGTTAGTCGTCTGGTTGGGCAACTTAGGTTTTAGAATTACTGCGCTGTCTGATTTAGTTTAGTTTAATCATGCAAGTTCTCTCGTAGTTTTAACTAACTCAAGTTTAAATTAACAAAAAATTAAATAGCCCAACTGTGATACTCATCTTAATATATCTGTATGAAAAGGTTTCTTTTTCTTTTTCGCAGTTTGATATTAACTAAGGCAAAAAGTGCATTCTTAGTTTCTTACATTGCTTTGACTTCTCATTATCAGGACAAACTAACATCCCTCTGATCTTTTGTAATGTGTTTTCCAAAAATACAATTTGTGTGATCACCACTGTGGTGGGTTGATAGTGATTAGGAACTCATTTTTGTATCTGTATCGTCTGGCATCCATGTGTAATTGTGTATTATCAAGTGTACTGCCAACAAGATGGTGTGGATTTTCTGCCAGCTAGAATCATATGCGTCCATAAAATGCTGTATAAAACTCCGAAAATTGAGACTATCATGTGCCATGTCAGTTATAAAATTTGAACAATGCTTTAGCTATGTTCATCACGTTTGTTTCTTCTACCTATTAGCATGTGATATAATAGAGTGCCACACGAATCAAGATGAAATAAGTGACATACTCTGAAAGAAAAATCGCTAGACAAAAAAACTAACAAAATGGAAAAGATATTATTACATTGCTTTACATTCAAACAGTTTATTGCATAGAAAATTCTGCAATTTCATAAAGATTTTTATGCTGCTGAGTACCATGCAAAAGTTGATAGCTTAAGCACACCATATGATATTGTAATGCACAGGCTTTGATGTAGCGTGGAGGATTTGGTTTAGGCAGCCCTATCAGACAGAGAGATATCCCGACAGCTTGTAAGATTGTGATTTTGCTCTTGTCATCATCTCTATATTACGTGTATAAAGCAAGAAATTTTCATATTTTACCACTGTGCTCTTTTGAATTATTCTTTCAGAGATACACAAATTCTCAAAATGTTTGAATTGTAACATACTACATAGTATATTTAATTTTAGCAAACCTGAATGTGTACTGTGATTATAGTGGTAGTCCATATTGTATGCTGTAGACCTAATTTCTATTAACAGCTTTGTTCTGACAGTTATACAGTAGAACCTCTCTATTAGGATCACCTTTGGGGCCAGTGTTATGTGGTCACAATACAGAGGTGGTCTCTACAGAGGTTCATTTTGGTAGCTGTATGAAGGTTTGGGACAGAGAAAAGTAGTCTCATTATAGACGTTGTCTCAATAGAGAGGTGGTCTTAATTGTAGGTTCTTCTGTATATTTAAAAAAATATATTTATTACAATTAAATCATATGTCAGTAACTATCACTATAAAAGTAAATATAGTCAGTAATTAGGTTTTCTAAACTCTGCATATTAACATAGACTGCCTATAAATGTGGAAGTTTACACTCAAAATTCCTGTTTCAACATTTTTACGCTGAAAGCAGATACAAACATTTTATGAGCTGGTCCTTGTTCAGTAGCATGGAGCAGGTGCTCGTCATTGCTCTATATAATTAGAATGTGTTCTTTTGTTTTGAATAGGAAATTAGGAAGTGCCTTGATATTATCTTACAAAGCACTTAGTCCGTAAGTACGGGTGCTATGTTTCTCTCCATTATTGTTCTTTTTAGATAACGATTTTTATAAAGAAGCAACAATTACGAACATATATCTTAATTACGGACAAAATAAATAGATATCACGACCCTCATGTTGCCAATATTGAAGTTTACACTCATTGTGATGGAAGTAAATTTTCAATTGTGTATACTTTATTGCTGCTTTTTACATTGTACTTCAGATTGAGTATTGCCTCTCTACTTGTGAAGAATAACAGAATTATTTGTATACAGGTCTTTACCGGTATATAACATATGTAAGGAAAGCAATGTAGTGAGGTCATCAATTATGCATAGTTAAAAGATGCACTAATTGTGTGTGGTAACAAGCAGCCTTCTAAGTTGCCTATTTTTACAGAAAATCCGTGTAATGAGATTCAAATATACAACTCCATAATATAAGGAACAAAATTATTGAAATCAACACAATTATTAAATTAATGACATCAGCAATTTTATTGACAATAGTCCATTAGTCCTGTATATTTATATGGATCATTCTCAGCTTATTGAAATGTAGGCTTAATGGAATCTCAAAGATACTGTCGAGACCTGTATTATGTGTATATTGAAAGTTTATAATGGGCATGATAAATCATCTGGTGTCTAGCCAGCAATCAACAGCCATCAAACATCAATACGTTTAAATTTGCATTGTTTTTGTCATCACAGTTGATCAATCAGTATGTTTACTTGTCTAATTTGAAATATTGATGATTTTTCCTCTAAAACATTGTTATCTCATTTGATATAGTTACAAATACTATTTATAAGTACATATACCGTTATGTATCAGTTTATGATTATTTTCATACAGCCAGCTGTGGTATACACGTGATGTTTGTTACAAATGCCTGGGAGATTTTCTGTGGATAGCTTGAGTTGTCCCAAATGGAAATGAGCTTCTTGGCCATTCTGAATCTATTGCTATCTCTGTCTAAAAACTCCCAGGAACCGCTCTGGTCATTTTTAAATGAGAATCTATTGCTACATGTATGTTTTATTGCGTCGCTTCAGCTGAGCTGCTGAAACAAGCATTGTGCTTCGTTCGTTTTTAACTAACTAACTAACTACCTAACTAACTAACTAACTAACTATGTTTGTATGTATGTATGTCTCCGGACAAGCTAGCGGGCGTACCGATGAACCGATTTTGTTCACACTTTACACAACTATGAGGTATGAGGCGACACCAAAGTGATTCGATTTTGGACAATCTGCCAATTAAACTGTAGGAATTGACCACGAGATTTTTTTGGACACGACAACCGAGTGGTCAATCACCATTCTATCATGACTAAAATCCATTTTATTTTAAAATAAATCATATTATAACATTCTCATTGCCAGTCAATTTCGTTTGTTTTGAGCGCGCGGAGACGTCAATTCCTACAGTTTTGAGCGCGCGGAGGCGTTAGTCTAAACTGTTGATCTCCGCTGCAGAACACGCGCCTTGCGTCGTCAGCGGCTGTATTGATATTGTGAGGAGTTTAGACTAGCGCCGTGTTTTTTTTTAAAGCGTGTTTTCCATCGCAAAATTGAGCACGCTGATTGACCAATCAGCGTGGGTTATTGGCGGTGATTTTTGCACGGAATGATAGAATGTGCTTTCTAGAAGCCTATTCATGACATTCTTACTGATATTCAATGCAATTAAGCCAGCAAGAAAAAATCAATATTCCAACTAAGCAGCAAATATTGATTATTGGGTTTGAAACTGATATTGATTAGTATCTGTTATTCAAATAGTACTATTGTATGGCAACACAAATATCTTTTCCCTGGATATGTTGATTCTCATTCATTCTTATGTTTTCTCCTCAAATTCATTTCTTGATTGTAAAGTATACATCATTTCAGTATATATTTTAATTGCCCATAAGTCAACGTCCTTCTAGCGACGCAGTGTTCTTTGAACACTTTTGATCTAGTTATATTTATCATAGAACAATATCAATACAGTGTCTATTGACTACTTGCTTTTCGTCATTACGTTTGAACTAGTATCAATGAGTCTATTTACATTGTTTTAAGGTATAATATATAAGCTTCCCTCAGACTTGGAGATATCTCAAAATGTGGTAAGGCACCACTAAGTGACAATTTATTGAGCATACTCGTTTTGACTGTTGGGGAATTACTAGCTTGTGTGACTTCAATTTCCATTTCCATTGGAAGAAAAGTGATTCAATATTAGATTATATTTGCAGATAGAAAATCTGAATGACTCTTATTTTGGAATGATGCTTCTTTAACTTGTGATGTAATGTTTCTTATTCCTTAAACACAGTGATTCAGGATTGAGTGACAATTGTTAGATTTTCTCTCATTTCCCTTAAGGGATAGTGAGTATAATGAATGTATGCCTAGCAAGTCATTTCTCAAGCAATCTCCCATCTTAAGGCAATCTTTGAACTGTCAGCCTTTCAGTGCCCATCGTGATTTATTTCATGCTTCTTGGCATAATAGGAAATTTCAGTATTTGCACTCAAAATCCTAGTCAAAATTTAATGTATTTTGAAATATTATACTTTTACCTTGAATTTAATTTTTGTTTATACTACATTGTATGAGTAATTAGTCTTATAGTAAGTTGTGGTTGTGATGAAAAAGCCATTATTGATTGCTCATTATATCATTTAATACTCAATGATTTACAATTGCTCATCATTCAGTAATAAACATGATTTAATTATTTGATTGAACAAATTAGTATTATTTAACCAGCTCATGTCTTATGCATATAGCATAAGAATATATGTATTTTAGATTACATTGTATTTTTAAAAGATAAATTGATGATGGAGATAGATAAGTGATAGCGAAAGGTGACAAATATTATAATTTATTTATTACATTCATCAATATATTACAACCATTGTATATTGTGAAATGAAAGCCAAATAAGATGTTTTTAAAAGATGGACCATATTGACGAAATTTATGACCCCCCCCCCCCCCAATCCCTATAATGAAATGAGTGGGGTTTTTTTGGTTTGTTTTTTTGTTTTTTTAAATAATTCTATATTCAAGTAATTTATCCCCCCACCCCCGCCCCCCCTAACAAGACATGTAAATAATTGAATCCCAATCCCTATGAGTGGGTTTTTAAAAAAAATAATTCTATCTTCAAGTAATTTCTCTACTTAGAGAAAGAAACACAAAACACTTAAAACTTGTCCACTATTATTACTATCCACACACTGTTAGTTACTTGATGTTAAAAGTGTTATAATTTGGTGTTCTTCAGGTGCCTTCTATTGTGCGCTCAATCCCACAGACAGACATTCTGCTCCTCAGACAGCAGACGCAGTTTCTGTGGAACACCTACTTCTCATCAATGGAAAAAATTGTACAAACCACATTAGAAGTAAGTTGATTAGATAGTGTTAGTAAATCATACAAGAAGATGCAGCCAAAGTATTAAAACTCATGAATAATTTCTTCTTAATTACCTGCTTTATTAGAATGTCTTTGTTTCAATAGATCTCTGATATTCTAATCATAACAGGTCATAACATTTCTAATGAAATGCTGCTAGAAGGCTATGATGAATTTTATTACTAAAGAACCCCAGTACATTATTTTACTTTATGCATAATCATGATATATAGAAGACTCAGAAAATTTTCATGTAGTCATTATTATGTCGTGTGCAGGAGTATGTGAATGTTGTTCTCTCTTATTTGTGTACATATATTTTTAGAATGCTTATATAGCGTTCAGCTATGCGTAATCTATTTGTACATGTAATGTTATATAAAATAAAATTTGTTTGAACCCAAGTACTTATGTAGACAATTTTTGCTACGCAAAATCTCAAGAGCGCAAATACTAATGGGGGTGTATTGTTTTGTGTAGGATATGCTGTTGATGGTAGATACTTTAAGTGAAGAATTATAATTTTTTGATTTATGTTGGTTGATTGTTCACTTGTAAAAGTGTTTTAGGCACAAAGAAAAAGAAGGGTAACAGTGGCAATGACATAGTTAACTCAAAATGTAATAGTACAAAATGAGAGAAACCGCAATATTGAAAATTTACATCAATAGATTTTGTAGTGCTATTCATTGTAACACTTTTAAAATGTTTACTAAATGTAAATTGTTTAAATAGCAAAAGAGCAAGTTGCACATAGATGATAACAAGTTAAGAACCAAATAGCAATGTGTGTGATTCAGATTTTAAAAGAGCGAGTGGAACCGCAGCTGGCCCGATCACCATTTGTGTGGAACAATCAGCCTGGAGCACTAGTGGTGCTGCCCGAATACAGCCAGGATCTGACAAGTCTGCCATTCTTCTGGAGTCAAATGGCTGTAACACCGCCATCTCGGTATGCATTGTGTTATTATATTCATGGTTAATTATACCAACAATCCATTAAGACAATGCTGTCTTTAATGATACTAATAACATTTATGATTTCCAATCACTTTTGTCATACTTGAAAGCCTACTAGTTAAAAAGTATATTTGTTTTCTGTAAAAAATAACAAAAATATACAAGCAGTGCAAATATGAGATTTAGAAATCTAATTTGTTCATAAAACATTTCATGCACAAAATGATTTGGCCAATAGAACATGTCAACCGGTTTTGATACATATCACATCTCACAATATATTTATTCTAATGTATCAATGTACAGTGTTAGTTTACAAATCTGTCTAGACAGATACATATTATTTCACTTAACATTAACAAGTCGGATAATGAACAATTTTTATTTCTCCCTTTCTCTTTAGATACAATGGATAAAAAAATAGGAAACCATAAAATCAAGATAAAGTTGTTAGTTTCAACAGACCGTTCATGTAAATGTAAAGAGAATATAATAGAAATTTTCAAACGAAATAATGACTTATTAACGTGAACTTTATTTGCAGTAAGCTAAATATATTTGATTTTCTGCATATGATTTGTGCTTTGCATACTCCCTATGCCACCTTGTGACATAGAAGTTGTGGGTAATGGATATCAGGTTCTGTATATTTCTATTTCTTCACAGAAATTAGAAATAGAAGTTAATCTCGCATGTCAGAAGTCACATGTAATAAATAATTGAAACGAAGAAATGTTGGGCTAGTTTGGCATGTTGCAGGGGTTTACTGCGTGCAGTTGGCATCAACATTGACATCAATGTCCATCTCAATTGATAGTCACTGCGAGCTCAGTGTCACAAATCAACTCCTTTTATTCACTTGTTGACGACGATGAGTCACAGGGGCAAATGGGATGACTGTGCATGTCTCGTTTGATAATCACAATGCAATTATAATGATATTACAGCCTTTCCTGCCTTTTTGGCCACATGTAAATATCAATTTGTTTGCTCATCTGAGTATGGACATCTTAGATTTGTTATAACTATGCATATATGTAAATGAGATTAGAAATTAATGTTGCATCAAGGTAAATGGTTTTAGAAGATGGTTATATCATTTTGTCTCACTTATATGCTTGAAGTTGAGTTTTGAGTACATCGTGGGGCATTGATGTAGTTAAGTGAAAATGTTCCTTGGCTCTACCTCTTTTTTATAGAATTATGTTTAAAGTGTAATGGATTGTTAGAAAATTTAAGGTTAACTTTACTGTAAATATTTCCAACTTATGTCTTTGAAGCCAAATAAAAAGTCTATGGCAAATAGGATACATAGAGATCTTTCCAATGTGCTGTCTGTGATTTATTGCTTATTTACTTTTTTGTGCAGTTTCTGTGCTTCATTTTATAACATTGAGTGTATTAAACAAACAAAAATAAACTTTTAAGTTCTATGATTCCTTAGTTTAAACATTTGACCTTTTGCAGTGTTAATGCAGTCAGCAAGACATGTATAGAAGGTGAAAAACAATCCATTCCTCTCAGCAGCAGACAGTCAGAATATGCATCACATGATTGTCAGTTGTTTGGCTCAACATATCCATATTTTACTTCACTTTGCATTTTCGTATGTAATGCCTCATTACACAAATGCCATTATGGACAGGAGCAAGTCACTGGTTTGCAAATTATTTTAAAAGTTTCACTTTTACAGTGATATTAATATGTTGGGTGTTCATTTGTTCAAGTTATCATCCATATTTTTGTTTTAAAACTACACTTTGAACTTGTTTTTAGTGAAAGCTTAGCTTTCGTACATTCTCATGTCCTTTTTCACACAATGCCGTAGTATTCACAAGATTGTGGTGTGAAGATGTCGGCCCACAGGATGTTGTCATGATATGAAGACTATCTCTATATACTTCTGCTTTGCTAATGAATAGCCATCGTCGGTTTTCACGGCTTGATCACTCACACGGCTTTCAAGTCCTTCTTCATACCAACCCGTGGGCCCAATTGTAGCTTTTATGTGGATAAATTATTTTCGGTTAAACTTACGTCAAAGACAAAATCAATACTCGGTTTCATCTTACTTATAAAGCGAGATCGTACGTTTGGTGTTTGAATTCCCCGCTGGACATTTTGGCAGGGGGCCTTCTGATTGGTCGGTTTCTGAGTGTAAGTTCCACAGAATTGGATATGGCGGTATCATGGCTATATACTGCCTATATAGTCGTGAGATATGACGATGATGAATAGCCAACCAGTGTTACCTTTTGCATGAATAATCATTGTACCGGGTACGAATGATCAAGGAATTTTTTTTTCTTCTAGATTTACAGCAGTAGTGTATGCAAGTGGCATGTCTGCGATGACCTCTCAGCACAACTTCCCCAATACTCCCCTGTTTAGACTCATTAAAAGCCTCACCAAATCTGCATGTCTCGAAAAGGTAAGAAAATGAAGCGTGGTATAGAAATAGTATTTGCACAGTGGTTGCAATGCATTTAGACATGAGCAAATGAAGATCAACTCTATTTGGTATAAATGTTTTAAAACAACTGAGCACAATTGATGATGATGGATTTTCATGTAATCGACCAGGTAGTCCGAAGTTATCTATCAAAACATCTTTCATCCTTTTGAATGGTGTACTTTTTAGAATTATTAATGTTTTAGCCTCAGGTTTTAGCAATGTGTATTTAAATCATACGCCCATCAACATTTTAAATGATGGCGTAGGTTGATTTTTACTATTACATTTTAATAAATATTCTTGAAGATATATGTCACTACATTGCATTATATAACAGTATATTATTTTTCAATTATTTACTGCCTCACTGGAGACTTAGTTAATTTAATCTGCCCTAAATGGAATGCATTCAATGCTGTTTTTTAAAATTACAGATTGTTATCCTCTGGCATTGTGACACATCCCCACCTCCAAATTTAAGATGGCCGTCAGAAGTTCCTGTAGTTTTAAAAATTATTCATGTAAGTTTCTTGATAATTTTTCATGTAGACGTATTTGATTAAGCTGGGTAACTTTATGTATCAGCAATGACTTGGAAACTAATTTAAGTATGTAATAAATTTGATAAATTGAAAGTGAACATGAAGACCGCCCCTTAAAATTAAAAAGGATTTTTAAAAAAAAATTGAACTTACAACACATGGGAATTGTAAAGGGTCGTCTAATGGTATGATAATGTTTGTGTTTAGTCTGTGAATGAACGCTTCTACGCTTGGGACGAGATTGAGACAACGGCCGTCCTGTGTGTGGACGAAGACACCATCATCAACACTGATGAGGTTAGTACTTACGATTGCTTGTCGTTTGGAGATTAGAATAAAATATCACATTCTAATAATGAAAGTTATTTATAATCCATATTTAACCTCAACCCGAATATTAGTTTTTAAATTTAAAAGCTCATATTTGCTGATCGTGCTTTTTTTAAGAATACATTTAAAGATTTTTATTTCACTTTTCCACAGTGTGCGTGTGCTCGGATGATCAATTGCAAATTATGGTTTATCAGTGTTCTGTACAGTATTACCGATTATGGATGGCTTTCTGTAAATAATTGATTGTTTTGTTATGTTAAAAAAAATTGAGAAAATCTGTTAAAATGATTATACGCTCGTAAGAATCACAAATGCATAATGGATTAGTTATGGATGTCACCACCACGTGGCGACAGTAGTAACAGCATAGCTGCATATTATGAAAACATACTAAAAATATTGCTCATGTTGCTTTTATTCCCCATGATATCTGTTAAGTGTGGATTTTAGATAGCCCATCATGGCTAAATATATTTCGAGTATCACCCCTGTTAAAAGGACATGTTTTGTATGTCCATGCACATTTGTTGCAAAATGACATCATTTTTCACATAATTTTCATCAAACATTTACATTGGTTATACGGCATCGTCGGCTTTCACGGGTTGATCATTCACACTGCCTTTACAAGTCCTTGATCATATCAACCCGTGGGCCCAGCACCCATTATCTTGCGGATCTTGGCAGAGCTGCCAAGAAACCACCAAATAAGGAGTAACACGTCTAAACACGAAGTAACACGTCCTAAAGATTTACGTTTTACGCGCCGTTGGCAGATCTGCTGAGTTGCAGTGACAAGTGCAGGTCACGTCCTCATTATTGAACTAGGTCACTGAACATTTTGGCAGTGGGGCTTCTGATTGGTTGGATCTGGTGACCTACATTCCGGGATTTGAAGGGACTGAAATCACGGCTATATACTGTGTATATAGCTGTGAGATATGACGATGTTATACGGCTGACTCTGGCTATCAGATGATGATTACTTTTCTTAATTTTATACAACCTTGAATTTAAAATTGGCCCTGCCCCAGGTGTCCAATCAAAAATTCCTCAGAAACTGTATGGTTATGTGTTGTGGTTGCAGGTTGACTTTGCGTTCCATGTGTGGACGTACTTCCCGGAGCGGCTAGTGGGCTACGCGGCGCGCTCACACTACTGGGACGACGCTGGCAGCCGCTGGGGCTACACGTCCAAGACCACCAACGCCTACTCCATGATGCTCATGGCCGCCACCTTTGTCCACCGGTCAGTACACACTCTTATCTACAGGGGTTGTTGTGATTAATCAATTCAGCAGTCTGCGTTGCTGTCCGTAATAACAAAGCACAGTAGAACTTCTCTATTAGGACCAGTTGTAGGTGGTCTCTATAGAGAGGTGGTCTCCATACAGAGGTTCATTGTGGTAGCTTTATGAAGGTTTGGGACCATGATAGTGGTCTTATTATAGAGGTAGTCTCTATATGGAGGTGGTCTTAATTGGAGGTTCTACTGTACTTGTCTAGCAGTAAACTATACCATATGAGATGCTTGTATTACATCATAAATTAGAAAATGATTGTATTTTCTGTTCTTAATTTCAGATACTATTTTTATCTGTATGCACAGCAAGCCGGGAAATCGTTATTGGAAACCGTTGATAAACAAAGCAACTGTGAAGACATACTCATGAACTTTTTAGTGTCTCATGTCACAAAGTATCCACCAATCAAATTGGCTCAGCGTCGGACTATACGTGAATCCGAGTCTCCTACTCAGTCCTCCGACAAACCAGCTTGGCCACCGCCAAACAGATTCGCAGAAAAGCAAGGATGTTTAAATCAGTTCGTAGAATATTATGGATATATGCCTCTTCTCAGGTCAAATCTGAGACTGGATCCATTGCTGTATAAGGATCCTGTGTCCATACTGCGCAAAAAATATAGGAAAATGGAGCTTGTATGATATTAAGCTTTCGCTGTCTCGAAATGGAAGATAATCATTATCCCTCATCTTTTCACGTTGTTTCCAAATTATGATTAACATTATTAATTAATGAAGATGAATGAGTGATGCGATACTTGCATTTCTAGACAGGCTATCTGTGTTTTTTTTGTTTTTCGTTATTATAGTTATGTGCTTTTAAATGAATGGTGAGTATGCAATGTGTCAGAAAAAGGAATGGTGTTTTTTATATTTAATTATAATGTATGTTGGCCATCTACAGTATTTGACGAAGTATTAGATAGTCATGAGCCCCATTAAATTTAAAAGTCAAGAATTGGACAGTAATCGAGGTGCTAGTTCCACACTGCCTAAGATCATGGAAGTCGTCGGATTTCGTGCGAGTGGAATATATACTATATTGTATGTTTATTACTGACTTAAATCATACTATGTATGAATAAATGTTGTCTAAGTGTCATTGTAGGATGAATATAATGTCTTTCTAGTGTTTACCTGATCAGCCTCAATGAGAACTGTAACCATGGAAATGAAAAATTCGATTTTGGAAGTATGATTGATTGAGAAAGGTTTCACAGCTTAACAGTGTGTATACGAATGAATTGAATGCTGTATGTTGTGGGATATGTGAAGCAATTATGATATTTATGTAGAAATCTATCTGTACCAATGTTTATAGAAAATATAAATATTTTACCATAATAATGATTCAAATGAGTTGATAATTTGCTAACTTATTCATTATAATACAGTGTAGTATTAAATATTAGTCACAAATTATTTTCAAAATGAGTTGAATTTGTATATATATTTATAGTATCTACTTTTATCTCAAATTGTTGCAGCTATTCTTAGCATATATTTATATTGTATCATTATTAGACAGTTGTGTATGTCTCCAAATTTATTCAGAACTCACAAGAGGCCTAAATCTTTAGTTATTCATGTTTGTTTTTGCTCTGAATAATGTGAAATCGACAGATGTCATACTTTTAAGAAAAAAAATTAGTGACATTATTTGTACATTTAAAGTAGGGTTATATAAACATAAATATTTGAATTCTTCAGTTGGTAAATATTACAATTGTTTCCATGGTTGACGATGTATTAGATTAATGCAAGCAAGTTATGATAGAAGTCAATTGTGCGCGAGTAATATTTACCTTTATTTTGGTGCTAATAATGTATGGATTGATGTTATTAGTGTGCTTTGTGTGAGATACATCATGTGAAAATATTTTGTTTACTTTAAATTATGACATGATGACAAAATGACCATTAACTAGTTTTATTCACAATAATGTTTCAATATGCTATGCAGCTTGATGTTAAAATTCTCTTTGAGATTATTTCTTTGGAAATTTACATAATGATTAAGCTTCACTATTTTATCATGAATTCGAAAATTCTAAGCACAAATGTATGTGATTGTTATGTAAGATAGAAAGATAACAGAAAAATTAATTTTCAAATGTTGCTTATAAATTTTAGGACATAGTTGGGTTCAATTTTATTTATTGTGGTTTTCAATGTGAAGAACGTGATATTTCCACCTCTGTCATTTATAATTTCTTTGCTCAAGTATTGTGAAGTGGGTCTGATTTATCTTGCTGCAGAATGATGATGGATATGAGAAATTTATAATAATAAATATTTTTATGAATATTCATGTTTTGCAAATATCATTTTTTTTTATAACTGACCACTCACTCCATATTAAAAAAAAACAAGTATGTTACGACTTGTAATATGGTATAGATTTGTTTTAGTGAATTGTTAGTATTCATGACTTTCGAGAAGGAAATTGAACTTTAAATATTTCTCCGACATCACCATCAAAATAGTCAATGTGCGTTCCATGTATGCATTATCGTATGCCATGTATGGAAAGTATTTTCCTAATAGGATTTTGAGTGAGGATTTTGAATCTGTAATCGAATTTTAATTAGAATGGAAATTGACAAAAATGTGGGCAAAAGACCGGTCTTTATCAATATTGGAGAAGGCCAGTGACAGAAGCCAACTTGCGAACTTCAGTATTATGAAGAATGCAAACATCAAATAGATGTATTTTCTTCATTTTCCAAAAATTTATCTGCGCGACACCCATCAATGTTTTGTGGAATACACATTTTGAATGATAGAGCATTAAATGCGAATGTAAATGGCCTTTTAACACATACCGAAAGTTACCATGAACGTTTGTGTCTCAAAAGTAAATAAAAAAAGATGAGTGTACAGCTTTTCTACGCAACTTGGAAGCGACAAAATCATTTCAAATATTACAGCAACAACTGAAAACGTTTTAGAGATCGGATGTGTCATTTCACATGGTTTCCAATGTAGCTTAATATTTGGAGTTTTAAAGCCTGCATTTTATAGAATGTATAATAAGGCACAAAAGCCCTGATACTATAGAGCTGCATGGGAAACTGTTAAATGGTTCTCCAATCTTCATGAAATTGTCATACCTGTAGTTATTGCTAAGGATATTATAGACATGCTGACAAACGTTGATAAGGATAATACTTTTAGAAATACTCCCCATATGCAGATTATGATTTATCCATGAACGCTAAGGCTCCATAAAATTAATAAAATGTTTCTCGTCCTGCCTATTTTCCTACACATAAGAGGGAGGTCAATTTTATTCTTTATTTTTTATTTTGCTGATTTTACCGTCCTTAAATTATAAAAAGAATGAGGAGGGGTTCACTTTTTATTCTTTATTTTACGTCCGGGCAAAATCTTTCATTTTTCAAGTTTAATATTGGGCCATGAATGAGCTACTAGTGTTACAATTCTATATGTGGACAATGTCTTTCTATTATCAAAATCATAAAACATCACTTATAAAACAACTAGTATAATCAATGAAGTATAACATCCAGCGTGCATAGCAAACAAATGACAGGCCTCTGACACGGGGCCGTTTTGTTTGCAGCCAGGCGGGAGGGTCTTTTATTTTTTTACCACTGGGGAGGCAATATAATTGTTTAGGAGGCTGCACTATACACAAGTGGGAGGGGTTGAGAAACACTTTATTATTTTTATGCGGCCTAAGTTTAAAAATGAGATGTAAAATGGTAACAAAAATGATTCAGTTTTAATTTTCTTATTACATGTAGATCTACACCTCAAATGTCATATTACATCTTAATACCATAAGTAAATTTTTGAGAACATAGAACAGGAGCACATAAAAATATAGGTATAAAATCTTGTGGATTAAACTTGTACAATTTGATGAAAATACATCCTTTGGAAAATCATGATTTTCATATTACTGCACTTTCTTCACCATCTTCAATGGTCCTGCAAAATGTATATGCATTGTTAAAACATTAGAAGGGACTTTTTATAATTTTTTTAATTTTATATAAATGTTACTAACATTAAGAAGAAATAAAGAGTTAAATAGTTCTACTTGCCCCAGATGTAGTTGGTCAGAGATTCTCCTAATATATATAAAATCACTAGTACAACCCACAGCACAACAAAAAATGTTATTCTGTAAGGCATTGCCAATACTTGCAAAATTGGATACACCCAAATATCAGCATACCAAGCAATGAATAAAATCCTAAAATTTTAATAGACAAGGTTTAATATTACAAAATGTTAAATTTATTACATACATATCTTGTTTGTTAATGAGCAGTAAAACAAAATCCAGAATTTTTAACCCACCATATTTGATATATTGCGGCAAAGCCGAGGCAACCAAGTAGACCTTTACTTCGTATTGGATGCCAGTGGTATACAAATAATTTTTCCATAAGTAAAAATAATATCACAGTTGTATGCTGTAAGAAAAAAAACTATTTTACATAAAATTGATTCTTTTAAAAATTCAAATATTGATTACAGTAATGGATGTATCACAACAAATTTGTATCACAAAAGTCCTACCATAATATGATTGAGCCAAGACGGAATGATTTCATCAAGAGATTTTGGAAATACTAGTTCCCTGTCCACTGCATAGATGCCCCAGAATGTTATTACAACAAACTGAAAAAAAGAAAGCAATGACACAATGTACAAGATTCATGGTGTTTTACTCAAGTTTGATACTTTAGATGTGTCTATTTTGTACACTTAGATCATACAACATTCTTTTTGCATCCATGCACTACTGTAGTTTTCTAATGCTGCCATACAGTGTGGGGAGATTTATAGTGTGAAAGTTTCATAAAGATTGGGTGGGTATTTGATTAAATAGATTACATTTACACCAGCTCATTGGCATCCTTTTCATACTATGTCATACTAAACTCCCTAGGGAGCACACCACACATTGTAACCGTAGCGCTCATTCGCCTATTATATTTAACATGTAGGTACAAAGGAGCAGTATGCAGCCTGTTAAATGAGTTTGCCCAACACCCACCACCAGACCAGACCAGCAATCGAACCCACAACTTTCTGGTCATTAGTCCAACATCCTCTCGATTCGGCCACTGAAGCACATGTAGGAATCACAATCAGATGGGTAGCACATAGGCAGATCAAGAGGCTGTGTGTACTGGAGGCGTGTGTCACACCAGACCACAAAATCATTTTCATAATTATATTCGTCTCTCTTTTCTATGGCAAGCAAGCTCCTACCCACTATATTGACATAGCTGAAGCCATCTGCTTCCATTCGAGCCATCTGAAAAGGTTCTATTCATGAATAAATATTCGGAAAACATTTTTATTTAAAAGCATATCCATCTAATGTATACATGTATTATTTTATAAGTTTGATACTGAATTCGCAGATTTGCTTTTATTGATTTCAGTGGAGTTTATAGCTTATGCCAGAGCTCTGAATGTTATCAATCGACAACACAATCTTCTATTACTTCTAGTAATTACAAAACTCCTAATATTTTTTTCCAATATTGGTCGAAATACATTGTATTACTCTAAATGCAGGGTAGCGGACACTATTCCCACAACCTGTGAACATTAAAAATTTCAAACATTTTCAGGGGGAGTGGGGGGGGGGGGGGGGGGGGGGGGGGGGGGCTGACGGGGCTCTGCTATTTAACATATACCCCTCATCCTCATCACGTAGATCCACCACTGAACACAGAAATCCTAAATCCTAACTGTATATCTAACAGAATTCCAATAAGATCAATATGATGGGGCGACTAATGAGACGGGGGACCAATGAGATGGGGGACCAATGAGACGGGGGACTATCTGGTATTGATATTTTATCAAAACAGTGACGAATAATTGTAAAATCATAAGTTATTAGGAGCAACATGTCAAGTGTATCAAAAAACCAAAAATATAATTTCATATCCTGTCGAATAGATATGAGTTTTATATGTGCGAATAATAAAATCAAGGAATTAAAAGTCTAGACATTTCCTTATTAGGGACTATTCAGTATTTATGACAGGGTGGGTTAGGAGGATTTTCCAAAATTGCTGTGAAAAAATTAATAGCCCCCCTCAAACTTCTGTGAAAAAATTTGTAACCCCCTCAATTTCATGTGACAAAAATTGATGACCTTCCCCCCTCCCCCCCCCCCCCCCTTACAGTCACCGCAATCATTGTCAGTTAACTAAAATCCTATTTGATGGATATCCATAATATAAAAAACAGTAAATTTTAGCACAGAATCTCTGAAAAATAGGGGTAAATTTTCTGTGAAAAAATTGCTAGCCCCCCTCCCCCAAAATTGCTGTGAAAAAAATTAATAGCCCCCAAACTTCTGTGAAAAAATTTGTAACTTCTGTGAAAAAATTTGTAACCCCCCCTTACAGTCAAAATTTCATGTGACAAAAATTGATGACCCCCCCCACCCCCCTTACAGTCACCCAATCATTGTCAGTTAACTAAAAATCTATGTGATGGATATCCATAATATAAAAAAAAAACAGTAAATTTTAGCACAGAATCTCTAAAAAATAGGGGTAAATTTTCTGTGAAAAAATTGCCCCCCCCCCCAAAGTTCCAAACATTGTGACAAAAGTTCATGGCCCGCCCTAAAATCCTCCTACCCCACCCTGTCATAAATACTGAATGGTCCCTTAGCGAAAACTACTACATGTCATCTTTATGAAACTTTCACCTTTGTTCAAATTGAAATTCATTCAAATCATTTATTAAATCAGACATAAAACATGTCATATAACAAATAAAAACATATATACAGTATTAACATGCAGTTATAATAATTATCACAGTAAAATCTATGTATAAAAAAGAGGCGGTTTTTCGTCACAAAAGGCTTTTAACCACAAGACATACACACTTCAAACTATGTATGTAAAATCAGACAACTTGGTGGTCGTTATAATATATCACATTTCAAACCAAATAAATTGGTTTTGATGATAAAAAGCAAGAAAAAATAATTTTCATAGAAAGGTTGCTTACATGGCCATGATTGGTAAAGGTGTGTAAATATGTCAAACGTAGCACGTCACACGCACAGTCGTACAAAGGGACCTGGGGTGGTGATGGTGATGGAGACGCATTTTATCTGCTCCGGACCTGTTTTGAGGAGGGGTGTTGGCAGAAAGGGTGTGTGTGTCCATATGGTGGGGGGGGGGCGGACATGGATGGTGGTGGAGCATTTAATATGTTCCAGATCTCATAAATTTCAGCCCGAGCAGTAGCAGAAAGGGGGTGACTGAGATGCACATTTATAATGGTTTGCACGTGTTTACCAGGGGTAGTAGTAGCTGGGGGCCGTAGCTGGAGGGAATGTTAGGGGATCAAGCATTGTCACACGCATGTCGTGTGTGTATGGCTGTCACATATGACTGTGGGAGGAAGGTGATTGGGGTGTATTTAATCTTTCCCAGACCTGTATAGTGACGGGAGCTGGTGTGAGGGATGTGGGACAGGGGAAAGAATGGGAAGGGAGGAGCATTTAATCTGTTCCAGATCTTATCCGTTTAAACCAGAGCAGCGGCAAGAAGGGTGTGCATTAATTATGGACCTGTTTAGATGGGGATGGGGTAGAGAGGGTTGGGGAGAGAAGAGGGGGTGGGGTGGCGGTGGAAGGAAGGGTAGGGATGTGGGATATTTAATCTGCTCCGCATTGTTAACCATGGGTAGCAGTAGCTGGGGGGGGGGGATTAGAGGGATCAATCATTGCCATATTTAGTACATTTAGTTAAATGGCTGTGACATATGAGGATGGGAGGACGCTGATGGAGGTGTATTTAATCTGTCACAGACCTGTACACTGACTAAAACTGGTTCGAGAGATGGGGACAGGAGGAATGATGGGGAAGGAGGAGCATTTAATCTGTTCCAGATCTTATCTGTTTTCAACCCGAGCAACGCCGGGGTAAAATACACTATATTTTAAAAAGTATATTTAAAATCATATACTAAAATTTAAAAGCCAACTCCAGCCATATCTTATCAATTAAAGTCTTATAAATATAAAAGTCACTAGTAACACATGGCTGTATCAGGCCATTCTGACTTGACAGTAACCTGTTTCTAAAATTAACAATATTTTTACGAATTAAAACATTAAAACTGTCTATTCCATAAAAGTTCAGTAACTGGGAAGTGTTTTGCAACTTATTTTAATACAGACATGAAATTTCGAAATATATTATTATACGACACTTTTAGTTTGCTATACAATGTTTATCTTTTTGCTATAGCAAGGATAGCACAAGGATTTAAAAGTATGAATTTGTGTTTTCAGATGTGTGAGAAATGGTTTTCATAATATTAAAAAGCATTTTAAGCAAAAGCAAAAGCAAAAGCAAGTTACTATAAATAGATGTGGTTATATTGGTGGGATTTCCGAAAAAACTTCAGGGCTAAATTTACCTTCATCATTATGCATGGTTTGTTGGCCAAATGTCAATTTTGATTAGGACTACACGATAGTTTATATTATAGCTTATACTGAAATTGTTTGATAGAAATGTGTCAGGATACATACAAGAACTAATTTGTGATACTGTATAAACATTTTAATCAACTACATTTGTCTCATGACTGCTTTGGCTAGTATAAATGCTCTATATCTATATAAAAATTAAAAAAGAGCATTATTCGGCCGACACTTATTGGTTATAAACATTTATAAAGTTTGTACATTGATCCAAACAACAATGAAGTTTACAGAAATTACTGATAAGGACTTAGTTTGTTTATCAATATATCATGGATAAAGACTTGTTTATTCTATATGTACCTACTCATTCAAACTGCACAAAATTTAGTAAACCTGCTTATTCATGGATCTGGAGTGATTACAGTAATTGCTGATAAGGCTGGCTCTGTTGATTGGGTCAAGTATTGAATGGTTTCAATATTGAGAAAAAGAGAAAAACACTACATTTACAGTCATTAAACTTCTATACTATAGTAAGTTAAGAAAAAGCCATGGCGGAGTTCAATGGATCACTGAATGAGAGAGTAGATGTTTTGCTGAGTCAGTTAGATCAGTTATCATCTGAGGATCTTAGCGATGAGGATATGGAGGCAATACAACAGACTCAGCACTTACTAGGTGATGGCCAAGGTGATAATAACAGTCAGCTTCCAGTCATAGAGCGTAAAGAACGATCACGCATATCCCCACTTACTGCAGATGAGATAGATGAACTAGAGCCAGATGACATAGTCAGGGCAATAGAGCTACTAGAACATTATGATCTGCCAACGGATGGCATCGATACAGTGACTCAGGCTCAGCAAGTGCTAAGAAGACACCTTGCTCACCAGAACATGGACACAGATAAGGTGCAGGTGCTCAATGTCATAGAAAATATCATGCAGGCAGATATAAAAGTCAAAGAGCAGCTACAATCATTGCTGGTTGCCATGGAGAAGCTTCTCACTCGATTACCAAAAGAACGTTTGGCTGCAGTACGGGAGATTTATCCAGACGTTGATAAACTGACTACTTACAGAGAACAGCTTGCCAGTACCAACGCTGTAATCCTTGTAGCAGGAGAGACAGGAGCTGGCAAAAGTAGCCTGCTCAACCTATTACTAGGTGAGCTGGGAAATGATCTTATGCCTGTTGCTCATCTCAGCTCAACTGCTGTCATTTGTGAGGTCAAGTATGGCTCCCAAGCAAAGCTGGTGGCATATCCAAAGAATCAAGAAGAGTCACCTATTACTGTCAGTTTGGAAGAGAATCCTGCAGCAACGATCGCTAAGTACACATATCAGGACCGCAGCACTAAAACAAGCGAGGTACTCTACAGCAAAGTGGAAGTCTTTTGGCCCTGCCAATGGCTCAAAGGTGGCATATCTTTGGTTGATTCACCTGGTGTGGGAGAGAATGATGAGATGACAAAGCTTGTAAAGACTTATATTCCTCGTGCTTCAGCTTTCATTTACGTTATCAACACTGAGAATGCAGGTGGTATACAGCCTGACAGGCTCCAAGACCTGTTATTTTCCCACCTGTGTGAGCTAGATGAAGAATATTCTGAAAGCAACTTCAACCCGGCATCTGCTATATTCTTGTGCAATAAATGGGACCTGATACCACAACCTGAGCGGGATGAGGTAGAAGAGGTTATTTCCAAGAAACTCAAATCAATATGGCCACAGTTCCAAGAAGAGCAGGTATTTTTTGCTTCCGTCAAACAAATCAATGAAAATCTGAAGGATACAGATTATGTTAGTCGACAGTTTAAACAAATCCTAGAGGGAATCAACCGTCTGATACCAATTGGGATGAAGGCGAAGCTCATACCAATTTACAGTAGCTGTGTAGCCATAATGGAGCGGTGCTTGGTGGAACTGAAATATTACATCAACAGTCACCTGGTTTTGGATGAACGACTGTGGGAGTTGGAGCAGATGAGTGTTGTTTTAGAGGAAGTTGAGTCAAGGGCCCATAACCTAGAGAAAGACTCCATCAATAAGCTCGATACCTACATAAACGACTCTGTCGAGGATTTAGAGGATCACTTCAATGACAAACAAGTTCAAAATGACTTGTTAACATGGCAACCAAATGAATGTCCCCAGTTTTCAGAACTTGGCTTCATAGCAAATGACATCAAACTAGCGTGGGCAGAAAAACGACTTAAGGAAGCATTTGACAAGTGGGATGAAGAGAATCAGTTGTTTGCAAAAATACAAAAACTTCTGACTATCGATTTTTACAAGGATTATGCAGATCTTGAGCAAAGTTTAAATGATATTGAGGCTCACATGAGTAGCCAGCAAAACACTGACAACAATTTTAGAAGAACGTTTAAAGACGATTTAAAACCACTTCCTTTTGAGGAGAAAACTAATGACCTGAAAGTATCAAACAAAGATGAAAGCCCAGTAGACCTTGCTACAGGCCCCAAATCTCAAATTTGGGTACCTCTTGGCTTCATGATGACTAAGGTCTCTACCCATATGCAGAGTGTCAAGGCATTTTTCCAGGGAGAGAAGAAGCTAAGTGCATCTGCAATAGAGGAGCGTTGTAAAGCCATGGGTATGGCCACACAGATCATACTGAACAAATGGCTCAAGAAAGACCACCTCCACACCATAGTTGATGGGCAGTTCACTAACATGAAAAACAAGTTTACAAAGCTGGTGCAGACAGTCTTAAAAAGAGCAGATTCAAATAAGCAGATGATCGAAAGGCTTATTGACAGACAAGAAGCAGAATCAAACGTAGACCAACTCGACATTTGTACAGAACTTTATGAAGATTGTGAATTGATTCGTGACCAGGTAAACTACCTCTACCTCACACAGCTTCACACCAGCCACTTTGAGCAGTTCGACTTTACTGATAACAAATGTATAGGTTTTGATTCTTTTGCACTTGTTTCAAAAGCCAAGCTTAGATCCCAACATAAGAGACAACACCAAGCAGTAATAGTAGTTCTGAAACGATGGAAGGATGCCATTAGCAAAGACAATGTGACCATCTTCCTCAAAGAAGCAGATAACCTACGACGCTTGAAGTCTGCATATGTGGTGACATTTTACGGAATATTTCTTACTCACCAGGACCACAAAGTATTTGGTACACTTGTACTCGAGTATTGCGACAGAACCTTAGATCAGGTGATCTTTTCGTCTGGTTACCCAGCACCTGGACGGCGGCCGTGCACCAGGTACCAAGCTGCTAAGTCAGCGGCTGCGGAGCTTGCGTTCCAGGTGTTCAAGGGGCTTAAGGTGATGCATGATGCTGGCTTCTTGCATCGCAATCTCACCCCTTATACCATTCTTGTGGCAAGTGATGGTCGCATCAAACTCGCTGAACTAGGTACAGCTACGGCAGTGCAGGATGTAACAGGCTCTCTGATTGGCCCGCCTCTCTCCACAGCACCCGAGGTCATTAGGCAGGAAAGGTACACACAGAGTGCAGATATATTCAGCGCAGGCATGCTGCTCTGGGAACTGTGGTATGGTCAGACGATCAGCAGTCTCAATAAAAAGATGTCACCACTAGGTTCTAGATCGACGGTGATGCAAATGTGGAGTAGCCTTGCACACCCGGATGAAGATCACACCAAGCCTGAGGAACCGTGGATGAAGCTGATGCAAAAATGTTGGTCAAATAGCCCCGAGGACCGCCCGTCTGCCTATGAGTGTATGAGCGTACTCCACAAATACATTATAGACAACTTATAAAGCTACCTGATACATAAAGGTTATCGTTAAAGTGATATTTAAGATAGGCGATAAATGTGTACAGCAGAGTTATTATGAAATAGTGGATATTAATCATGGACTTTCAAGCAATGCACCATTTTTGTGAAATGAAAATGAAGAGTGTTTAACAATATTAAAGAACTTACAGTGCCCATAGGCCACACAATTGTAGCATGAATGACATCGCGGCATTTCTGCAGCCAAGATCTTTTGCTCTGAAGTCCTGAGGGTCCAACATTACTTCCATATACATTGTTTGCCACAGCCAGACCATAGTATACAGTTTGTATTATCTGAAACAAAAATAAAAACTCAAATGGATTTCACAAAAAAAGTTATCTATATTAAATTTTGTACTAATCAACTAAATTGATTGATTTGTATTCCAATGTAATGGTAGACATTTGCAGTTGTAAAGTAAGTCAAGTTCATCTTTAAGTTCTGAATGTCATTGGATATTACCTTTAGAATACATAATACCATAATTGAAAATTATCCGTTATGTGCAAATTGTGTATATAATTATGTTTGTTTGTTTGATTGCTTGTTTGTCTGTTTGGATACTCTGCAGCCATCAACTTCCTGATGATTATAGCAGAGGGAGGCCTTATGTAATAGCCTTAATTAAAATATACTTTGTTAATCAATTTTTGTATATAATTATTGCGAATGAATGAATTGTAGGAACATAAATGAGCAACTACACTGCGAAAGTGCAGGAATGTCGTACATTTACTAGTAGCTGCCCTCAGAGCAAAATGGATTCCTCACTTCAATAATGTTTTGGAATTGTAGTGAATACACAAGTGCATGCCAACAAATTTTGTGTGACAATGACATATTACTTAGATCTAATATTAATCTTAATAAAGGTGAATTTTTGTTGAATGCATGCAGGCAGGTAGTATGTAAAGTTATGATGTGTGTTTATTTTCAAACTTCATACAGCATAACCTTCAATTGGTACTACAATGTACCTCCATAAAGTGACTGCCTCACCAAATAAGCCTTTTTATCCAGTTCCAAAACATCAATAAGAGACCACTCCAAACCTGCTAAAAAAACTACTTCTCTACTGAGACCACTTGTGGCGTTATTCCGAGTGGTCTCAATTATAGGCTATGCTGTTAGTTTACTAACTTCCTGCACTTTAGCACAGTGAAGCTAGGATTATCCTAGACCTAGAGTGAACTAAGTATGGAAATGATTATATCATTACAGTACCATCCAATAGCCCACTCCCTTATTTGGATAATCTCTCCTGGAGCAATTATTTGAATACTCCTACCCAGTCCTAAGGCTGAATGAGTGGCGCGGATTATTATTTAGGAGCACCTGCAGAAATCTCGTCACCTACAATTGCCATAACAGTGAAAAATGTGACTGATGAAGAACTATTGTCTCACAGTCAAGGAGGTAGCATACATATACAGAGACAGTATGCATACCTTTTGGAAAAATCTTCATAATAAATTGGATCTACCTTTACTTGTAAATATGTACGATTTTTCCAAATTTGGAAAAAGTCATTAAAATTATCTCCGTTATGCCTGTAGGGTACATTGTACTTAGAAATAGCTGACGTTCTAACAGATGTTTTGACAAGCCTTTATTAGAAGTTATAACTGGGCTGCTGGTTTGAATTTTCAGCTGTGTACTGTAAATTTTTTTATGAAGAATTTAATGAGAATTATAATAAGGAAATTATATAACATTGATGTTACATGAAATGGGTCTTGAATGTTGCAATGTCCGCCCTTAGGGCTGAAGACTCAGAGGTTGCATAAAAAGTCTGGCTTCCTCCTTGCTCCCAATCATGTATTGTTAAATTTAATCTTATCTATTGTTTATTTAGTAACTATTAGCTACCATTACTCATTTAACTACGTTAATATTTGTTCTGTTTATGTAATTGTTATGATGTTGGTTTATTCTAATGAGTTGTGCTGATAGATGTTTGTCTATGGCTATAATAAATGTCTACAGCTATAATAAACCCATTCTTATTCTTTCATTAACATATTTAACATATCCTACCTGGTCCCAAAATGTTAAGTACTTAAACTTTCCACCAAAACCTTGATATTCCAAAGCATTTCTACCCTGATGATCTGACAAATTGACCACGTCCCATAAAAGAGCACCACCGTTCAAAGTGAATGCAAGAATATGAATACCAGCAGAAATGTACTGATCGATTATATCTTCACGTTTTAGTTTCTGCCTACTTGGATGACTTTTCCTTGAGCGTTTCACAGGCATTTTGAGGTGATATCAATGTCAATGACAGATGGTACAATATTCAATTTGAATTAGTACTTGAATATATTCCAAGATGAATAGATGCCACTAATAACCACAAATGATCCAAAGTCAAATTTTAATAGTCTAATTAAATAAGTTTTATAAGTCTACAGCTCCACAATGATAGATACTTTCAGTGTACAAAAGTTAGTGCCTAATTGACATATATCTGAAATTAATAAGATTAAACATAATGTCCTCGTATTCACAATAGTAAATTATAAGCCATGAGACTTATGACTCCAAATCAGGTTAAGACTATGCCTAATATATATTACATAGTCGACGTCCTAACCTGACTTGGAGTCACAAGTCTAATGACATAATTTCATACAATTATATATTCCAAAGTCCAATAAACCATAAATCATTTCAAAACCTCAATAGTAAAATAAAAATAAAAAATTGGATATTTTAAAACTATAATACTAGTATTTGAAATTTAAATATGGAGTTAAAATTAGTTCTTTTATATCCATTTTTCCAACTAGAGATTGAACCATTTGAATGTTCATATTTAAAACATGTTGCATGTCCTACTGTTAATACATATTAAGCAGTCGTTATTCACTACATCAACCAAGGATACACAATCAATGAGCATGCTGCAAGAGAGCAGGCTCACGCACGTTCAACCAAATCCATATTCACCGTCCATAGACATAACGAACAACCTTACCTGGCCACAAAAGCAACTATTTATTTATGCATAGCATTCTCAAACTACTTTTACAGTATCAATGTGGACTCACTATATTGATCCAGTGTACATGTATATGGAAACACAGGATAAGGTGTTCGAACGCATAGATTTTCATGTTTTTCATAGTGCCCATAATTTTCCTATTGATTAATTTGGTTATCATGAAATTAATAAATTTCATAATTCTACTTGACTGCTGGCAGTACCCAAATTCATTATTATTCCTAGAGTGGAAAAAACAACTGTACATTCTGTGATATGTTTGTGATTTTATGCAGTTTTATTTATTTACTATTTATTTATGTATATATAGTAAATATCCTCAACAAAGGAAGAGTAAACAAAGGAAATTCTGAATAAAGGAAACTTTTCTCATGTATTAGCTTTTAATAATGTAAGTAAATGATGTAGTAATCAAAGGAAACCCTCTACAAAGGAAGGATTTGTGACTGCAAATTTGGTTACGTTGTTGAGGATTTTCACTGTACTAGCTGTTTACCCGGCGTTGCTTGGGTTGAAACAGATGAGATCCAGAACACATTAAATGCTCCTCCCTCCCTATCCTCCCTCCTGTCCCATATCCCTCGAACCAGTTCTCGTCAGTATACAGGTCTGTTACAGATTAAATACACCTCCATCACCGTCCTCCAATCGTCATATGTCACAGCCATTTACACACTAATTAAATGCACTAAATATGGCAATGATTGATCCCTTTAATATCCCTCCCCCCAGCTAGAGCTATCCATGGTAAACACGTGCGGAACAGATTAAATGTCCCACTCATCCCTACCCTTCCTTCCACCACTAGCCCCCCTCTTCTCTCCCCAACCCTCTCTACCCCATCCCCATCTAAACAGGTCCATAATTAATGCACCCCCCCTCCCTGCTGCTGCTCTGGTTGAAACAGATGAGATCTGGAACATATTAAATGCTCCTCCCTTCGCATTCTTTCCCCTGTCCCACATCCCTTACACCAGCTCCTCGTCACTATACAGGAAGGATAATTAAATACACCTCCATCACCTTCCTCCCACAGTCATATGTGACAGCCAAACACACACTACATGTATGTGGAATGCTTGGTCCCTCTAATATCCCTCCCAGGGCTTAACGTTAACTTTTTGAAGTGGGTGCCCGTTTGGGCATGTGGGTGGTTGCTACTGGGTGCCCGAATGAAATATCTGGGTGCCCCAATGGAAAACCTGTTTTAGATGAGAAATAAGTTTTATATGTCTTTAAAAAGCTTTTAGGCGCCTTGCTATAATTATACACTACTTATGATAACTGTGTAACTGTTGGACATCAAATGCTTTTGTTTTTCAAGATCTGATCAACAATGTTTTCAGTTTTTAGTTTTAATGTTATCTGCAGGTGAAAAATCAAATTTGAATAAAAACTCGTACAAGACAGACAAATAATAAGGCAAATTGTCTTTACAAACAAAATCATTTGATAGCTTTTCTTGTTCGGAGGGAAAAATTGAAAAAACTTCTATTTAGACATTATTTTATCATACTCAACAAGGTTCCTCATAAAATATTATTCATAACAAATTCCGAAACAAAAAACAAATTATTCATGACTTAAGAATGACAATTCAAATACAAACTCTGTTAAATTATTCATGTAAATATTATTGACAACGTCTGGAACGTGTAGCGTATTTCTTAACAAAGGAAAGGCAGCGTTTGGCATACAGCGTTTCACGTGATTGTTTGGCAAGGCACAGTATTTGCTGTATTAACATCGGCTATTTCAAAGCCCCAGGAAACTTTCATTAACAGCCTCTGCTTTAAAACCTGTCCAGTGTGTTATGCAATGATACATATACAACGTATTTTAATTCACAACTAAGAAAATATAGCAACTTTAAGTACAGAAATATCAAGTCAAAAACGGCCAATTTCCCGTGCATTTATATGGTAACGTGTCAATGCTATCACCTCACAGGGGTGAAATCACGCGACTATGACGCGGGGGTTTCCTTGAGAATGCACCATTTTCATTGTCTCAATCACAAAGGATTATGATAATTTAGCAGCGCCCATCATTCTCAAAAGGAAGTATTCAACAAACCATTTAGAAAATAATAGAATCATAGTGTGCTCAGTCTCATAAGATTTCCACTATTATAAAGTTATCCTTTGGCATAATCATTTCTTTAATTAGGGCTTGCAAATAGTAGGATGGAAATATTATTTTATCTAAATTTTGGACTTAAATTTAAAACAAGTCATCGACCTATCATATGAATGATGAAATATAGCCAGTAATTACTGGGTGCCCAGTAGGGCATGTGACCATGGCTGACTACATGCCCGGCTGAGCCTCCTGCATGCCCTGGGCATGCGGGCACCCACTAACGTTAAGCCCTGCCTCCTCCAGCTACTACTACCCGTGGCAAACACGTGCAGACCATTAAATGTGCATCTCAATCACGCCCTTTCTGATGCTGCACGGGTTGAAATTGATGAAATCTGGAACATATTAAATGCTCCTCTCTGCCTCACCTGCTTCTGTGGCCGAATGGATAGGGAGTTGGACTTGTGACCAGAAGGTCGCGGGTTCGATTCCCGGTTGGTCTGATGGTAAGTGTTGAGCAAACTTACCTCTAACAGGTTGCACACTGCTCCGTGGTACCTACACGTTAAATAGGTACAGGTCGGTGATAAGCGTCGTGAGATCAAAACTTGGATCAAGACTGTAAACCAGACATTTACATTTATTTATTTTATTTACATTTACCAACAGCCATGCCCCCCCCACACACACACCCGCCATATGGACACACACACCCTTTCTGCCAACACCTCTCCTCAAAACAGGTCCGGAGCAGATACAATGAACCTCCATCAGAAGCACCAACCTCCCCAGCTCCCTCGTTGTATGACTGTACGTGCGACGTGCAGCGTACGTTTGACATATACACACGTTTAACGTATTACGTTACTTTAACAAATATGCCCCTGTAAGCAACATTTCTACAAAATTCTTCTTTCTTGTTTATATCATTAAACCAATTTATTTGGTTTGAAATGTGACATTATAATGACCACCAAGTTGTCCTGATTGTACATACATAATTTGGAGTGTGTACGTCTTGTGGTTAAAAAGCCTTTTGTGACACAAAAAATCGCCTCTTCCTTTATATATATAGATGTATATTTTATGTCTTTTCTATGGAATTTAATCCGAAATAAAAAATGTTTCTATTCCCCAAGGGAGCATAACAATCAGATACGGAACTTAGTGTAATATGGAAAAATATCAGAGAAATCATCCATTTATTCAAATCATATAATTTCTATACATTTAGATTTACATCTGCATTATGCTGCAATCAAGTGCTCTTACAATTTTGTAGGTTTTTAGTAAGCTATTTCAAAAATAAACTTTGCATGAATCATAAATACTATAATTAGATCTATATCCAAGCAAGTTCTAAAGATTGCTGGTTAATTAGTCAAAATATTCGCAGTTGACAATACACCGCATGTTTTGAAATATTGTGGAAATAATTCGAGATTGACCAATAAAATCAAACAATAGTTTAGACTGAATTTATATATTTTTATTCCTACTTCATCACTTCGACTAGGGGGGGGGGGGGGGGGGGGGGCACCATTATATACAGAAGACGGGCTGTCACAAATATGGGCGGGGAATGTCACAAAATATAGTCATCTTCTAATGGTAGGGATCATAATTTTGTCACCTATTTTGATTGGGAGGGGGACACAAATATGAATTTCCTTGTTTTTTGATACATTTTTATGTAAATAAACATTTCTGCGAACTTTCCACGAAAGTCTTTTACTAAATTATCATAGTGCATACGTCAATCATATGACTATTGTATTACATGTGTCATGTTAAATAAGTGGGAAAGATTTTATTTATTTACAGGCCCGTAAATAGGCTGAAGCAGAGGAGGCGACAGCCTCCTCGCTTTTTTGGATGCCTCCTCTGCCTCCTCGCTTTTGGATTTCGCCTCCTCGCTTTTCTTGCTAAAATATTCTACAAGTTTGTAACTCTGATGTGTTTATGTCTATCACTGGTGAGTGATTTGGTTAAAATATATTAGTATATCATAGGATATAATGAGAGATTTCTATATTGCTATTATAACTTTTCATTATTCCTATTTTTCATCATTATTATATGATTATTATATGATTTGGTTAAAATATATTAGTATATCATAGGATATAATGAGAGATTTCTATATTGCTATTATAACTTTTCATTATTCCTATTTTTCATCATTATTATATCATCTCCCCCCCCCCCCCCCCCCCCCTCATTCCTCATTTACCCTGTACATATCCCGCCTGTATCTATGATTTCAGATTTCAGTAATCGGTCCTTCTATATTTTTTAACTAGAACCTTGTAATTATGTTTGAAACCTTCACATTGAAAAGATTAACTAACTGATCATGCACATTCAACCAGAACAAAATATTTAGAAATCATATAGATTTTAGTACATTGTAGGAAAGTCATAAAATAAAACTTACTAGGGCCGAAAACTGGAAGGCAGTTTTAGACCTGCATCACACGGGCCTTACAGAATCTGTGTAATTGTCGTGTTGTGGCCTTAGGGAAAAGTCTTAATGAAAATATATTAAGATCATTGTAAAGGACTGTTGTTGACGGATCATAATCCAATTTATTGCACAAATCCACATTATTTGAATGCAAAACAATTGTACTTTTCACTCATGGGGCCGATTTCTGAGAGGGTCGAATTTTGGTCAGGGAGTGACCATCATTAGTTGTACAGGGGGGGGGTCATTTGGTTGGGGAGAGGCACTCAATTTTCTTTGGTCACAGAAGGTAGGGTGCTCAATTTTGATTCAAAGAGAGAGGGAGGGCACTCATTCTCAAACTGAAAAGGTAATATTTTACGCACTTTTGTGGCAAATTGATGTATTCCTGCAATATGCATGGTTTTGCATTTAACTGTATTGTAATGTCAACAAGTCAAATAGATTGCTAAATATGCATTCATTCACCATTGGCAGTGAATGATTCAGTGCAATACACTTCATATTTTTCCGGATGTTGTTTGGGGCGGGGGCGCTCAGTTTCTTAATGTTCACATGGGGAGGGCATTCAATTTCAACGTAGAGAGTTATGAAGGGCGTTAAATTTTTTTATTGCATCAATACGAAATGACCGCCCCGCCATGTACAATTTATGAAGGTCGCTCCCTTAGGTTACCCTACATCAAAAGCAAAATCAATACTGTTTTTCTTATTTGGCAATATAAAATCAAAGGTCGAATGTGTGAGATGTCTTGGCTGAACATTTCGGCAGTGGGGCTTCTGATTGGTCAGATTTTGTCCGCAAGTTCCACAATATTAATGGAGTTATGACGATGCCAGCCACCCAAACCCAGAGTCCCATCGTCGGTCTACAGGCACCCCCTTTTAACATATAAGTCGTTCTCAATTTGGACTCCACTTTCTTACCATATCCCAGTAAGTCAAGAACTTCCATTTGCCAAATATAGTAGGATTGCCAAAATCCAAGTGTACATTATCATAATATACTGCAAATGCATTCAAGACGAATACAGTTGAATGAAAAGCAAATAAAAGCGGGTGTTCTTTTATCATTGTTGTAGTATAAGTATCATCAATACAGTATCGATATGAATATATTTCGTCGTGTGTAGTGATACACGGGCGCATTGAGATGTGAAGGATTATCTGCAGACGACAAAACATAACAACAGTGTTCTTACCAAATTCCACAATGTCAGGTATTTTGACTTGCCACCAAACGATATATCCTTCCCATTTCGAACTTTAATTGTTGGTATATACGTAGCATGATAGCAGACACCTACTAGATATACAACAAGAATAAAAACATAAAGTGTTAACTGTAACCAAGGAACAGCCATATTAATATACACATAATTTCTCCCAAAACAAAACTAAAACCAATTTTAAAGTTTTGACTAAATCTAGCAAATATGATTATAATATTGCCGTGTCAACGACCATTAATCAATGAAATACATGACCCAACTTGTATGTTTAGCTTGAGATCTATCAGACCTTTTTGTTGTCACTTGACTCGCAAACAGAGAAAATTACTGATCTGATAAGATCATTCACGCTAGGCCGACTTCAACTTGGTTATTTCATGCAAGTTTACATTGTGCTTGATTATCATTTAGGTTGCACTATGAATGGGGAGGATAAGTAGGGACATTAAAAGTATTTTACATGTATACACATATAAATTTTATACCCCAAAACTTTACTTGTAATCAGTAATCGTAAATATAGAGAACACCAAATTAAAGAAATATCAATATAATGTCATATGTGGTCTCAATATATAAGTGGTCTCACAATTGAGGGTTTCGGGTGTTTTTTAATATATAAAAGTTTCTGGTGGCTACAAACAAAATGAAACTTCCACTAACAATATCTGTAGATTTAATTTCAAACCCATAGCTATACCAAAAAGCACAACATTTACACCCGTACCCATAACTATACGAAAAAATCACAAAATTTAGACCCATATAGCTATACTAAATTCACAAAATTTAGACCAATCACTATATTTGGGATGTCTAAAAAGGTGACCCATAGAAATGGCACACACGTACTACCCGACATAGGAATCCCCCCCCTCCCCCCGGCCACTCCCCCGAGGGATACGTATGAAAACGATCCATGCGCTGTACGTTTTGTGAAGCATGATCAGGAGGCTGGATGGCCAATTCATGCTAAGTTTTCATCGTTTTGATCTTTTCAAGAAGAGACACTCATTCCTCCATGGCATTTATGGTCTTGGACGAGAGAGTATGAATTGAATGGTTACCTCTGGCTTCAGGCATTTTAAAGTACACTGTTTTAATGTACAATTAGTTAGTGAGTATAGGGATGTGTCTTTGTAATTCGAGAGAACTATAAAACAATGATGTGTGACATATTATATTTTATTTTCAACAATATATTCACAATCCTGACAATTACAGCAAAAATTTATGAACGTGATAAAATGTACACATATGATAAATACATATATTTCAACTGGGATACACATACAAAACCCCTTCTTCAAAAACCTGGATCTGCCACAAAGTGTATCACGAGGAAAGAGTCTTTTACTCGCTAATTTTGTAATTTAGTTGCGGTGTAGTGTCTTATTTGTTCATTCTTTGTACAGAAATTGCAGTGATGGTTGTATACTGTATATGACTTCGCATTCTCATGCAGGTAATAAAAGAACTTTACCCAAATATCACCAATCGTGTGGATGAAACATTCTGGATTGCACTTGCTATGAACATGGACTGCATGAGTTTACATGGTTCGATATAGCTCTCTCTAGATTCTTAGGGGGCTACAATTATCATCATCCTTGGGGGTATGATAAAAATAAGGGGGCGGGGAGGGGTGGAGTGGAGGATGTATTTTAGGGGCGACCCAGAAAATTGGTAGTAATTTTAGGTATCGGAGGGGTGGGCTGAAAATTTTAAATAAATTCAGGCGGACACGAAGGGGTCAAAAATAATAAAATCATACCGTAATTATTTCATTTCTTTCCCCCCTGGGCCATAATAAATTACAGTCCTTTAATACTAAACATCAGGCCGATATCAACATGAAAATATCACAATGGTTGTAAAGCACCATTACTATAAATGCCTACGTATTCAACATGTCAATTAACTTATCACAATCAGGAAGTTGTACATACACCTGAGATACAGTTATTCACAGTGATCAGTACATCAACCCGATAATCATGATGTATTGACTATTTATCACTTCCGGCGCCAGAAGGTTCAGCCACACTAACACTGGACATCGCTGTGGTCACTTCGGCTCGGCTCTGGTACTCAGCCCGTATGGCCTCTGCCGCAGCGACACACGACTTGCAATCGTCTTTGTCGTCATCTTCGTGTGCATGTCTTTTCCACTCCTCGGGTACCTCGGGTGTCTCTCCTCCGCGTGGGTGATCCTCGGTGTCTGCAGTTTTCTCTGTTCTAGCTGTTTTGAGAGGCATTGCGCTACTGTTGCCTCCCATACTGTCGTGTGAACCCGAAGGATGATGTGATGTCAAGGTCTTTACAGTGTCTTTACCCTCTGATGGTTCTTTGTAATATTCTTCTTCCGGAGTTGCTTCTTCTTTTGGTACCCACGGTTCCTCTTTTAGGTTGCCCCATCCATTCCAAGGATCCTTTCCAAGAGGGGACGTGTCTGGAGTTTTGTCATCGTTATGCCTGCTTCTTTGCGTTGCGTCTCCCAGTGGAGCTGTGGTATATTCAATAATGAGAGGTCTTGGGGTGAATTTGTCAGGTAAAGATGGCGGATACGGGACACCGTAGGTTACTTTAGTCATACTATTCCTATTGTGGTGCTGTTGCTCGGTGTGTGCCTTGCTAACTATAGAATCTGCATATGCATATGAATTGGCACTTCCGTCCCCTCCTGACTGGCCTTGAGCTCGCAAATCTAATCGGTATGTTTTTGATCCTGGCACAACGACAACTCGCTTTGGTTCAGTCTCCCAAACAATCGTTGGTTCTCTTTCTAGAGGATTTTCAGAACTTTTCTTCTCTGCAAATACTTCCAATTTCCTGAACTTATGCAAAACTGGTTTAGCCTTACCTTTCTTGCTAGTGTCACTCATACTAGGAAGGTCTGGGAGTTTTGACTTTGTGGTTTGTTTATGATCCGGAAGTGTGGCATCTTCAGATTCAGCCTTTTTCCGCAAATACTCTAAACGTGCTTCATATGCTCTCTTCATCTGTTTCTGTCGATTTGAGCCACCACCTGATTTGTTTCTTAACGACAAATTGACTATTGTTTTCTGCCTTTGTATGCCTATAGGCTTCAAATGTCTCTTTTTGGTCATCGTTTCCTGTAAATGTTTAGCAAACATGTTGTTTTGTCTTTTATTTTCAGCATCAGGAACATCGAGATTCACAACTTGCTGTGGCACCCAGGGATCACTAATTGGTGACGGATAGATATATCTCATGCCATACATTTCATTTTCATTTTTGCTAAATTCATTGTGAAACATGTAGTTTTGTTGGTGATTAACGTGAAGCTGATTCATGTCAAGTGTCACTTGATTTACATGGTCGTTATTCAATCTAGAAGTCCCAGTATGAAGTTTAATATCCGATTTCTTCTTTTTCACACCATACAACTGAGTATTTAATTTTAGAATCGATTTCTGGCGCATGGTGTAGGTTTCCCTCATCCATTTCGCCTGTGACATATCTTGCTCAAGTGATTTAGGGGCTCTTAATTGTTTGTACGTATCATCCACCGACGTGGCTTCTGGAAGACTTGTATTTGCGTCATTTTGTTCTTCGCGTTTATGATTATTCTCAAATTGTTTTAGGCTGTGTTCAACTGCAGCAGAATTATCTGACTTTCTTTGAATGGTTGGAAATTTCACAGGCTTGAATTTCCTCGGTGAAGTTGGACTTTCAACACCTGGCATTTTCTTCATGAGATCAGCAATTGACTTTTCATCCGTATAATCCACGTTTCCTTCATCCACTTTGCTACTCTCTCTATCGAGGAAAGTTCTCTCGAATGTTAGAGTCTGTTTTGAAAGTGACACCGGGCCCTTTTTAAGATTAACACGAGAACCCGAATCATTATCAACAGTACTCCTCGCAAGTTTTGGGAGCTGTCGTGGACTTTCACGCTTAACATTATTGTTTGTGTTAACAAATCTAGGAGTGTCTAAACTTTCTGTGCTCTGACCTTGTAACAGCAACGTTTGCTGGCTATTTCTTGGGCTCCTGTGGCTCTGAATAGAAGGTTCTACGTAGAAGGAGTCCATGAGCTTAGAAGTCGAGCCGTACCATCTCCTGGGGTCTGTGAGGTCACCCTGTGGCCCTAAAAGACCCGGATTAGATTTCACGTATAAGTGCTGAGCAGTCATGGCGGTAGCTGGCTGTCCATTCATCGTCTTGCGCTCTATGTTGTATTGCAAGGCATCTAGGTCAATCTGAACGCGTGGACGCTGATGAGCCTTCAGTGATGATGGTGGTGGTGGTAGTTTGACAGCTGGTGTTGGTGGTGGAGGGAGGTACTCTAGTGCAGACAAGTCGATGGCCAAACAGGTTGCCTCTTTATGTCTAACCTTTCTGAAAATATATGACAAAGTAATATGAAAATTGAGACTTTGAGCAAATTTCATGCATGTCTAATATGCGTTAATGATTAGGAGTGTTGCAGTTTTTTAGGTGTGAAACCTATTCAGCAAATGTGAAGCTAAATCACATCGCACTATCTATCGTTACCCTCACATTTTTTCACTATACTATCAGATGCTGCTTCAGTTTTATATGCACGCGGGAGCTGGCTTCTACATTTTGTAAGCATATTTAAAATACCGACACCCGCAATTAATATTTATTGGGGAGCGTTCACATTTGACGCCAACCACATTTTGGCACTTTCTGACCCCCCTAGTTTTGTCAGGTTATGTCATACAACAATTGCAATACATGGGTAATATATGATAACGTGATTTATGACCAAACATTCCAACAAATACAACGCATTTATTTTATCTCTATTCTTTATACTACAACTTTAAAGATCAACTGAACTTTGATATATGCTTAATGCAGGCCCCCACCCCACTCCACCCAACTTTTGGGATACCCCCCCCCTCCCCCGGTCAACTTTCGTCAACTTTTGCTGACCCTGCTCCCCCTTCAAGGCTGACGTTAATTGTGAACGCTCCCTTGATATTCTGCATGTCGTAAAACAGGGTTTGTAATGCTGCATTGCTTTTAAAATAGTAGATGGTTTGATTGTTTTAACATCCTTTGAATTCAGTATAATTGCCTTTTATATTTACAGACTTCTAATCATTTGTGAAAAGGGGCATGATGTCATTATCAATACTAGACAGCGCTGGCGGTAATATGTTCTGGTAATAATACATTAATTAAGGGAATCAATATTAAAACACATATAAATAATAAAGAAATATATAAAAAGCTTCCATGCATAGACAAGACATACCGTAAGCTGTGGTATAATGACATTTATTTACATACACTAGTGGCCCCAGAGCATGTAAATTATTGAAAATAGATTATAGCTATACAAAGTCGCTTGCACGAGTGAAATCAGAGAAATGCGGCTAACGTTGTGCAAATAAATACGTAATCATGTAATATTTACAAATGTGAACACTTTAATTGACTGCTTATTTCCCACATTACTGATTAAAGTACATAAAAGTAACTTTAACCAAATTATCAAACATCGCCACAGTTTGTGCCATTTAATACACAACAAACTATTCGGGTGGTGTCAACCATAAGATAATGATAATATTAATGCTTGTGGAATCTGCATTACAATAGACGCGTGAAAGAGCGCATGCGGTTTTTGGCAAGGGGGGAGGGCGCAATTCAGGAAATGGGGGGGGGGGGGGGCGCACTTAAGGGATTTCATGAAAATCCCTATGAAAATGAAGCATTTTGGTAGGGAAAGGGTGGCAGCGTCCCTGCTCCTTCTCTAGATCTGCCTATGAGCTATGTTCACTAGTATAATTACTTGTCACACATTGGCGTGTAATCTAATGAATAAGATACCATGCTCCAGAACTCACTGGTACCCAGAAATCTGGACCAGGTATGTTCTGGGACATGCCATATAAACGCAGCATCCGCCATCTTCTGCCAGTTTCCAATAATTATCACGCACTGACTAATTTCATTGAGTATAATGCTCCTGAACTGCATGGCAACAATAAAACCGTATCAGACACCTAGCCATATGTATACAGGTTTCTACGAATCTATACATCATGGACAAAGCCCCGCGTCCAGGACACACAACGGCCACCCGTAGGCGTACGGTCACTGGCCAGAAATTAGTTTGATTTGGGACAGCTTCGGCATTAGACCACGTCACGTAATTGATGTAATTTTCTGTTTTCGAGCTTCTCTCTCACGCATCTTTTAGCAAGCTGCAAGCATATTTCTACCACGATAGACATAGCTGTAGACAGGTTTTACAAGTTTCCATTTATCTATATCGAGTGGCCCTGGTGGTACTCGAAATTACGACCCCAAGATTGTGAGACCAGAATGATGCCGTCCATGGGCCCCAGTATCATGGAAGTAGGAGTGTGTGGTATGTATACTGCTATGATTTACAAACACTATACCATACATATTACTACTATTATATCTATATGATAGATACATACACACTATACCATATATATTATAGGAATGATGTAATGTGCATGGTATAGTGTTTGTAAATCATAGTAGTATACATACCACACACCTTTCCATGATGCTGGGGCCCATGATGCCATCGTCCCAAGCAGCCAGCATATATAATATATATCGATGTAGTTTTCTGCATTTACGAATAACATAACACACTCTTAACATGATAGTAAGTGTCTAAACACAATTTGTGATTTATAAAATACCATACTCGATACTCGTGCTTAAAGGGTGATATTTGTATATATGGCTTATGCGATAGTCGCATTCGAAGGGTTATTTGGCGCATACAAATATGACGTTTTTGTACTCACATGGTGTTCGTTCATATTCATAGTCATTTAAACGCCCATTTTAGTACACAAAGCCATGCAATGATAGCAGAGTTGTTATTCATTGCATTGTATATAGAAATATCTGTTTACATTGTACCGTTGACGTATGCATTCATCTATAGCAGGTTCTCATACCGTTGATAGATTTTCTACAGTTGATCACTAAATTTAACTACATCACTACATCATGTATAGTATATCTTGTTATATACTAAAATCTTATGTAAGTCCACGTGTTGTGGATTAAATGACATGAACAACTGAAAGTGAAATGCCACACAATGAAATTACAACGTTGACAAAGCATTTTGATAGAAGACTATATATTGGATGTCAATTACATGAATTTGGAAGTTTGTTTGTTACCATTGGAAAATGCTTGATTGATCCACTGATGATTTGTAATAGAGCCAGTTCAAACAATCCTTTATATATTCTGGCTGATTTGTTACATGCCAGCTCAAATATACATAATACACTATGCCCAGAAGCTTCAAAGTGACTGGGACAGAGCTTCCATGTTTTGCCATTTCGCAATGAATATCTTATTGTCAACTAGTATGTATCTTATACACATATGATTATATGTTTATGGTATCCATTTACAGTTGGAATAAACAAGGCCATCGCATAGTATAACATAAAATCAATCTATTATTGTCCTAATGTCCAGAAGGTATAGTGACTAGAAATTAGCAGCATATTTCTTTATGGCTCATTTTTATTCACGAGGACGACACCAACTCACGCACGCACGCACACGTACATCGGAAGGAAATACGTGTACGTCATGTGTCTACATTTGATTTGATTTAATAATGACAATAAGGTATTTCTGTATCAAAATTAGTTCTCCTATAATTTCACAACACAAACAGTGTGAGTGAAAAGTAATGTTGCAACAGACATCGACGCCCGTTACTAATTGAATTGTGTGAAACATTAATTTTCCAGTTTTGCAAATACTGGTCAGGCAGTAATGTATCCGTTTCAAACAAACGGTATAGGTTACATATAGACGTTTGCTTTAACATAACTGAAATACACACACACCTACGTATTTACATAGTTTTAAATCTATATTCAATTATAAGTGGTGTACATATTTTGGGATATGCACACTTTTAAAGAAGTACTTAGTAATTTATACATGTACATACCATCAGTTATCCACGGCAAATAAGATTCCACAGTCAAACCTTCACATGAGTAATTGAACTTAGTGACATGCATATAGTTTTAACGGCTTGTCTGTGTAAACAGTAATCCATGGTGCTTATGAACATAAAGTTTTGTCAACATTGACAATTTCTACTGCTTTATAGCTTATTCACGTCGTTCAACACTGCTTTACTTCTATACAACGTATCCAATTAGCTTAAACAAAAATCATTCACACCACATTTGTACACATCAATAAACTATAGCATTTCCCTTACCACCTCATGATAGAAAGGGTATCACAGTTATATATATGTATATAAAAAAATCTAAGTGAATTCTGGCAAGCTTAAGATGAAGTGGAACCTTTAGAAGTGTTGCTGACAGGTCCTTCTTCTCTCCATATCGCTAAGTCCCACACACGAAGATATTGACAAGCTGCGCTTTTCCATTCAGATATTTACAAACGCCTATTGACGAGCACTTAGGCCATGAGTTAGTACCTCACAGCGCATATAACTATAGATAAATAACCCGTCAATATTAGTGTTTAAGATATTCTGGCATAAAATTATAGCTCCTATGACTTTTATAGAATGTTACATATAAGACACATTGCTCACTTGTACCTCCCGTAGCTACCAAGTTCGCTACTTCACTAAATACACTTGTTGTTCTGGACAAAGGATAGCTACGGAAAAAAGCCTGGACACAAAACAATGTTTGCGGAGCTTCGGTATAGAACGCTGTGCACGGCATTGTTGCACAAAATCTATATCACACCATTTACTCAACAATGGCTTATAGAGTATATGTAAAGTTACTTGATAACAATATCTTTACTTACAGTAGAGCCACACTTATTTCAAGTAGGAGAACTGCCGTAAGAGATCATGCAAAAAAACGAGGACGAACAAGTAAGAAAATCCATGATATTGTGAAAGGAGACAACAAGAAATAGATTTATTTGTAAGAATTTTCATTTAAAATCAATTCAAAGTTTGATATTTTGACCAGATGTACAAGATTCCACAGTCTCTTATGAATGTTTTCACCAGAAACATTCTTATAAGATCCATAAACCATAAGCTATTTAGTAAACCGATGAAAAAATACTGAATGATCTTACCTTTTATTTGATCTACCAAGCCTTTTCTCAAGCAGTTCATGATCTAAAAAAAGCAAGAAAAAACCGTGGTACAGGTATCATAATATGGTAGTACAATTTAGATTTCAACATTTTCCCGAACTTTGATGAATAGCAATAGAAGCAATTAGAAACTAGATCAAAGGTGTTCAGAGATCACGGCGTCGTTAGAACAACGCTGACATATGGGCGATTATGATATTGCTATAAGCATTTTTTTTAAAACTTGAAATTGCTCACTGGAACTTATAGTTTTCTTGGCAAATAGCCAAAATCTAAAACTCATGATGCTCTCAATGAATGTAAACAGTGAACCAAGTTTGAAGATTTTGTCTTCAAGGGCATTGATACAAATGTTGAATATGGAACTAAAACGGCACCTTTAATTGGAAAAGTGCCAAAGTTGAACATATATGATTGTCACTACAAATGCGAACATAGAATGAAATTTGGAGGTCATGGTTCAAACTGTATTGAAAGTATTGACGAAAGTAAAAAAAATATCTAAACTGTTACACAATGCTGTGCTTTCTGAGCACTTTTCATCTAGTTAGCAAAGGGCCAAAGTTCACCGTAGGTTGTGGTCACCAGTCCCATATTATTGTATGAAATACGGAAGTCATGTGTCCAGTTAAAAATGCCAAAATTGGACGCCAATGGCCTTCTGTAGAGAACACTTTGATTGGCAAAGTGCCAAAATTGGACACTGATGATGGTCACTGGGTATATAAGCAGTGTATCAAATTTGGAACGCTTGGTTCAAGCTGTATTGAAACTATTGACGAAAATGACAAAACATGACCTAAAATGGCTTTCAGGAAATCACACTTAAATAACAGCATTGTACCAAGTTTGAATGTGTTCATCCAAGCAGTTTTAAAGATACTGTAGAAAACCTCCAAAATGAACCATAAATGGCCTCTTGGAAAGCATACTTTAATTTGCAAAGTGCTAAAAATCAAATCACTCCGGTGTTGCAGCGTACCACATAGTTGTGTAAAGTTTGAACAAAATCGAATCATCGGTATACCACTAGCTTGTCCAGAGACTTCACACACACACACACACACACACACACACACACACACACACACACACACACACACACACACACACACACACACACACACACACACACACACACACACACACACACACACACACCACACACACACACACACACACACACACACACACACACACACACACACACACACACACACACACACACACACACACACACACACACACACACACACACACACACACACACACACACACACACACACACACACACACACACACACACACACACACACACACACACACACACACACACACACACACACACACACACACACACACACACACACACACACACACACACACACACACACACACACACACACACACACACACACACACACACACACACACACACACACACACACACACACACACACACACACACACACACACACACACACACACACACACACATACACACACACACACACACACACACACACACACACACACACACACACCCACCACCCACACACACACACGCACACACACACGCACACACACACACACACACACACACACACACACACACACACACACACACACACACACACACACACACACACATAAACGATGTGATCACAAGGCTTCAGCGACGCAACGATGTAATATCGCATTAAATTGATTTCTTTAAGAAAGGCGTGTTCCTGAAATTGGAGTTCTTTTATGAAAGGTAAACGTTATGTTGTTTTAATTAGGGTGCTCAAATTTGGATTGTTTGTTGAAATATCATGACCGCTCGGAGCCAGTCTCACATCTACCCACACGATTCATATTTTGGTCCCGTGTGGAATACAGTAGAACTATTAGGACCGCCTTTGGGGCCAGTGCTAGGTGGTCTCAATAGAGAGGTTGGTCTCTATACAGAGGTTCATTTTGATAGTTTTATGCAGGTTAGGAACCGGGAAAAGTGGTCTTATCATAGAGGTGGTCCAGGTCCTATTATAGAGGTAGTCTTAAATTGAGGTTCTACTGTACTATTTGATCCATCTCGGACGTTTACTTCACAACACCTTGCATCATTTGATCTAAGGTGTTCAAATTTGGTTCGACACTTGAAAATGGTGACTACTCATACCCTTTTTCAAATGAACAAAACAGAGGCAGAAATACTAAATGTGGTGTATGAAAATGTGATGTGCTTATAGGAGCGGCCCGAAAAACTCAAAGTATTGGTATGGGGTGGGGGGTGGGGGTGAAAGTTTCAAAGAAATTTAGATGGAGGACTGAAAATCATACCATAATGACTAAAAACCAGTTTAATGCTACTTGATACTTAATTGATATACGTATTTTAATGGTCCCATTTTTGTAAATGGTAGCCCATTATGTCAGTCGCTATCTACATTATTACTTTAAATGGTGATGACATTGTACTGAACAAAATAAAATGATGTGACTACCTGTAGAGTGTAGACCAATACAGAGGTTTAAAAATCAAATCTAATTTTCTTGTCTATAAAAGTCTGATGTTCTTTTTAGAGACGGCCCGAAAAAATCGAAGTAATTGAAGGGGGTGAGGGCTGAAAGTTTCAAACAATGTAGGAGCTTTTCTACACAATACTTTAAAATGGTCTACCCCATTAAACATATAACTCACTCTCATTTGCCCTATTAATTAATTCACTTCCCAAAGTGTTTCTATTACATGTTATACACATCCAATATTTAACATACATCACCACCTATGGATAGAAGCGAGGCTAAGTACCCTTCAAGAGGCGAGGTTAACTTAAGTGTTTGTACCCTTCAAGAGGCAAGGTTAACTTAAGTACTTATACCCTTCAAGAGGCAAGTTAACTTAAGTACCTATACCATTCAAGTGGCAAGGTTAACTTAAGCACTTATGCCCTTCAAGAGGCAAGGATAACTAAAGCACTTACACCCTTCAAGAGGCAAGGTCAACTTAAGTACTTATACCCTTCAATAGGCAAGGTTAATTTAGGTAGTTGTACCCTTCAAGAGGCGAGGTTAACTTAAGTACTTGTACCCTTCAAGAGGCAAGGTTAACTTAACTACTTATACCCTCCAAGAGGCAAGGATAACTAAAGTACTTATACCCTTCAAGAGGCAAGGTCAACATAAGTACTAGTATATACCCTTCAATAGGCGAGGTTAACTTAAGTACTTGACCCTTCAAGAGGCGAGGTTAACTTATAATTACGTACCTGTACCGTACAAGGTCTAGAAGTTTTCCATTATTTTGACATTACCTGAGCTGATTGAGTATCTCATTTTTACTGTAAGTTTTTCACTCCATTTCTAACTGCAGATTTTCACTTCAATTGTGACAAGACAAGTGTTCCATCACTATTTTGTTAAATTCCGATACTTAGATAGTTAGTTATATTATGAAGAAAATTTTGTAAGTAATAACCCATTAACTCTTAATAAGTATTTTCAATAAAGTAAAATGAGACCAATACAATTATTAATATATGAACGTTCACTCTTATTCACCGTGCTTGTACTACATGTATGTAAAAGTATCCTACTTTCACAAGCTATATGTTGTAGTAAACAAAAGATTTTGTTTAAATACGTGAGTATGATGAAAAGAAAGTGGATTTACACAAGGGCAACGCTAATGTTGTAGGTTTACTTGACATTTGTATCAAACCAAAGGCAAACATATTTACTTCGAGTATAAAAGGCTTGTCTAAACTAAGTTTGAGACGTCTGGAGATTTGTGAATGTTGTATAAATCAATTAATCATTTTATTTTACATTTCATGGCATCATTTATGCTCTCGTACAAAGTTTGCTATCTGGAAAAAAAATTACTGCTGCACTTACAATACTGTCATGTCGACCATTCTTAAGATTTGATTGGCCAGTTATACTAAAGCAAAAATAAAGCCTAAAACAGAGGCCCTAGCTCCCAGGTGTCTGTGCCCATTAGTTACCCTTCCATATAATAATGGTAATGTGTATGGCATAGTGTTTGTAAACCATAGTAGTATACATACCACACACATGATGATGGGGCCCAAGTCCTTTGCTTCATTATTTTGATCTAAAAGGAAAACTACAATTGTGTTTACCTATAGATGGTCTAAGCCATTCATTGTAGAGAATTATCTTTTTATTTGATTTTTCATACGGGAGCTTTTGAAAACGCATTGCACACTTTCTCAGACTTAAATGTCAACCTAAACACCTTGTGTCAAATTGTCACACGAATGTCGTCACTGAATTAAGAAGTCGGTAAATAAAAGCTGACGATTAGATACAAGTGAAGCCTTATGTACACGAGATTACACGGTCTTGGGTGACAAACACTTCTCAGTATGATGTATTAATTTTCAAGATTCTTGACAGGTGAAAATTACTGTAAACATGCAATTTTTAGAGCGCCGTATATATTCATAGTTCCATATACGTTATTATAATGTTATTAAAGCTATCCATAGATGTAATGTTTCCACCATACACGTACTTGTCTAGTGAATAAGATAACATCTACCAACCGTTGAAAGAAAGACCCAAATACTTAGCTAGAGCAATAGTGTAATGGTCTGGTTGTGTCGCCAGTAATTATGTAATTTGCAGCACGCTAATTTGCATACTATGTAAAAAAAAATACTAGATTGTCAATATTCTGCTGTATTTTACTGGGATTACTACAATTTCAGTATACAAACATAATAACAAAATGAAATCGGTGTGCCCAAAAGTATAAAGTATCACTTTACGGTAAAGATACTCGGAAACGGGAATAAAGTTGAGGGGGTGTGGCGGCGGCGGCAAGAGCTGATATATCTGCCGTCTGTCGGCAAGGCGCTCCATGGATCTGTTCCGAGACTGCGTCAAGAGTGTGTCCTCCGCCCTGAAGAGTTCGTGTTGCTGCTGCCTCTCGCTTCGCTGCTACACCTCGCCACGTGCTCCTGACCCCAGCAACAACGCCAAGCAACTTCGGGAGAACCAGGACATGGTCCTGGTTTTGCGTCTGCCCGTCAATGCTGAAGTTCCAAGTAAGTTAACTGCGGTGTCCGCCTTGCAGTGCAAGCGTTTGTTGTGTGCATACAGATGTGAGGGTCTCGGCGCCCGTGTGCTGTTCACACAAAGTGGGTGCGAGGGTGCGTTTGTGGATGTGGGTATGTTTGTTTCCTGTTACTCCAGGATACTTTTGGTGACCCCCCCCCCCTCCAACACACACACACTGGCAAATTTTGCTACAAGTTGTTTAAGATGATTGGAATGTATTGCAGGGCCTGTCTACGATAAAATACTATCAGTCTCCAAAAACAACTTAAGCATCTCTGCATGCATTCCACCAAACACAATGGACATGGTGAATAGGTTGAGCAGGGTTGGGTCGATCGATTAACCTGATATTGCAGTGGTGTAGTTTAACTGTTGGCCAATTAGTAGCCAACGCAGCTAGAAAACATAATAATAGCAATAACGGTGATACTGACTGTCATAATTGACTCTACTGCTGCATCACCTTCCCTTTTTACATTTCATAGACGTATAATAGTCTTAGAGGAACTAATGCACTCGTTCTTTTCATGCAAATATACAATTTAGTTCGTTCCGATTGGCTAGAGGATGCAGTAACTTTGTGTTTTTGACGGTGGTATTGATAAATGGCATATAGTCCGGGTCCAAAGTCCATAAATTTGGACTAACCCGGCTTTTGTTTGGCAGAGATTTTTCTCTTTAGATAATCTTTTTATGTGGTCCCAACTAACATTTCCAGGTGGGTGTGGAATTCTTACCATTGGGCAAACTCTCAGAATTCAAGATGGCGGCCAAAATGGCTGCCAGGCTAGTAGAAATCATAACTTTTGAACTATTTGACACAGAATGGCAAGTAATACCACTTTTTCAATAGTTTTTAACATCAGTAGTTCATTTCCTATGTTGCTTTTATGATCTGAGGTTACAGATCCAAGATGGCCGCCAAGATGGCCGCCACTCAATGAGAAATCATAACTTTTGAACTATTTGACGTAGACTAGCAAGTAATACCATATTTTCTATAGTTTTTCTTTTCAATCAGCAGTTCATTTCAAATTTATTTTGTTTTTATGATTTGAAGCCCAAGATCACTGACAAAAAGGAAGCTACTATAGGCTAAGCTATTGTGTGTTTTAATATCAGTTAAATTGTGCTGTTCAACTTATTCCAATGCACAGTGGTGTAATATCTATATTTTACAATTACCAATTATAATGATCTAGTGACAATCCTTTTGTGAAATTCAACCTCAGGTTCATGATTGCATTCTATGTCATGGTGACGTCATTACTCGAATTTCAAACAAAGAAATCCTTGCATGTGTATCACTTCTTCCTGTTTGAAGACTTAAAACTCACAACGTGATTTATCTCATAACTTTTTCACCCGTTTTCAACCTACATTGGTGTGCTACCTTGGAATACCTTATCGAGTGATAGATGGATTTTGACTTCAAGGTTTAACTCGTTGTTGTGTTAACGGTGCAGACTCATGGCTGACGTTCAAATTCAAGTTGCCTCGCTAGCTTTGGTGACTAATAGGCTCAGATCCAGGACGCCATATTGAATGGCTATTCAGCGCAATATCAGGGCTACCTGACAAGGCCTATGTGCATACCCTGCCATCGTACCTCGCCGAGTAACAGAGATATACGTTAACAAAACAACTTATTAGTAAAGATGTGGAGGAATTCTTGAAGGCTCACGTGGTCTCTGGACTGGACAGCCACCAGGTCCCTCAATTGGATAGGGACATCCTTAAACAGCTGTGCCCCAGGCGTAGCAAAGTGGGAAACATTTCCCATGCCCAGTTGAAGCCTTCCGCCTCTTATGGATTCCACCTTGGATCCATCTTGGATGTATGACCTCAAATCATAGAAACAACATCAGAGAAATGAACTTCTGGTGTAAAATACTATTGAGAAAGTGGTATTACTTGCTATTTTACATCAAATAGTTCAGAAGTTATGATTTCTTATTGGTGGCCATCTTTGATCTGTAATCTCAGATCATAAAAGCAACATCAGAAATGAACGGCCGATGTACAAAACTATTAAAAAAGTGGTATTACTTGCCATTCTGTGTCTAATAGTTCAAAATTTATGATTTCTAATTGCTTGGAAGCCATTTTGGCCGCCATCTTGAATTTTGAGAGTTGCCCAATAGTGAAAATTACACACCCACCTGGAAATGTTAGCTGGGACCGTATAAAAAGATAATCTGAAGAGAAAAAACCGGACTAATAGCAGGCTCATGTGGATGCAGCACCGATGAATCAATTGCCATTATGGATACATGTAATTATAATTGTTCTTTTAGTTACCATAGCTAAGCAATCAGCGAGGTGATTTGTGGAACTGACGGTATATCTATGGATTAAGGCAATAACAGAACTGTAGCAATTAGGCTTTTAGTGAACGTTAGTTTTATCTACCAAAAGCTAACAGTACAGTGGAACCTGTCTTATGTGGACACCTTCGGGAGAAGTGAAATGTGTCCACATAAGACAGGTTGTCCACATACAACAGGTTTGACAGGTTTTGACAGTTTGTCTGGTGATAATGTGTTTTTGCAGTCTATTAAAGAAATTTACCCTTTTGTGTAATGATTACTTATTTAAGTGATACTGTTGTGAAAATATCAACAAAAATAATGTTCATTGTAATTTTACTTGTGGACTTAATATAAATTCTTCATAGTTACGCACCATCATGCGACAAATTATATCTGAAAGTTTTAATGCCCAGGATCAAGTGACTAACTTACGCATTAGCATTGTTGTTTTTATGTACAGATGTATTGGTGAGAAGAAGGTCTGAATTAGCACTAAAACAAAGCAATGCTACCAAGTGACACGAGTTGTAATTTCCTAATTAATATTTCGCACAAACTTTTTTTTTGGTTCAAGCTATTTTTCATTCGACTGGTGGCTTTGATAAACTTCTGTTGGATTAGAAGCACCCGCACCTCAAAGCTCGCTCCATCTCTGGTTACGTTTGGTTAAGGGGAAGCTCACTTAAATTCTACAATTTCTATTTGCTCAAAAGTATGTGTAACATCCTGATAAACACACCATATACACTAGTGGTGGGTAATCTCTAAACTACTCTGCAAAAACCAAAACAAAAAGCAAAAAACAAACAAAAACAAATAAACAAAAACACGGCAAAAGCATTCCGGTTGACGCTGTGTGGTTAGGGTTGGCTAGTGAATCATATACCAATTTACAGTACATAAAAAGTGTATTAATATGTTAGAATGTTAGTTAAAGCTATTTAATATGTTAACTAACGCTATTTAATTGAATTATACAATTGCTTCTTCCAACAATTGTCCAATAAATATTTAAAAACGTTCTTAAAAGCATCTTTGACATTTCGAATAGTACCGGTACTCAAGACCACAGCACACTACAATGTAAGCTGGTGCAAATAGTTCTAACTACAAACTACCAGTGGAATGCGACAAATATTGCCCCTTTTTCCAATAGGTACAGGCATAATTGAAACAGATGAAATATGGAATTTGTTTTAGCAGTTTGTGGACACCAAAGGCAACAGCATTCATGAATGTGAGTTATGGACTATGTCTTCTGAAAGAGTCTTTAGGATTGAGTAAATTGAAAATGAAAGAATGAACCCTCTTTCATTTTAATAATTGAAAATCTTTCAAAGCCACTTTCAAAAACAGATCAAATCCATTGATACAATAGCTTTTGGAGGACACCTGCCCGCCACTAACAGCAATATAAGGATTGTTTACTTATATCGCTCTCTAGGTAAACTGTATTGTTATTGATGGTGGATAAATGCATAATCATCAACTGATCATGGTGATAATAACATGATGCTTGAATGGTGAATATTGGAATAAGACTGCTCACGATTACATGAACTGGCACTGATGTCTACAAATCTGGTCTTTTGACTCTTTTTGTGTATTGTCTCACCACAGGCTCAGCCACTAATGAGACAGACCTTCAAATCCGTATAAATATATTGTTGTTGTCATGTATAATTGAATTTGTTGTCCTCAATCTGAAATCAAGAGGAATAACAGATTTTCTGTGAAAGTAATTACAAAGCACATAATCTGATTGGAACACGGTCGTATAATAGCATTACGGTGTGAAAGTATCAGCAAACGGCAGATTATATAGTGTTTTTGTGGTGAATAATATAAAAAATATATAAAGAAGTGTATATTAGGAGAAAATCATATGTGTCCTCGGTTATTTGCATGGAGGTGTTACCCTCATTTGGCAAAATACTTCCTATTATACAAGCCTGTCTATTTATGCCCTAGAATATTATGGCATCACTGCGTGTGAAAAGATTACCTATTAGAGTCTAGCGTTGGTGTAGACTACATTTTACGATGTATTCGTGTTAGGAATTACAGACCCATCATGGGGTAAACCTCAACAATCCATATAGCAGTTTGAAAAATTCATTCCAGCACGAAGAAATTATTTCACCAATATAGTACATTGTGAATGACGAGTGTCACCAAAAGAGACAAGTAAAGCCCGGTCCACACCGCTACGACTACAGACCTTATATTACATACATGATCATACATATCTATACGAAACGACTTCGCGAAGGACAAAATCGTGGCTCGGCAGATGAAATGCATATTTACTGAGAATATTGTTTTAATAACGAATTTTGTATATACATTAAAAATGTATATGTAAAAACGTAGAACCAATATTTATTACTAATTTTTCGTAAGGAAGCTCACTAAATTTTGCCCTTTTTTATTTTACCCCTTTTGATAGGTATATGCATGGGCTCCTGCATCATGGGTGTGTATGTGTGTGGTATGTGTACTACTACGATTTACAGACACATTACGACTACTATATAGAAAGGGTATCTAAGGGCCATAGAGACCTGGGAGCCAGAGCATCCGTTTTAGGTGTTGTTCATGCTCTAGTGTATACTTCATCACTTCACACTATTGAAATAATCTGGCACAGTTCTATGCAATTACAATTTAAATATTTCCACAAATATTCGATAGCTTTATTTTATATAATAGTAGTAATGTGTATGGTATGGTGTTTGTCAATTATTATAGTATGCATACCACTCACACATACCCTCCCATGGTGTAGGGGCCCATGAGCTGGGCATTTCAAGGCGTGAGCCTTGTGCAGGTGCGTCCATTCGTGTGTAACACACTGGCTGGGCAATTGCACACTTTCAATCAGAACACTAATCACAAGGGTCAAAGTTCTGATTGCTTACTCCAGAGAAATCTTAGTAGTGACCGCCTAATGAGATATATTGTGTGTAGGCAGATGTGTGTATTTGTAACCTTGCTTATTGGGCCTAACGAGCAGGTCTTATAAATGGACATGCAAAACAAATAATGTTTGCTATATTTTTGTTTTCTACCCCATGATCAGGACCCTATGAGACACAGGTTATTAGGTATGCAATGCGTTAAAGCTAAACTGTATCATACGCACATAAGGATGTGCGTTTTCTTCTGCAAGATTATCTACGTCACTGACTTATTAATTCACTTCGGTAGGAGAGTATTTTAATCAATTCCTATCCGTAAGTGTTATTTGTGGAACATATATTTATGTTAACCACATGTATGGTCCGTTACAATAAATCATGTTTTCTTTGAACTAAGATATTACGTCTTTTTTTCAAGCGACGAGGTTGAAATGATGGTAGTAATGGGATCTAAACATGAAAATGTCGTTTTAAAGAAAAATCAACGAGCATAAAAAATCACATGCAGTTTACTTAGAAATCATTAGTTGAGATTGATTACAATTGAAGATGTTGGTGGGATATACATCTCTATACATAAATTTTGCTAATTCGGGCAAAGTAGCTATAAAAAGAATATCGGTGGGGCAAAGTTCAAGAAAAAAGTTCACATGTAAAGATTTACCATCACAATGTCACAGAACATTCTGTTGTTTTCCAGAAAGTATACTCGCATTAACCCACTAACCTCCACCATGAGCTTATGGAGGACATTGCGAAATTAATAACATATCATTGTAATGTTACATGAGCCCTGATGCTATCTAGTAATGTTACAATGATAAAAACTTTGGTAAGAAATTACGACTGCGGCTAGAAACTAATACCCTAATACTTATATATGAATTGCTTACATTTAGTCTTCTAATTTATGTAATTGTGAATTGATCTTATCTGGTAGCTCGTTTTGTGAATGTCAAAGAAAATGACAGAGACCGCCAAAGTATTTCCTGTACATGCCATACACGTGTATACTGTCATTTTGTTTTATCTAGTTAGTGTTGGACTAGCACCGGTTAAACGTTTCTGATAGAACAATGGACAGGGAAAGTTTAGTTTCACATAACATGAAATGCTAGAGTTGAGAAAATAACCTCAACATGGTCTATGAATCAAATATACGCCGATGTTTACTTCTACGTCGGAGTCTCTTGTTGAATTTCGTGGGTGAATTTTCACTAAAACTGAAACTCCCACTTGAATACACTGCACCCACAATGAATATGAGGACTCAACCACGAGTCCACTGATGGAACCCCACTGATTAGCGTGACTAATAGCAAATAATCGCGGAAATTTCAAACGGGCTGTGAAGAAGCAATCATCACAATCCTTCTCCTGGTCCACTTCTGGAAAAAGCGTTCAGGATTGATAGGCTTTGTACCGACACAGCCGTGCGGGCAAACACTCGGTGTCGTCAGCGAGTTACAGCGGAACCTCTACATGTGCAAAGTACCCAACCCTCGTGTATAAAGAGACCACCTCTATCATAAAGCCACATTTCAAGAGCCAAGTAACAAGTCTTCGTAAAAAGACCACTCTAAACCCCAATAAAGAGAGCACCTCTATTGAGACCTCTTAAGTCCAACCACTGGGTGACCATGGTCCTTTATATTTTATTTCACGTGACTATAGCAACTGATTGACAATTGTCTCGTTAAAAATTGCAAGTGGCCACAGATTTAGTAGAAATAGTAGGTCATGGTATCTTCACCTGGAGAACGGAACCCCAATTTTGTAGACACTCAGTTTATTTAGACAGAGTAAGGCTAAAAATGTTTGTGAAATAATTGATTCGCAAATTCCAAGATCAGTTGCGAAATAGTAAAATTAACTAACCAATATCGCCTTGATATTATAAACTTAAACTTGGTAGGTAGATACATGGGGGGTTGCGCAGGGGATGCGCTACCCCATTTTCACAGTATTTCATATTCATAGAGTTTTTGGCATGTGCGACATCTATTAAGCATTGAAACCCATGAAATCTCTGTAATGCGCCCTCCATTTTCCAAAAACCTGGATCTGCCATTGAAAATTGCGAAATTAAATAGCTGCAATCTAATTAATAATTCATCTTGTATCCGAAAATTAGGTATAGACTTTCCTTCACTACATCAAACCTCAATCAAATACTCCAAGAAAAGTAAAATAGGGATGTCACTATTGTTGTTGAAGAGACCACAAATTAAAATTACACCAACGTTCATTTAGTCTGTCATACATTGCACTCACAGTTGCAGTAAGTTCCTACTTAAGTTTGGCAAATGTGATTCTAGCAAAGTGCAAAAGAGTGTTAAAACTAGGCAAGTGGTGCGGTGAAAGACCACGTGTTGCTTAAGACGGTAACAGCTGAGATATGTGCACCATGAAAGAAATATTTCTCGATACACATATTGCTTAGTCACGTAGATGAACCAAAACATTATTTTTATCATTATAATCACACACTCGTCTTCGTGATGATGTGTATTGAACGTCACCAATTAAAGAAACTATTTTGGTGTATTGCACTGTATTTTTTTAAAAAAGATTTCCCTTATACAAATGACAATGAATCACCAATTGTGCAGTAATTGCGAAAAAGGGGCAATGCACTTAATACTGCTGTGAGGAAAACGTGCAAATGTATGTCTCCCAGACACCAGCTCCTTTATCTAATTCTACATCTTTGTGTGTCGTGAGACAGGAACAGTTGTTGAACTGCATCGCGTTTTAGAAATCTCATTGAGGAACAGAAGACGAGGCGAAAACTAGGCCGCGTTGACATTTGGGTTACGTGCTGTGTGTCAACTCAACTCGATTGAAAAATAGGCGAGCAATACCGAAATTTCATATTCTCTTAAGGATACTGATTAGAGAATTACCATACCATTGACTGGCTTTCAGCTTAAAAGAAGAAGAAAGCCCAGAAGAAAAACGCCCCCACGGTAAAGTCATAATTCTAAGCTACAATGAAGTTATGTTATATGATCTTATATTTCCCTCCGTTGAATTTACAATCACAAACTTCTGCGGCATCGATCTATTTATAAACTATGTCGCCAGAATAGGCTATACGGCCAAAAGGAATGTAAGTATTGTCATCACTTCGCCCATTTAAGATAAAGCTACCAGCACCAATCCATTGCATACAACGTTTGCCCGGGCTGAATAGCATGAGATTGTCACCACCTACGCACGAATTCGTATATGCAATGACATGAGATCGTGTTTTAGATTATTCGCACTTATTACTCTAGGCGAGAAAAAAGAAGTGGCATAAATTTAGAGCATTGGATTTCTGGTTAAGTTTTGTGTCTTTTATGTAAGTTGGTGGAGCTAAGTACGATTAGAGCACTCAAACTCCAGCTACGCGCGTGTAGCTTCGATATGAAACAGTCCAATGCAATCTTATAAAATTTCAATCGCACAGGATATCATTTTATATGATGCAAGAAACGAGACCTACTACTATGTCTTAAATGGATGAACGTATAATGACCCTATCCCATAGATTTGACAATTAACGGTCGGTGTTGGGGGTGGGGGTGGGGGATGGGGGTGGGGGTGGGGGTTTGGTCAATTTTTAGATATTCCACTTTTTTGTGGGTCTAATATTCTATCTCATGCTCTAAAACTTTTCATATCAGAATTCCACTATTTACTAGTTAAATGTTGCATTAAAAAGATAGGCAGCATATTTCACACATCAATTAATATTATGATTTACATTCCTGATATATAATAAATATTATTTTATGGCACATATAAGTAATATTTGAATAAATATAGCTAAACACTGTGTAGATATTCTTCGATTATGTCACACATTTGATATTTCCACTTTCGGGGGGCAAGCATAAAGAGAACACTGTTCCACTTTTGCGGAGCGTGACAAAATGTACATCATCCCTAAATAGACAAATGGTCTCTTCATGCAGATCTACTATTACAGAATTGTTCTTGATATAAAAAAAATGTCTTAATTGGAGTAGGTTCATCTGGAAATAACACTAGATTTTAAATAATCAAATCATGCACGCGTCATCTACATCAGTGCGAACTCAACAATCTTCCCAAAGTTAGCTGAACTAAAAAGACCTACTAACTGCACCACTAACAGCGGCGACCGCGGCGGCGAAAGTCCCCCCGCCATACCTTTTGCTCACTGGTAGAAGAAGTCGCATAAATGTGAGGCACTCGAGCCGCCGCCGCCGCTCTCTCACCGGGCACAGACATGGCAGCACCAGCAGCAGCAGCAGCACACAAACGACGTGGTCACCACCCCGCAACCAGCGCCGCGCAGTCACGCGCCCCAGTCGCCTCCGCCTCAGCCTGGGCAGCAGTGTCTTGGTGGATACCGTCAGTAACGGGTAGGTGCCGGCCACGGACTACGGCGGATAGCGGATAGATGATTTTGTATGGGACGAGCTGTTATTTAAAACGTTAACAATAACTTTGGCCGCGATTATTTATGGAATAGAGTTGGTTTAGTTTTTCCGCTTCTCAATACTCAAAGGTGTATTACTAATATATGCGAGCCAGCGAGAAGTACTCACTACCTAGGGGTTATTATTTCGTTTAATTGGTGTTATGACCACATATAACAATACATGAAATATAGTGACAATAAAAAAAGTTGCTGGGCATGTTTTAATGACTAAATTGGCAGACAGCATTTCGTTTTGAAGGCGTTTTGTAAAACATACTGCTCGTTTTCGAAACACTAAAGAATGTGTGCGCTATGCAGTTGCAATTTGTGTTGATGCACGTTGCGGTTCACCCGAGGATTTGTGCTGGTATACACATGAGTAGGCTTACTTTTTGGTAGAATATACAATCGCACACTTTAAATGTCAATCAACTAGGCGGGGGGGCTAGAATATAAATTGTGGTTGGCCCCGTTTGTCTTACTTATTGTGCAAACATGTATGCATTATTAGTTTCGTCTAATCTCCATACTATAAACTCAAAGTTTATTAAACGAACACAAATAAAATATCAACTTATTTGATATATTTTTCTTTATTGCTATCCGTTCAAGATCATCTTTTGCCTTGTGAATGTTGGTGCGATATTTTGCCCTATTATTTAATTGCTTGGACTAAATGTGAGAGAGCAATGACAACCACCTCGATTGTAATCAGTGTTCGGCCTCGACTGACGATTGTAATGCCGTGTGTCTAAAACATAAAGTGTTGATGGCTGAAATTAGAGCCAAATTGAAAACAAATGGGTTTTTGAATTCCCGGAAGTCAACGGTATAGTATTGTGGTTTAGCTCTAATATTAGTTTTAAGGCCATGGACTCGGACGACATATAATATCAACTACTTAGGAAATAAGTTGTATTTTTAGACACAGTCAAACATATATATTACACTAAGCCAGTAACCCGAAGCATAAGATTCAGTTTTAAACTCGAGCTAATTGAATTGCCTACACAATACCTTGACAAAATTGTATCCGATAATTAGTTCAACACCACTCGTTTGCCCTGACGTAAGAAGCACGTAATACACAATGGCAATCTCAATTCAATTCCGTATTGCTTCTATGGATATAGTTTTAATGACTTCTATATTTCTAGAGGCGCGCACAGATATTTGTGAAAGTCCAAAGCTTGAGCACTTAAAACCCCCCTCAATGTTTGGACTTTTCAGGGCAACTTCAACAACTCTGTCGTCAAATATTGACTCTGTGGTCCAAACGAGTTTGTGGAAGGGTGGGCGGGCGGGGGTAGCAGCATCTCGACGTTCATCATCTTGTATCTACTTGTCTTTTTAGTAAAAAGAATTGATTGTGCCATACTCAGTAAGCTTCTGAAAATGCAAACCAGTGGTCATGTGTTCATTGCGATGTCGTCTGACATTCTATTAAATGTCTATCAACCACTCATGTTCATGTGGCTCATTATCAAATAGATGACTAACTGAAGTGGGGTGAGTAGTAGTCGTCTGATCTGATAATAACCACAATAATGGCGGTTCATCAATATCGTCCTGTTGTTCTACCTATATATAGTTTATAAATGTTTGCCCTTTGTTGACGCCCTAGAAAGTAAGACACTCGAATCCATTGAATCTGACAGATATTTGTGTATGATACGCGAGGCTACAGTATTATCTATGGTGTGACGCAGTTTATAATGACACCACTTGAATTGCGTGATGGTGTAACATAGGGTCACCCCCACGGGTCATCATCTCCACACAACCCACAACCACACGCGCGAATGCACGCACACGCACACCCTATCCATGGCCACCTAAAATTTCCTACCTTTGTGTAAACAAAAACTTAAGCGACGAAAATCTAACTTAAAATGAAGCTGTTGCGCATCCTGATTTACATTTAATTTAACACTCCTACTAATTAATGCTTAAGTTGCAGAACTAGTACAGTAATAACAATTCATGTCGGACCCCAAGAGAAGGTTACACGGATCCGCGTCGTACCCCGGAATGGCATAAATAGTCGTTGTTGTTGTTTGTGTTTATTAACAGGATTGATTGTAATAAGGATGCATGAGAAGGAAGTATGTGTATGCTCCTTGAAAGCTGTGACTTGACGTACCGATCTTGTGGATAGTCCAGAACTGTTCCTCACCACTACTACTCTACTAGTATTGAATGCTATATAATATGTCTTATTCACAGTGAAAACGACGAGGAAAATGTGGCCAAAAAAGCTTTATGAAGAGTATAAATTCTCTCTTAGCATCCAAGTCTACTAGATAATCAAGCAATTTACTGTACTTGTCTAATGCTATTTCTAACGGAGTGCATATACGTTTCAAATTCTCCGCCAGCTTTTGCAGCTCCTCTATTGTACTTCCTCAATTGTACTTAAGGCCTACTTTCATGTCATGACTGAGGTACAATATATACCAGGTGAATATAATTCATGAAGTTTTCATGACACCTTTTAGTCAAGATTAAACCTGATAAAAGACTGATGGCTAAGTTGGCCACAGGTAACCGTAAAATATAAGCATATTATTGACAGGTATTAACAGAACTAATACCACGAAGAGCAAAAAAAATGAAAATATTTACGCAGTGTCTGAGAATGAATAGTTAATTAAAGGGTATGGTATGTTACAGGTCATGTATCGCGTAATAATGTACACTGTCCACTCTAATGAAATGCCGGGAGCTATTAGTATCAAAAGACGTGCATTTATCAGCCGATGGATGTGTTCTGTTTTGACCACTGTTAAATTGAGTAGGGGAGCGATCATCATTAAGTGTACAGGGCGGGGCGGTCATTCGGTATTGACGAGGTAAAATAATTGAATGCCCTCCCTAACTCTCTACATTGAAATTGAATACCCTCTCCATCTGAACATTAAGAAACTGAGCGCCCCCCCCACACACACACCCCCCGGCCACACACCCGGAAAATATTAACAATGACCTACTTTCGTATTATAAAGTTTAATACTGGGCAGATTCCCTGAAAACTGTTTAAAATGTATTGCAAATCATTCACTGTCAATGGTCAATGAATACATATATAGCAATCTATTTGACATGTTGACATTACAATACAGTTAAATCCAAAACCATGCATATTGCAGGAATGCATCAATTCGTGACAAACGTGCATAAAATATTACCTTTTCAGTTTGAGAATTGAGTGCCCTCTCTCTTTGAATTAAAATTGAGCGCCCTCCCTTCTGTGGCTAGAGAAAATTGAGCGCCCCGCCCCCACCCCACCAAATGAACTCCCTCCTCTACAATTAATGATGGCCGCTCCCTAAAAAGCGTTCACTACGGAGCAGATGTGAAAAAGCGGCCACACCTGTGGGTGGAACCGTCGCCTGCTAATTACCACAATACGTCTATAGTAATTCTGTTACGTCAGCAGCTAACTAGAGTATCCGTTCAAATTAATACAATACAAGCCTTCTATTACAAGGCCTATAAAGATTTTTAGCATACGTGTTTAATACCTGTTCAAATCATGCAACATAACGGAAGCAGGACTATAACATTTTTTTAAAATCATGTCATTTGAATGTTCTATGATATGAAGTGAAGTAACATATTAGATATTCAAACCTATCGTGTTTAAAGAACTAAATTGATAGAAGCATTGAAATGATAGATGAGGGTGGGAGCGGGGCTGGCTGAGACACTTTTCAGTATTTATAAATCTTCTGATAAATAGTGAATTTTGTGATATTTTTGTTGTAGCGCACATTTCTGTTACCAGTTCATTTGTATCACATATTCACAATTGAAGGATTGAACCATTTTCTAAAAAAAGAGATTTAATTTGGCCACCCGCGTTGCTTCAACCAACCACACGACGGGGTTGGTTGACACACACAATAGGTGTGGTTGAGCCATTGTTTTTTCTAACAATTATTCAGGACAAAATATTGCATATATACTTATGACTCATGTGCAATAAGGAAAACGGGAAGAATAGGGGTGTGTTCTACTTAAGATATTTTCAGTTGTTAACTCAAATGTCAATTAAAGAAGGGCCTTGGGTCATCCTATCTACAGTTCTAGCATACGAAATGAATATTAAAGCTAATCAATGTAAATTCCAGCAAAGTATTTTTTGAACATTAACATTAACCCTAAAATTCGTTTTTTTAATCATAATTAACAGTTTTGGCACTGAATTATTTCTACAAAGTAAGGCACATTCTTCAAGCGCCCAGGCACTACAAACAGTGGCTCAACTAACCCCATGCCTTGTTTATCAACCAACCCTCAACTGCATTGGTAAAAAAAACACCAACTGCAACTGTTCAAGAATTCAAGTTCTTCAAATTAAAAACTAGCATTGTGTGACCAAATAATTCCTATTTCATATGAAATATTGTTCTAACCAATTGCTTATACCTATTTCATCTAGAAACCCATTTTAGCACGAAAAATGAAAAATACCACAAAAACAGTTTTTCTGTTCTAGATACTAAAATACTTGTTGTACTAGTCCGAAACGCTGACAACACGCGTGCAATGTAACAATGTAACAAAGGCCAGATCTATCTGCTAGTTTTTGAATTAAAGCAAGTGTCTCAACCCACCCATGTCTCAACCAGCCCCACCCTCCCCTACATATCATCTATGATTGAAGAACTACTGTTTTGTAGAAAAAGTGATGGACGTAAGGGAACGATCAGAAATAAGGATACCAGGGGGTCATCCATTTTTTGGGGCTCGAAGAAAAGTTAACCAGCCCCCCCCCCCACCTCAACATTTTAAAAAGTTGCGTGACCCAACCCCAACCCCGCTAAAGTAAAAGTCCTCTACATGTCCATTGCATTTGTACAGTTGCTAAAAGAAAATATTTAAAGAAATATACCGTAGCATGATAAAAAAAAGTCCGCCCCCCCCCCAAGGAATGAGCAAAATTGGACGACCGCCCCACCTTTTTGGACGAACGTCCCCCAGTCCACACACACACACACACACGCACGCACGCACGCACGCACGCACGCACGCACGCACACACACACACATCCACCCTGTATCATTTATGATCGTTCCCTAATCATTGTACTATTATGTTTTAAATGTTAACAAACTGCCAAGTGTAACACAAAAGTAATTTGAAGAATAATTAATAGAATTCACCATGCCTGGCATTGATACGTGCTAATAAGAATAAAGACTCTAAACAATAAGAGATAATGCTATCACACCCAAGTCAACTGCAGATGTGTGTCACAATAAGAAAATGTTGACTTGGATTTGAATGTGACGACCTTGTTTTCTGAGAATAATACAGTCGGCATTCAGGTGTGATCAAATGATGGACGGAATTAATCTATAATGAATCCCAAATGAGGCCAATTAAAGAAATAGATTCGGATACATGTGCATGACGTCCAATATAGTGTGTGATACGACACATATTTCCACAGCGTCTTAATATACGCTTTGCTCATTGGAAGCTCGCTTTAGGCATATTGACATCGTCACGAGAATACCAACAGAAACATCTAATAATGAAGATGTTTCGTAATTCCTGAATATTATGTTCATGTTACACCATTCAATTAGTTCAAGTTGCAAGGTATTACCACTAGTTTACTCAATGCAAATCTAGAACGTCAGTTACTAAAATAAAACACCTATAATGTCCATGTACATTGAATTTTGTTCAAAGCGCTGACTACAAGTAAAGTGTACACGAAGTTACATTTCAACTAAGGCTCGTTCACGAAGTTACATTTCAACTAAGGATCGTTCACAAATGACGTCACCCGGCAGGGGAAGGGGGGGGGGGGGGGGGGAGGGGAAGGGGGTGTAGGAAAATATGACAGGGGGCGGGGGTCTAGCACTTGGGTGATGGCACCTTTTGAAAAAAGTTGTTGTTATTTAATAGTATTTGAACTTACTTTCTGACATGTTAGGTGAGTTGTGATATATCTACTAGTTGAAATTACATTGCCATGTTTTTTGTTTATGTCATAAATACATTTTTAAAGCTATGTCTAATTAATGGACATATATATTCACATGGATTTATACAACGGCACAGTTAAAGCAATATTACTTAAGCAATGTCACGGAAGGGGGGCGTTGAGGCAAAGATGACGTCAAATTACTTACCAGCTGGGGGGGGGGGATCTGTGCTGTAAAGTTGACGCAAGGTGACACGGGCTGGGGGGGGGGGTAAAAAGGTGACGTCATGTGTGAACGAATCCCTATTCTAAGTATTTTTTGTCAGATAACTAGTTATTAGGCATCGTATATCTATAGATAATATCCGGTCAACATTTAACTCGTTCAATTTGTCGCTGTCTAGCATGAAGTTTTACTCTATGCACATGAATATTTTCAACGGGGCCAATTGAGTCAAATAAACAAAAATACTACAGACCTTCTAGAAGACACTGTGAACTTTACAGTACTCATTAGCGATACCCGCAGGGTGAAATTAACATTCGTGAGAGAGTTATGCCTCGTGCTATAAACAGGGTCAATTATCACCTATTCTGGTGTCTGTTTCCTACTATTTGTACTTTAGGCTATTTCTTGTTGTTCCGTATGTTTCCTGATTATATATGGTTGTAGCTGCGTTCACAAAGTAGATCATCTAACATTAGGGAAACATTGTATTCAAATGTCAATTTGTTTTGAAAAATACCAAGTGTAGCTTTGAAACCTACACTACAATATGTCATATCATTTTAAGTCAAGTATTTCTTGTACTTTCCTTGTATCCAATAATGAACAAAGAGCCCCCCTCCCCTTTTTGGGGGGTTGGTGGGCAGTGGAAGACAGTTACCATGAGACTAGGTTCATATAAATAAGAACACAATATACGTGTGATCTCTCTGCATGCAAGTTGCATGTAATTACCGTCCTTAATTCTGTGGCACGAAACATTGATAATAAAACATGTATAGCTAGAAGCTGCAATACCAAAAGATGCCAGGTAGTAGGTACCCCCAGTGTGCAGATAGATTGATTTTCGTTTCTATTATGGGGATAGTAGAATAGATATGTAGCAGGGAGATAAATTCACTGACAAGTCAAAGATGGTCGTGGGCACATATTTCATCATGTCTCAGAACAGGTACGGAATTGCGTTCCGTGTTGGTGGCACCCAGTGCCTTACGGGAAATCCTGAATCTACCAATGAAATGGAAATGCACCATATACCCTCTTATATATTTAAATTTAATTATATAAAAAGAATCTTCAATGCCAATATGCGTTCGACATCTAGTTTGGAAATAGTAGCGTGTACGATTTGGGTAGGAGCCTGATGTATCCAGGTCTCTAATGGGCACGTCGTTTGAAAACATTATATTCATTGAATCTGTATTTCATACACACAATCATGTGACAATGACATTTTCATGTTTCTAACGGGAGGTATTAGCAATTATGAGCATTCCGGGACAATACAAGACATTTGAAAGGGACAATATCACATTACGAACACGACGCACGCCAGTGGAAGAATAATCGGGCTTGCGTCGCTTAGGTTACGTTGCATCACTGCTGGCAAAGGGGGGGGGGGGGAGCAGAGGAAACATTACAGTGTTATGAGACAATTGTCCTATCACACTGTTTGAATCAACAGGAAACTTGCACCCACGCTCTGCAAACACTAGTTTGCTATTTACATGTCAATACGGCTGATTACATTGTAGTTTGCAGTGATCTTGTAAAAATACAGTTAGGCCTACCTGGAAATATGAAAGTAAAAGAATATAGGAATACGGAAGTTGTAAATGACTATTGGATTCCCGCTTGGGACCAATATATTTTAACAACAGTGTGCAAACAATCTGTCTTCATACATAAGATTCCATACTGTAGAATTGGGTTGACATCCAATTACTCTGTAATATGAGGGTCAATAGGAGTATTCATATTGTCCAAACATTACGTTTAATTAAATTTGTTATAATGTCCGTGGGTGTCCGTCAATGTAGGACACTATTTCACCATAACAATATCCGGAATCACCAGCCTTAGGTAATTACACGATCTTCAAATGTAGGCCGCCAGATTTCTAAAAAATAACCCCTTCGCACTCACGGCCGTGTTCAGGGGTATGGTGCTCTTTGAGACAATGCTTTCTAAGACATTATGAGTGGTTTTAGGTGATTAGTGTGTACATAAAACGCTATTGGCACCGCCTTCACAATAACTCAGTACAGACATCTCATCATGGTCTTCAATGCTATGAATTTAAACTACAAACTGTAAGGAACTCAACTACCGATGGCTGATTCAGTTGTGGTGGGCGTCGATAGAGTAGTTTTTAGATGATTCCTTCCAGCCATATAGTTCACTATTCTTTTTATCATGTTTCATCTTGAGCACTAGCTGGTAGTGCTGGCCCTGGGTTGTGTGCATTCTCCAAAAGAACTGACAGGCGGAGTCCCCCTCCCCCAGGAAAACCTGGATCTGCCCCCGCCAGCTACCTTCTTGAATGTATGTGGCATTGGTATATTCTGTCCTACATTATTAGCTGAGGAAGGCAAACAAAATTGAAAGTCTTAACATTTATTGTTAGGTCCTACTGTTTAATGATTCTTGTGCAGGTCATCTAAATCATGATATGGGAATATTTCAAGGATACACGTTGTACTTGTACCACAGATTAGTTTAACTAATCTGTGCTTGTACTATACAGGCCAGATTCTCATTTATCCAGTGTAACTAATTTCAGGAATGAGTGCTAATTCTCACGCGCATCTGTCACTACAGAAGCTGTTTGATTGTGAACAGTGAGCACCATGCATCACATTGTCTCGAGCGCGGAGACTTGCTAATTGATCCTAATTGTGACACAGCTAGGGCAGACGATTACGTACTCTTACGTCTGTGTTCTTCCTCCCGCCGTAGACATGATGCGACAAGGGCGTTCCTCCTCCACGGCCGTGTGCTGCGTGTGGGCCTGGCTCCTGTGCTGCTGTTGCTGCACCCAACTCGTCACGGCCGACTTTGAGCACGTGTGCTTCCTCGGTCAGGGGAACATGGGCCTGTGCGGCGAAAACCTGGCCGGAATGATGTCTACCGTGTGTGGCATGCCCGGCATGGGAGGCTATCACTCGGGCGGCAAGCGCAGCGCCATACCGGAAATGCGATCGCACCGTGAGTATTCTCTTCTCGGGTTATTGAAGTTTTGGTGAACATTTGAACATTCGAAAGATAGTAGGCTTACATGTAATAGATCAATATCTTTAGGTATGAAATGTAATTAAGTCATTGTTGTGGGATTCGAACGCACGACAGTCATTTGAGCCACAAAGAAAGAATATGGCCACTGATATTTTAGTCTCAGTTGGCTTCTACCCTCTACGATGCATGTGCCCGTGATTTGAGCCATGCTTTTTTAAACCTGGTTTCGGTGGAAGAGTGAACTAGTGAGTTAGCCTGAACTGCTAGGTGACTTGATGCTGTATGGTCGTGGGTTCAAATCCCATCAGAGACTATGTGATATAGTCCTAACCTGACTTGGAGTAATACGTCTAATGACTCAATTACATATAATCTTTAGATATGTTTAAAAAATTACATTTACTTGGTGTACAGTAGTTTGTTTCATATCAAATTTGTATCCATTTATTTTGCTACTGTTAACTATTGTCAAAAAGTGGATGAAGGGCGTGAATGTATTGATGATTAGAAATCCAGAAGTCTTTAGAATTTGTAAAAGAAGACGAAAAACTCGAATGGCAAATACAGTGCATGCAGCGCAGGTTCTTAGATTAAAAACCCGTTTCCACTTTCTTTCTTTGATGAGCTGATTCTTAGATGTTGCTCTTTGTCTTTATCTTATGTGCGAAATTTATGTGAGTCGAATCATTAGGAGTTCATTGTGTGCGTCTTTGAGTCACCTGTCAGAACTAATGAATGGCTATAGTTCCTGTGAGTGCAGCACGGGCATATAAATTATGTGAATGATAATTTTCTTACATCTATATATATTAGAAGTCGAGGTCTCACAAATGCACTTTTTTACAATGGTACCTTGGCATCTAGACCTCGATCGAGGTCTGGTAACCGACGCGGACTATTCTGTCAACAAAAGATAATGTAATTTAGAATATAACTTCTAATCTGTGTGACAGGTAGCAGTCGCAGTCCAATGCACCATATTATCACAGATTAGTTAATCTGTGATATTATTATGGAGCTATAAAAAATGTGAATGCCGTCCGTGAAACAAATAAGGCTACTTACCGTCATCTTACTTTAGGGAGCTCTCATTATTTATGAAGGGGGGTGGGGGCGGTCGGATTTATGTCATTAGCTTATACTGAAATTTTAACCCACCCGCTGGAAGTTGTGCAATCTAAATTTACCCCCCTCACATTTTGTGCATTGAAATATGGCTTTTTACAGGAATAGAATCAGATGACCTATTTCAAGAAATCTTCATTCCTAAAGAGGTCGCTCACAACTACTTAAAGAAGCGAGGCAAGAGGGGCAAATGGTTAGGAAGCAGCAGTCCAAATGGTTTCCAAGGAATCGTCTGCGAATGCTGTCACAACCAGTGTACATATGGAGAATTGGTTCAATATTGCGCAGCCAAAGGAGGGAAGCACGGTAAGAGGTCCGCGCTGCCCCTCTTGAAACTAGCGCCGAAGGTATTGCGAGGGGCAGGCCGAAGACGGAACGACTACAATGATGTTTTTAAACCTGTACGAGAGGATGAAATGTCGCAAGATGAGAATGGCAGTGGCGAAACATTGGAAGACGAGCTGTGGACACAGCCAAACGGTAACAACGGCGAGTTCGTGATTCCTGAAAGAATTCTGTTGGACCAGGAACAGTTTTTCAAAAATCTACTGAAAAACAAGAATAATTAAAGGAATTGTTTTGTGCATACTTGTTTTCTTTACACTTTTTAATTTTAACAGTGGCTGAAATGTGATATTGTCATTATTCAATAGATTGATAGTGGCTTTGAAAAGGTTGATTTTTTTTAACTCTAACCTGTACGTGTGGATTAAAAGTTGGAAAATTGCTAGGAAAATATTATAGTTAATTCGTGTCATGATAGAATCTCTGACGCATAAGAGGTATAGACTTTTTTTCTGTCTAGGGTGCATTTCTTCATTCTGAGATCCTTCAAAAGTGCGTTTCTAGAGTTAAGAGGTTCATGCATTTATATTTATATACACATATATTAAAACTTTCTATGAGGACTTCTGAACCAGACGACGCCACTTCGATCCCCGAACTCTCTTAACATGTACATAGAAAAGCTCGTCATTGTTTGATGAAAGGAAGATTGAACACTTTAAAAATAAACAAACAGTAGTGAACTATTTGTCTGTAGTACACATAGTATGTAAAGTTGGAGGCTGGCAAATTTTAGTATACAATGGTCATGTTTGAGGGATATTAGTGTGTAAATATTTATTAAATCAATTATGTAAAAGTTATTCTACAGATATTCGATCGACAACTTTTTGTATGAAAGATTTACCTTCCGGTGCCTATTTCTTTGCAAAGTATTGTACAACCAGCCAATTTATAGTTAACAGACAGTTCTTGATCAATTGACAAGCCTTGGCATAACATGAATGTCTTACTATATTTAGGTAGAGAAACGGCCGCTGTTGGTAAAGATATGTTATTGGGTGAAGATTTGTTCACTGTGTCAATTCGTGAGGTGTACATCTCATCACTGATGCTGTACATGATTACTAAATGTTCAAGCACACGGCCATCATGCTAAGCCAACATTCCACTGATTGACGATTAGCATATAGGCAGATCAAGGTTTTTGGAGAGAGTGGGAGGCGCACTTGAGGAAAAGGGGGGGGGGGCGCACAAGGGATTTCATGAAAAACCCTATGAAGATGAAGTGTTTTGGTGGGAAAGGGGGGCGTGGCCCCTGCGCCCCCTGGATCTGCCTATGATTAGACAGTAGGGCTGGCGCAGCATATGTAGTGAACTATGGTCGGACATATATACATTGCATGCTATTGTGGCTCACGCTCTCAAGTATCAAAGAAGATTCTCCGATGGAATGCATGACTCCCACACAGTACATGCAAAAAGTTTCACACAAGTGCTTTCTATGGTACTACATGTAACAGTTTTCACACACGCAAAATGTCAACGTTTTTCAATTGTGGAACTAAAATACAGCAACATAAGGTATTTGATATAACCAATAACTTTCATTCTAAGTTCAATATAACATTATAACGTTTTGCTGGTAGAATATTGTAGTTGGCTTTCAGTTTCTGTGCATGACTCAGGTTGCTGCTGTGGCAATCACTCTGTTGTGGGGTAAAACGGTTCGTTCTGAGTTCACTGAACACCCCCCAAAAAACCGGACATATCAAGCAAAATATGGAAAAGTCTGAACGAACAGTAACCCATCATTGAACAAACGTTCTAGCTTCTCGTGAAAGCGTTATAGTTTTTTTCTTCTGCCTTGATGGATGAGGGTAGGGGATCGAACTCTGACTGTCGAAAAAGAGGGCACGACTGCGTTCAACCTGGGTCGTGTGTCTGGGAAAAAGGTATTCACCATCTCTTAGCCTAGCATAGGCCTGTATAGACGTCTTATCTATAGCCAAATCGCTGGGCATCTTGTTTAAACCTGCTTTACACATCAGCGAATTCTGCCTACGTATCTCTACGTGCACTGGCGAACTGGCAAATACGTCAGGAAATTTTGAAATTGTTCAGAATTTTTGAACGAATATTCAGTTTGGTTAAAGTTTGCTTCAAATAGTTATGCTGCGTATAGGGATCGCAGAACATTCGCACATAAAAGTAACGCTTCGTTTGCCTCAGCAACTTGTCGTACCATGCATTTTTACTACGTTCAATGCCACCCATAGGCAGATCCAGGTTTTCGGGGGGGGGGGGAAAGGCGGGGGGGGGGGCACATTTAAGGAAAAGAGGGGGCGCACTTACAGGATTTCATGAAAAACCCTATGAAAATGAAGAATTTTGGTGGGAAAAGGGGGGAGGCGCCTGCCTGCCCCCCCCCCTGGATCTGCTTATGCCACCACAATACGCCCAAGTTGACGAAGTGACATGATAAGTGCAGATGCGTTGCACGGGTTCGCCCATGATCGCTCAAGTAAAGCGGGTTTTAAAGGACTGGATCACATTTTGAACTGCGCCGTTCCCTACAAGTACCCCAATTCAGTGGAATGCTGGCTAAAACGTACTGTTTTGATGATTTCCCACCGTTTGCCGGCCACACTCGATGCTGATTTTCCGAGAGATTACTAATCATGTAATTCTGTAATTATTTCACGATAAAAACCGTTGATACCGACGGAGAATAGACACGATGTATAGGTTGTGTGTGTATTTTTTTTAATTCAATTATTTTTTTTCTTTGGCGCGCGTGTGTGTTGGACCAGGCACGTGCTCAGCTTTTTTTTTGTAAAGGTGTGTGTGTTTGTGGTGGTGGTGGTGGTGGTGGTGGTGGTGGGAAGGGGGTGGGTGGGGGTGTCGGATTTTCTTATCATTGGCTATCATCCAATGAATTCCTTTATGAGATTTCCACCATGAGCATGGCATAGGTAATCTTATTGGAAGAATATGTCGCACTCAATGGGGGAGGGTTCAGCTGAGCACGGGCCTGGACTCGTTCGCTAACACTCACTCAAACCGCTAGGCAGACACCACTCGTGCATAGCTATATTGTTATCTTCACAGTGAAAATATACGATTACCCTTATTAATATCTGGATGTACAAACATTTATACAAGAGAAGTAAATCTACACTTGGAAATCAGCGGTATGGTGCATTATTATTATACCAATTCAAACGTGGAGATGGTACAAGTTCTTGTGCTACTTCCTAAGAGAAAAAATGTCTACGTCTATGATTAAAAGTTCACTTATCACACATACGTAATTATTATGTTTATGTTCATACATCAGCGTAGCCTATGGCAAAACAAAACAATACATATCTCACGTGTATGACATAATTTTGTATGTCTCAAATTAAGATTACTTACAACTATTTACGGGATATATGTGTCAATGACATTTAGCTACACGCGTATTTCCTTGGATAAATGACATTGTGCAATCAGACGTTTTATTGATGGGAGGATAATATGCTTAATTAATCTGCTATAATCCGATGGGTTTTGCGTGCCACTTTTCACGTAAAAGTTATTTAGTATAAGATGAATTGTAGAAAATGATTGGTGAGTTGTTCTTAGAAGTGTAAGGTTTATATTACTTAATCTGATGAGTTGATTTTTGCTATAGACACCGTCTATCACCGACCTTTACAACATAATAGAAAGAATAGAGGCCATTACAATCAAGAGATATGGCTAATAACAATATTCAGCAATAACGCTTATGCCTCTCAATAGAGTAATGTATTGCCTAAGAATGTATTTCATAGTGTGGTGTCCAAATGATTATGTATATTCGTGAATACGTATGATTTTAAATCCAAAATGTAGCACAGGCCAAGAGAGTTTTCTTCTTTCCATCGGCTATTGCGAGCAACCTATGAACCAATGTGGACTGTCACGGTCCACCATCACATGAAACAATGGGCATCAATTACCGTGGTAAGAAAATACCAGTCTACAAATATTATATGCACATCCCTTATTACCTTACATAATAGATGATTCTGTATAGAGTTTGATTAGAACATTTTTTTTTAAAGAATTAAAACAAGGATGAAAATCTCAAATCTTTTGCACTGTTACATAATCTTGATATATCTATGATTTATATTGTACATGCATATGAGTTATTCAATAAATAGCTTATACATCATTGCACCCTTATGAAAAGTGTAAAAGTTTATATTGAAATTTTGCAAACGTTCATTAATTCAAACGTATGTGACATTTGGAAATGAAAAGGAACTGAAGCATACTAGATGATGTGGAAATCTGCCATGCTTGTTAATCGTAACGGCAGCTATTTTTGTTTACAATAACAGTCGGTTATAGATGGTGAGGATGGTGTTATAGGATGGGATGATTAGACATTTTATGTAATAAAATGTAGAATTAATTTGTCGGCTGCATGTATTACCAATAAAGCATTTTAATATATCTGGTGTATTTATAGAACAATCTCATAGCATACTTTTGTGTTCGGTGTATTCAATCTTATTTATTGCAGATTTCAATTGAATTAACATCATGTAAATATTACTGGGGCATGTTGCTGCAAAGGTTCAATCTATAAATAAATTGTGTAATTCATTGTCTCAATAAAAATGGTTCATATTGGTATTTTGATTAACACTGTATTCAATGTTTACACATAATTGCTATACAATAATCTATTACACAGCTGATTTTGATAGTATACCTTTGAAATTGTTGCGCATTAGTGATACATAGATACCCTAAAAAAGTCTGCAATTTGGAGTTCTTTTATCTTCAGAAAATGCTCGCACCATTGGAGACCCATTTTTAAGTAAATTAACTCTAATAGAATCAACTCGATATTCACAATTTCATTAGGCTTGTGGGGTTATTTAAAATAATAATAATAATAATCGGGCTGCTGGTGACATATCAATAGTCATTTCTGTACTCACGATGCTCCAAATTAGTATTACGGGGGTCAAAATCTGTATTTTGTGGTGAACAGCAATAGGTCTATATCAATACTGGGAGTAATAAGAAATCCATAAGAGAAGTTGCAGAACTGCTATTTATGTTTGTCTGGGGTACTGTAACCAATATTCAGGACCAATCACAAGCACGTACTGGCCGTTCACAATTCTTTCACTATAGAGGAAATATTGAAATAAAAACTTTACCTCTCATTTGTCATTCACCATTTTATCGAATAAATATTCTATGTTTTACACCCTAACTTTTCATTTAATATCCAAGGTTATGGATTTAAAAACAAACATTCAATACTGTTTTTATTGTTTGAATCGATGGAAATCAGTACTGCCAACATGGCGGGTACTATGTTTATTTTTCCACAAACCATGTGTTGTGCGCTCAGTTCTTGGAAGTGTAGACTAGTCTCTGATAAATGACGTCATGGAATGAAACGGGTTTCGTTTAATAAGTCTTTGCAAGCGTACGTAAATCGTTCGGTACTGTTTTTAATAAGTCTTTGCAAGCGTACGTAAATCGTTCGGTACTGTTTTCACTAGATCGTGAAATGTAAGAAAAATGACTGGAAAAAAAGAAAAATGACTGGAAAAAATTATGTGTATTTTCTGGTGACAAATTTTTATATTGGTATATTAGGGGATGGGCTATAGTTTGATTAGGAATGGCTTTGGTCAACGACTGACGCTTATATAAAGCACAATCGAATGCAACCTTCTATAGTGAAAGAATTGTGAACGGCCAGTACATACAAAGTCTGCCTTATGGTTGGGTTAGTTTTAGTAAGGAATAAATGAAGAATCGCTGTAGTTCCAGAATGAATTTATTTGTCAGTACAACCCGTTCATCATGCAAACTCGATACAATACTTGTAATGTCTGACGTTCATATCAAACATCAATATATTACATTCCTCCACCCTAAACAATTTGTTCTCACTCAATAAGTGAACACTTTATTCCAGCCTTGCCTTATAGAACCTTTTACAGCTAATTTTAATTAAACATTTAAACTTACTTAACCAACTAGTACCGGTACATGAATGTTTAAAACAACAAATAACTTATTTACAAAATATTCCTTTGGGTTACTTAGTCATCCAGTATACTAGCACTCATCTATCAGTCTTTTAGAGCACTTCTCTCTCTCTGGTAGGATATCTCCTCACCAGGGGATTAGGTGTTTTTGGAGTATTCACAAGTACTGGACTTTTAGCCTCATCATGAGACTTATTGTTTGACATATCTACACTACTAGGTACAACAGGTACCAGCGATTTTTCCACCTCATTGGATAAAGATGGGCTGAAATGTGATATTGTCATTATTCAATAGATTGATAGTGGCTTTGAAAAGGTTGATTTTTTTTAATCCTAACCTGTACGTGTGATTAAAAAGTTGAAAAAATTGCTAGAAAAATATTATAGTTAATTCGTGTCATGATAGAATTCTGACGCATAAGAGGTATAGACTTTTTTCTCAATTAGGGTGCATTTCTTCATTCTTGAGATCCTTCAAAAGTGCGTTTCTAGAGTTAAGAGGTTCATGCATTTATATTTATATACACATATATTAAAACTTCTATGAGGACTTCTGAACCAGACGACGCCACTTCGATCCCCGAACTCTCTTTAACATGTACATAGAAAAGCTCTCGTCATTGTTTGATGAAAGGAAGATTGAACACTTTTAAAAAATAAACAAACAGTAGTGAATCATTTTACTGTAGTACACATAGTATGTAAAGTTGAGGCTGGCAAATTTTAGTATACAATGGTCATGTTTGGTGGATATTAGTGTAAATATTTATTAAATCAATTATGTAAAAGTTATTCTACAGATATTCGATCGACAAACTTTTTGTATGCAGCATTTTACCTTCCGGTGCCTATTTCTTTTGCAAAGTATTGTACAACCAGCCAATTTATAGTTAACAGACAAGTTCTTGATCAATTGACAAGCCTTTGCATAACATGCGAATGTCTTACTATATTTAGGTAGAGAAACGGTTGCCGTTGTAAAGATATGTTATTGGGTGAAGATTTGTTCACTGTGTCATTCGTGAGGTGTACATCTCATCACTGATGCTGTACATGATTACTAAATGTTCAAGCACACGGCCATCATGCTAAGCCAAATATTCCACCGATTGACGATTACATATAGGCAGATCAAGGTTTTGGAGAGTGGAGGCACTTGAGGAAAAGGGGCGCACAAGGATTTCATGAAAAACCCTATGAAGATGAAGTGTTTTGTGTGCAAGTGGCCCCCAGGCCCACGGATCTGCCTAAGTGATTAGACAGTAGGCCAAGTGCAGCATATGTAGTGAACTAAGGTCGGACATATATACATTGCATGCTATTGTGGCCTTCACGCTCATCAAAGTTAAGAAGATTCTCCTCTATTTGAATGCATGACTCCCACACAGTACATGCAAAAAGTTTCACACAAGTGCTCACATGTAACAGTTTCACACGCAAATGTCAACGTTTTTCACCTGTGGAACCAAAACAAGTGGTGCTAACATAAGGTATTTGATATAACCAATAACTTTCATTCTAAGTTCAATATAACATTATAACGTTTGCTGGTAGTAGAATATTGTGTTGGCTTTCAGTTTCTGTGCATGACCCAGGCTTCTCAAGCTGCTGTGGCAATCACTCTGTTGTGGGTAAAACGGGTCTGTTCTGAGTTCACTGGAACACCCCCAAAACCGGAATATGGTCAAGCAAAAATATGGAAAAAGTCTGAACGAACAGTAACCCATCAGCTTCGTGAAAGCGTTATAGTTTTTTTCTTCGCCTTGATGGATGAGGGTGATCGAACTCTGATCAAGTCGGAAAAAAGAGCACGACTGGGTCAAGTGTTCAACCTTGGGTCGTGTTCAAAAAGCGTGGCTCACCCGCCATCTCTAGCTCAGCATAGGGCCTGTATAGACGTCTTATCTATAGCCAAATCAATTGCCAAGCAATCTCAATTATATATGTTGGCGAACTGGCACCAGGAAATTTTGAACACCAGAATAACCATTAGATAATACAAGTAGGGTGTACAATGTCCAATGTCGAAATTCCAATATCAAAATTCAATATAGCATTAACACTCATCTATGTAACTCCATCTAAGCAATTTGTTAATAATAATTTAAATAAACAAACATTGCGCAATAGCATATTCAATGTTATATTAATCATATTCAAATACATGTTAATGTCCATGAATCTTTGATACAATTCAACAATAAAATCCATAGTAATGTTCCAAGATTTGTAGTTCACAATCCCATATTTGTTATCTTCTGAGGTGCACACTTTTAACTGGTCACCACTTTTAAGAGATACAATGATGTAGTTTGAATTACCAAATTTTATATTGTTAAGACCAAAATCTGAAGGAATAATAAAATCAGTCAAAAAGAGCGTTCTTCAAATGCGGGAATGGGTTTCAAAGGAGCCTTAGGAGGTGTCTGATTTGGTTTGCCAACCACTTGACAAGTATGGCAAGATCTACAAAATTTAACAACATCCTTCCTTATACCAGGCCAATAAAAATGAACAGATACTTTCTGATAAGTCTTGTTTATGCCCAAATGACCTGATAAAACATTCTCATGTGCCAGCTTTAGAATTTCAGATCTATAAGACTTTGGCACAACAATCTGGTGTCTGATAGCCCAATCTTCATCAGAATTTACATCTGGTGGTCTCCACTTTCTCATCAGAACACCATGTTTCTCATAATAACAAACAGGATTCTGTGACACTTCATCATAATCAACAGCCATGGAAAATAATTTAGAAATTTCTGGGTCTTTTTGTTGTTCAGCAATCATTTCTGACCTAGAAAATATTTTATTTTCACAAGGCAACTCATCAAATGACTCAGAATTTTTCTCAGAGGTTTCGACATTAGAATTTTCCTTGTCTTTTAATTTCAATCTCATGGATCGTGTCACAGCACAAACAGGATAAATTCCAGGAACTTCCTTTTCAATTGATCAACATGTGATTCCAGAGAAGGATTTTCAGTCACAATAGGATCTGCAAACACTTTCTTGCCTGCAAGGTCATTGCCAAGAATAACCTGTATACCATCACAATCCATTTTTTCTAACACCCATTGTTACATGTCCTGACACAAGATCAGTGGACAAGTACAACTTATGAAGAGGTGCAATACTATAATCATCTTCAAACAGACCCTTAACAAGTGCACCTAAACCAGTGTCTGTTTCATTTGTGAATGGCAAAACATCTGCCAAAATTACAGACTGAGTGCCCCAGTGTCTCTCAAATATTTAATTGGTTTAGCATCCTTCATATCACTTGAAAGTGAAACAAAAACCATCATGAATGAATGGCTCAAAACCCTCCATATTTGGTTTACAGGGGGAATTCAATTTCTTAACAAATCCACAAAGAGTACTAGATCCAACATTTTGTTCACAAATGGGGCTTGGCTCATTCTCCAAAGTACAAAGTGAGTTTGAGTTAGACTCATCCTCCAAATCACAAAAATGAGTTTGAATTAAACTCTTCCAAATCAAAAAATGAGTCTGAGCCGTTTACAAACAGAGTTAGACTCTTTAACAAGTGTGTCATGCACATCCTTCACAAAATTGGATACAGTTCCAAATTTAGAAACAAAGTTTACAGTAGTTCTACCTGTAATTTTTCTTTGTTCCTTATTTTTCAATATTAGGCCAATTCAGATTTTTGCTACTTTTTTCAAAGTGCAAAAAATACTAGTCAACCTCCTTTTTCTTGAAAATGGGGGTACCAGTCTAATTTATTTGGTTACATCAAATTTCTTTTTCTAAGGCCTCAAATTTGTCTGAATCTTGTTTTAATCTAAGTTTTTCAAGTTCTAGCTTTTTCTTTTCTAGTGCCTGTTGCATTTCCAATTTTTCCCTAAATGCTTTTTTGTAGCTCTAATTTTTCCCTTGCTTGTTTCTGCATTTCTATTTTTCTTAGTTCTGCTGCGTGTTTTCTCTTTTTCTTTTCCTATTTTTCAATTTTTTAGCTCAAATTCCCTTTCTTTTCTCTTTCTCTTGAAATTTTGTTCCCTTTCTTTTTCTATTTTTCTTAGCTCTAATTCCCTTTCTTTTTCTCTTTCTTTTCCTGAAATTCAAGTTCTAATTTTTAAATAGTAACATTTTGTCAGTTTCAGATAAAATTTCTTCTTCCGAGAATATTTCATCTTCTATCAATTTTCTGCAACTATGTTTTGATTTCTGATTTTTTTATGGATTTCTTAAACACGACTAAATTTCAAGATGCTCAGCTAATGCCAACAGCTTATCTTTGTTTAAAGATTTTGAATTCTGTTGCATCAGGATTTTTCTATAAATTGTTTAGGGTCAAATGTTGCCATGTTAATACGACTTCACTACAACCACCAAATTCCACACAATCTCAATCAAATAACTTTTTGCACAGAGTTTTTAAAAAAAAATAATCCAGATCCCGGACGAGCCCCCAATTTTGTTGTTATGGCTCAAAGTAACAGATTAGAACGTCTAGGGGTATGGTCAAATTAACACTGCTGGTTTAGTGGTTAAATTTACAATTATTTATTTTTATAACACAAATCAAATACACCTGATACAAATGTCTAAATAAATTAAATAGAAAAATACTTTTTACACAAGATTGCTGTGAATGTTCTAATAATCTGACACTTGAAATTAATGTCCACTCCCAAAAGTTTCCACCCATAAAATATCACTCCAGAAAATGCTTGCTTTGCAAAGTCTAATCAATTCAAAAGTTTCCCAAGCGGTTTTCAGCTGCGTCTGGCACAAATGAGATGATATCTCCCAAAACAATGCTCTGTGAGCTTTATCAAGTTTTCAAAGTTCCAATAACAAAGTTTTCAAACAAATGCTTCTCAGAGCGATAATTTACAAATTCAAAACTTAATGACAAGGATGCATGAAATATCCAACTTGATGGCAAGATGCATGAAATATCAAAATTGATGGCAAAGATGAACAAAATCAAACTCTTCAAACTAATTCACAAACTGAAACTCCAAACTAATGCTATCTATTAAATTGCGAGCTGCCTTTTATATATACCCTGGTTATCTTGCAAGAACAATTCCTGGGGAGAACAATCTACATTATTCTTAACAAATTATGTAATGCATTGAGAACATTCCACATTCTAGAGTGTAACAAAAATAATCCATAAAACCTTTGTTTCTGGGAAACCTCCGACGTACCAGATGTAGTACATGCATACTACTAACATCAATAATACATCAATATTGATTTACCAATCAACACCTTTGTAACATGATGTAAGCATATCACTATACAATTAACATTTGCTTTATTTACAACTAAACACGGTCACAACCCCCTCAAAAAGATCGGGGAGGCTCCATGGGAGGTCACCTCGACCCTGGGCTGGGGAACAAAAGTGCAGTTCACAAGGTGTTTCCATCCCAACAAAGTTAGACCATTGTGGCAAATTCGGCTCATCCGTCTCCTACGGTGAGCACCAGCTGTTCCAGAGGAACTGTCAAGTGACACAAGTTTAACAGCAAACTGCACAGAAAGTTTCCTCCAAACAGGATCGCACCGCATTCCTACCCCATAGTTTGCAGTCAAATGGCAGAACTGAGGCTGAAAACTGTTAAACGCCTCCTGGCTCAAACACAAGCCCCACCGGCAGCCGAATTCATGATGGATTTGTCTGTATTATTCTGCAATTAAAGGAACACACCAGCCTGATTGCAACGTATCCCCGCACAGATACTATTTGCTCGGCGGCTAGGACACTTTCTGCCATTCCAGTCGCAGCTCAGTTCAACAACCCCCACATCAGCCCTACATGCCGACTCAAAGCATGGCAGCAAAAGAGTCTGGCGCAGTCACTGAATTTCATTAATGACGACAGAGACATTGCAAGAACACCCCTGCCCTACGCCTCATTGTTGGGGAGAAAGTGTTCCTACAGAATCAGCACGGCCAAGTGCTTACTCCAATGGGATAAATCAGGCACCATAGTAGACTGCATGGGCAATGACCAGTACAGGGTGAAGCAGATGGATCAGGACGATTAACCTTGAGAAATAGACGCCCTACGGGCATTCAAAACCAGCCATGCCTGAAATTCAGCTGTCTGTTGCCAAGGGCAGCTACGGTGCCAACCCATGCTCAGAATCCTGAAGATGACAATGGCAAGCCCGATCTTTCTTCAGAGGTGGGGACCTGCAGGATCTTCCAATGACGGAGAGATGTGCCCCTGAGCGTACAAATGTGGCAACTCCTGAGCAGACTCAACTGCCAACCCAGAAGAAAATCAAGAGCCAGCTCCTGTCCAGGTCCCAGCGTCAACCGTCCCAGCTCAACAAGATCCCATTCCACAGCCGCCCCAAAACGATCGCAGGAAACCAATGCGGTTTGAACCGAACCGAAAGGGATAATCAAGTCCATTCCCTCTGCTCATGGACTTGGGGGGATGTAGATTATTGGATCTTATCATGTTATTACGTAGTTGTACTGTATTTATTGATTTAGTTAGTAATGGTTATGAAATAGTTAGTATACTCGTTTGTCAGCTAACATGTGCTTTCTAAATTGTAAGTTATCTTATTATAGATTTATAATGCAAGAAACTACAATTATGTAATAAGTATTGTATGATGAATATCATTGTAATTATAATTTAGACATTTGTATTCTTATTATTTTATTCCTTGATCTGTAGATTGACTTCTTCATTGTTCCAATAAAATAACTATTGATACGGAGTTTTCTTCACCGATAAGGCCTAATCTGTTCTTTAGAGCAAGCCCTTCTGTTTTAAAAAAAGAAAAATAATCCGACAGACGCCCCCATTAGTCACGATGCGCCAAAGATACGCATTTTACCCACTGTATTACACGTAAAGTAGGTCATTCATGACCTTCAAGATGCCGCGTTGCTAATTCGGGTCGTTCCGATAAAGTCTAATCTGACCGTTAGAGCAAGCCCTTCGATTTAAAAAGGATACAAAAAAAACCGGACAGACGTACCTTCATTAGTCACGATGCGCTCAAAGATACGCATTTTACCAACTCTATTACATGTGGGTTTGGTCATTCATCTTTGACCTTCAAGATGCCGCTTTTAAGGTAATGGGGTTGTTAAATATAAGGCCTAATCTGTTTCTTAGAGCAAGCCCTTTGATTTAAAAAGAAAAAAAATCCAGGACAGACGCTCCTTCATTAGTCATGATGCGCTCAAAGATACGCATTTTATCCACTCTATTACATGCTATTTGGATGGTCGTGTATGGTATATAAGTATCTTATAATAGTCTTTAGTGATGCAAAGTGTTTTTATTAGATACCAGAAGTGCCCAAATATGTGTCCTGATGTTTGTATGTTCAAGCCACTTGGTTATGTGTAGAATTTGTCAATGTCAAAGTCGTTCAGTGATTTAATCATGGATATTATGTATGCCACTAAATAAGCAAAACTGCTTCTACATTATAAAATGTGCTTGTTTGTAAATAGGATGAACCTACTATGTCAGAGTCTAGGGAAAACAAGGTTTTGGATGATTGGAATTATTATGAGTTTATTTTAAACATAAAACAAGTTCTTGGATGATTGGAATTATTATGAGTTTATTTTAAACATAAAACAAGTTCTTGGTCGCTTTTTCGCAGTGTTTCACTTTACAAACAGTTTGTCATGCCCCCCGTTTTATCAGTGACAAGAAACCCCTACCTTGACATTTCATGTAAATTTTGAGAAATCGAAGCATGGTTTTGATAATTCTAATACATTCTGATAGTCCGGCTCATGGTGTTTTGCAAACAAATCAGAAATAATGCATTAGATGGGGTTGTCACTATCAGGTCCTTCAAAGTAAGAAATAGTGTCCGTAAAGGCGGCATATTGTCTCCAATTTCATTTATCATGTACATGAATGATCTCTATAGATCTTGTTAAATAATTCTAATGTGGGATGCAAGATTAAAGGTTTATTGTACAATAATTTTATGTATGTAGATGACACATGTGTTGTGGCTACCTGCCCTAGTGCTCTCAGGAAATTATTGGATATATGTAGTAAATTTGCAGATCACATTATGTCATGGGTCACACTAATGGGAAGAAGTCCGAATATATGTGTTTCAAACCTAAACTTTTAAAAATCTTCACGTTCCTTGTGTACCACTTGAAATGAAATTGTACCACTTGTGGAGAATACCAAGTATCTTGGGGTGTTCATTCATTGATAAAGAGGACGATCAGACTAAAATATGAAAGTCTTGTGACAAGATTAATTCTGTAGATCAAGAAATCTATTGCAGGTGGTTTTAAATGTACTTGCAAATGTGTACATGGTTTGAACGATGAGAAGTGGCAGATTTCGAATTTGTAGCCAAAAACAGGACTTCTAGGCTTAGAACGTTTTAAATCTGCTGCAAAGTTAAAGTAGAGTGTTTTTTGTGGAAGAATGTCGTGTTTAGCCATCCTATTTCCAAACTAGGTCGTGTCATATAACCATTTTCACAGATGTTGTTTGGATCGATAACATCTTTGTGATCTGTAAATTTCATGAGAAAAAGACACTGAAGACAGAAGTTAATACAACACTGTGTGTGACGGATTATGAGAAATAGATATTCGTCTTTGGGTCTTGATTTATTCATATAAAATGTTTACTCCATGGCAAAAACAAATAAGGTTTCGCATAGAGGAGCAATTGAAATATATGCATGTGCAATATGAACATGATTAGACTAATACTTTTTATGTGAGAGGGTTTCAAAGTGAAAATTTCCATTTTTTTCAACTCCCAAAACGGGGATTATTTCGCGGCAGACATAGAAAATCCTTTCCAGAAGTGTCTAATCCCCCAATGTTAAATTTTCACACGCGACTGGTAGTGATATGAAAGTGTTGCGTTATCCACAATTGAGTACAGTAGGTGCAGCGACCACGTTTATCAACATTCGTGTGACGTAGCTATCTGAACGCGATGTGCGTCATTCGTTCAAAACCTTACGCAAAAACTGGGGGTCATCCAGGTGCATTTGGCTGAATTTCGTGCTGAATTTTTGGCTGAATTCTGAGTTGAGTTCATAGCCTACCAGACCTTGTGTGTATAGTTTTAACCAACCCAATCGGGGATTGGGTATAAAAAAATTAAAAAGTCAAGACCTTTGACCACGTCAGATATTTCTAATAGAAATTTCAATTGTGTAGTAATCAGCAAAATCTATATAATATGTATACATAAGAAGTTGCTTAAGGCCCAAACCCCTCATATGATACACCACGCCAGAACCAGGTTACCGTTTTCGGCCCGTGAAAATAAAAAAAATTCATTTTTGAGCTAATTAATTATTTTTTTCAACATCAATTTATGGCATACCGTGATGACTGGTAGGCTGCTGTGGTATCAAATTTTGAAATATTCATAAGTAAATGTTTAAGTTTTGTCACAATTAAAACATCTTATCTATTCTTAATTTATTAAAACCAGAATTAACCTAGTACATTTGGACAAAACGAAATGCACATGACCCCTATTTCTGGTGGTCTGCCTTTTTTGTGGTCTGAAATTTTTCTGGGCTAAATTTTATTTAGTTTAAAATGTTTATTATACAGTATCCTTTCAAAATAACAACTATTTTATTATTTTGAAAATGATACTTTGTATCGAAAAGCTTAAAAAATATATATGTTTGTTTTGATTTTGGCCTAAATAGCAGAAAATAAAAATAAAAATAGAGAAATGAAACCATATGCTACATACCAACTACACAGTATTAGATATACGGAAATATCAATGGAGAAACGGGCATACTAATGTTATTTTAATGACAATTCAAATGGCGGATCACAGATAAGGTGTTTGACAGCAGTCTTATGAAAGCATGGGCCCGTGGTCGGCCCGTATATCGTGTGTTTCTTTGAAAAACGAATAAATGATGGCGACAACTACGCAGATATTTTGCCGATCCCGGGAATAAACAACAATATTTTTAAACTTTTCCACTCAGAAATGCTGTAAATAATCATCTATTATGCATGAACACGGTTTCAGTAGTAAATTTTACATTGGTGTATGAATAATTACGCAGTTTTATAAGCTCCACAACCTAAACATTGAACTATTCCCGTTTTGATAAACATACATTCGCAGACGGACCACGGGATTTCAAGTGATGTAAGATTATATTAATCCAACATTATGAATTTTTTCATAATTTTTAGCCACAAGTTAGCTTTTACACTTGAGTCCAATTACAGTCCTTAAACAAGATACATATGCCATATCTTTGGTTATTAAATGTGCAATGTTTGAAGGTATGGTAATCATGCACCAGTGGAGATGTTCTGTTTTTATGTAGCCATCTGAGGACATGGTCCATTTGCTGGTTTTACGTGCATGTAGTTGGTGTTCACTTAATAACTCGGTTCGTGTCTGTCAAATATCGGTCAGTTACATTAAACACCTGAAATTGCTTAGTTTGTTTTATGTACAAAATTCGCTGTTTGTTCCCTTGATACTGAATGCGGATGTGTGTAAAATCTGTGATATTCAGCTTCCATGTTGACGATCGTTCTGTGTCGCGCTTTTCTATTCTTGTTGCCAGGATTCTCTGGTTTTTCATTTTATAGTCAACATCAGAATTGGTGATTATTTCATGTATTTCTATAACATTGTACCGCACTTCTTTGCAAATACTCTGTGCAAAATTTTGAACATTTGACACATATTCAGTATATGCTTAACATTTATAAAAAAGGCACATGGGCTGTTTTTTAACAATGTTCAATTTAATTTTTCAATGAAAATCGTATGGGATTTTCTGTGGATGTTAACTGTATGTTGAAAAATGTATTGAACAGTACAATCACTGTGGCAACAAGCATGTAGTAGATGGGTGCATAATGTACATATTGTACCCATACAGGTCTCTGAGATCATGTCCATTTGTAGAAAATAAATAGATAATACCAAAACGTCTTCATGTGTTATTGATTTATTCTCTTTGTGTCTAATTTGCATTCTGTATTTATTGAATTATGTGAACAAGTTGGTCCAAAAATGGCAAATTGTTACAGATTTCTTATCTACAACTTGTGTTCATTTCTGCAACTTAGTGAGCTTAATTCAGTGGCAAATTTGGGACATAAGATGGAGGAACATTTGCTGCAATTTATTTCAAGTGACGTCAGAGCTCACATTATGAACAAGTGCATTTATTTTAGGAGTGGTCACAATGATATGTTTTTGTATTTTTGATAACCAGCCAGAGGTGAATGCATCAGGGCAGTCAGCTGCACATCAGGTATTAGAAAAATTCACAGTGTGTTTGCTCAGGTTGTACAATCTGTATACTTAATTGGAAGCCCATGACTCTTTCGAATTATATAGTCTACCTCCAGAACCCAGAACCCATTATGAGCCTGATATGTCCCTTACATATGCCCCAAAGTTAGCTCAACACATAAGAGTCCCATAGGTGTGTGTAGGTGGGACACATCAGTACAGTCATCTGATCATCATCTGAATCAGCATCGTATACAAGAGAAATCTCACAGAAAAATGTAAAAAAATGTGTTATTTTTATATCCGAGTATCACATGTTTTAATGACATAAACTGACCAGGAATTGAGGTGAAAACTGAAGCTATTGTATGTCCTGATAGAATGCAGATGCATGATTGACCCATCCATTGACAATCAATGAAGGTGTTTGCATTATGATCAATGAAGGTGGATTAGATTGTTTATGAGGATGTACAGTTTACAAGTAATATTACTTGTTTATTTTAAAAAATCAAAAATCAATTATTGTTACTTCACTAGTTAGAAAGCAAATGGTTAAAGTTTGTTTATTTTGCATTTTTTAGAAACTTACTTTATAATTCTGATGTATTGAAACCTATTTCAAATAATTAGTTTCATATTGCA
>CM032666.1:34516709-34578490 GCA_019095985.1 Streblospio benedicti | reverse complement strand
TAATCCCCGATTAGTCCCGTATCTAGTCCCGGATTTGATTATGAATAATGTGATGGTCATTATAGTTCAGTTCCCAATGAAAAATGATAGAGTTTGAACTGATTTAACCAATGCTTGGTCCCGTATTAGGTCCCGGATCCAGGATAAATAAATAAATATAAATATATATAATGATATGACATTGAATACATGCATATCAATGACACCACCTAGACAGTGGACTGTTGATACCAGGATCCAGTGTTGCCCTTTTCCCTCTGATTCTGTGTTCAATATCTAACACCTGGGATGCTGGTATACACACTTCTTTGCTATATTTAATATCCCTTCTCAGCTCAGAGCCGGATCATAATTATCAATTGTTGGTCGTTCACATATCTTTTGCTATACAAAAAAGTTTACCCATTTCTGAATCATTCCACAATAATACAGTATATAGTCATCCAGAATCTATATTTTTCAACCTGTATGTAGACATGCACCACACAAGTTCTTCCATTACGATACTTTTATGTGTTTCATATGCTTAATCTTACTATGTTTAAACTACTATATAACCATTACATGATTGCTTCACAATGCTTTACATTGAATAGTATTCATCTATTTGCCAAAATACGTCGTCGGGCTTTCACTCAAAATTTGTATGCATTATTGATGAACAATCAAAGCCTACAATAATCAAACAATACAAATAGTATACAACTACTCACTGGAATTTCACACAATATCATTGAGTTACATGCAATTTATTGTTCCACGTGTGACATATCGGTGGCCTCATTGCTGGAGTATGTGCTTGTATTAAAAGTATGTAGCTCCTAGCCAAGTACCCAAAGACATACATTCACTGTGCTTGCATTGATTTAATTAAGTATTGCATACTTGTCTAATTGTCTTTTAAACATGCTACAATCGTACTTTACACTGCCTTTAAACTGTCCTTAACTTACTACGCAAATAGCTGAAAAAGCTAACTCCCATTTGGTTAGAAATACACAAGTCCATGACATTTTCCTCACACAATACATTACTTGATATAATGATGATCATATGCAGCTTGCATCTCCTCCCCGTTGGTGTGAATCATTATAAAAATAAATCATTCACTTACATAATAAGTACAATTCAGTCAGTAGTGGTGCAATTAATATAGCTCAAATTGCAAGACAGCAAGTTCATTTTTCATGTAAATCCCTTTATTGACATGGGGAAGAACATTTATTACCTCCATGCAGTGAATATTGCCTGTCACCGCCTCCATGATGACTTCGCCTCACACATTTATCACACAGGATGCTGGATTACCGTGTGTAGTGCAAATGGCACAGTGCACGTTATGCATACTAAACTTGCATGCATTTACTTTAGGATGGTTAGAGGAGTTCCTCTGAAGATTTATCCCATTATGTGCCTGTCCTTGACTGTCACATTTGTGTTTTATTTCTGTGTGGGTGTTTTTGGATAAACGTCGTGTAAACGTTCACATTTATTTGAAATTATGTACGCAATAAGTTGTTACATGTTTGATATGATCTGGTTCATTATATCTTCATTACAATTGTCTATAAACTTAGTCGTCTGCGACTCTGCGTATACCAAAGTACCTAAAACAAGTACATGTACACGCGACTCACCTCAATTATAATAAATGAACACTGAATTAAAATTTTCTAAGTATTTAAAATCATTGCATCTTAAGTTATTGTAACATCTTCCACTATATACCAGCATTATGGGTTGCATTACCTTCTACATGCATAACACTACCACTACTGACCTGCATTTGATGGTGTCCAAATTGTAGCGATAATAGCCAACAATGGACTACCCCGGAATCAAATCTCATAATTAGATCAACGTCACCGAATCCCACATATTAGATTTACCTTCGCATAAAGTGACAGCCTCAATTATTCAAGGCATTGTGAGCTGGAACATGAACCCTAGAATATTCTTACATATGTGTTATCGTTTTAGTTAACTCTCTTGTGTGTCGATAGTTTGTCATTATGATTATCATATACACTGACATGTTAATAAAGCCCATTCGATGAGTTACGTGTACGCAAGTGAAATCGCACAAGTCTAAATTAACTGGTTAGAAGAGGGAATAGGCGATCATCTAATCTAAAAAAGTGGTCAATATTTTTTTAATATAGATATGCGCGGACTATAATTATGTCCAAATGGCACTTTGAGTATTTAATTTAAGTGTCATCTATAACTGCTGTTTGCATAGACACCACACATAGACCGTTGATCTCAGGAGTCAATTTCATACCTTTTCTTACGTGTTATTCGCCGCCAGTGAACTGACATACTAATTAAGTAGGAACATAAAACAAACAAATAAACTATTGTTTAATACAGAACAATACAATTACTTTGACTGTATACAGGAATTATCTGCTACAAGATGAATTCAATGAATTGAGTCGTATATCCATGTCTGAAAATGGTGTACCAAACCTTTCCAAAATTAGACATACATTGTATTTCGATGACTCCTTTTTTGGCATAAAGCAGAAAGTGGTTACACAATGAGCCAACGTCTGCGTGAGTCGCATGATAATAACCATACCTACTGACGTCGTGTTCTGCTTTCACTTTTGTCTAGGCTCTCTAATGTACATTTACCCCCCCATTTTCACGTATCCGATTTCACTTAAAATCCTAAAAGACGCCAGAAATGAGAAAAAACAATAAATTTTATTGTGTCTCATGTGACATTTTGAAAACTTACGGGATGGTCTGGAATATAATGGGGTCTGACATTTTAATGGACTGTCTCAGTGCTTATTTTGTCATTCAGAAATAGCACCAAATATACATTGTCACCAATGCCAGATTTAAGCAGATAACCCTATTACGATGATGAAGTTAGCCCTTCAAACGACCCAGAAAAGCAAAAGTGTGATACAGAGAAGTGATAACTATTTTTGGATCAGCACCAAGCAGAAGTGTGTCATTTCCTCCAGGAAGACAGCATTAATCATCGAACATCGTGAACAAGACCAACTGTTGGAAAATATTCTTCTGTTTCATGCTTCAATTGCTTCAGATTGTAACGGGGGTGGAGGCACTTACGGTTTCAGCTGTCAATTATACATCCTCCCAAACCAGCAGACGGGGGAACAGTTAGGCAAAAATATCCAACACCATCCAGAAGCGTGGCATTCCCAAGTGATTCAGCCAGACCACTCACACCATAGTTGAGGAAAGAACACCCATGTCCACATCGAAATGACACTAATTAAGCTTCTGGCGTCTTCGTGAGCATCTGGAGCTAGTATTGGTTATGTGAAATAGGGGGTTAGTCTTAAATACATATCAAATGTGCAACTGCTGTTTTTTAAGTTAATCAACAGTCAGACATACCGAACATAACATCATGCATGCCCTGCAACATGAAATCAATGGGAGGGGGGGGGGTTAATACATGTGCACAAAAATATTCAATAATAATGATAATTGTAAGACTCTGAAATGTAAGATGATGGAAGCCGTGCTCTGAGTATAATGTCTTGATAAGCAAAATACATCTTGATTACATGTACGCACAGACTTCCTAATAGGCCTATTACACATAACCGTAGTGCACTTAACTGATCCACAATACAGCTCGGCAAAATAAACATATTACTATTCACGCAGCAGCTATGAATAAAATAAGATGCCATAACAGGAGCATGCCACTCTATGAACCCCATCAATTGTCCTGTAGTCTTTCATGTCTCATAAACCATACATAAAAGACCCAGTTAAATGCTCACTTCAAACATGTACTTAACGGCCCGGATGGGGAACGTATTAGGTTTTCGTGTTCCATGTATATCCATGTGTATAAAGTATTGCATTACTGTTGTTTTGAAGAGAAACACTAGGCAGTACAATCTGGATTACTGCTGTTCATGTTTGTATTTTTTTTTGTAATTTTTGGTTGCTTTCACCAACATTGAGGCTGGCTCATGCTGGTTCTCGCCATTATCATTTCCAACCGTTTTGTAATTGCAAATCATTAATCACAGGCATTTCCGGATGAATTTAAAATGTCTTAGCAGATACTCCAAATCGTCCCACAATACATGTACATATTAACATGTCATAAATGTTATAGCTAAAATTTATAATGACTACATTCGCAACAATATTTATGATTTAAACCCAATAGTATGACAGGCAATACCCCTAAATGTGGAACGACCAAAGAAACCCATTAGTGTTATTTGCACTGAACACTTGAGTTGAACATATTGTAATGCCAAATTGAACAGGGTTGTAATAAAATGTCCATTTATAGATTAGACCAGTGTGTGCACGTTATTTCAAGATGTGATTGATGCTGTTGCAGGTTGGCAAGTGCAGATTAATATTGATTGACTACCAGACGCCTGGACAAATAGGCTCTATGTCATCAGTTCCCAAAGCAATGAGATGTTTATTGTGAGTATACAGTGGCACACTTGCAAGTATGGCCGGGGGTCCAGGAACCAGTCCAGAGCCCCCACGTCTAACCCTTCTGGACAATTTTCAAAGTTTTGGCAATTTCTTCGAGCACGTGCTTTATAGCATGAACCAGGTGCGATGTGCCCTCCCTGTTTCCTGGAAGTTGTTGGCACTTCGGCTTGTGTAGCGCATATATTTGCACTGTTCTTTACTAATCAGCATATGCAATTGCTTCATTAGGGAGATATGAATAGAAATGCAATATGAATGTTAAAAAGGTGGCACACCTTTATTAGGTAAATCATCGATAAGTTAATTTGTAATTAGCGATATAATAGATTAAGTGTTACAGATATTAGATTTATAAATCTAAAAATGGTAGTCAATCAGCTACCCACGCGCTTTTTTCATTTTTTTTAAAATTATACATGTACATGCGCATGAACATCAAACTGACATCATTAGTGAAAAAAATGTAAGTTACAAGTCAAGCCATATGTTATGTTGATGTCTATGCAGCCATCCAAATTTGAATTCTCAATTCAAAGAAAAGTGCCAAATAGGTATGTGCCATAAATAAAGGAATGGCGTTAAGCAATTGCGTTTATGAATATAACCCCCCCCCCAGATCATTGCAAAAACTGTCCACAAAATAAGCACCATTGTGGATTTTAAAACTAATTGTAAGCTGGTTTGTGAACTGGACCACCAAAACGCTGGTTGGCAAGTGGATTTCTGGAAAATTAGTATAAGATAACATGTTTGAAATATGAATTGAACCACTGGATACCAATTGTTATACAACGCAATGCAGTCATAGCGTTTATAAATCTCGGCTAGATGGAGTCTTTATGAAAGTAAGCTTATGTTTAATGTGGTGAACAATGTCAACTGCCTCATCCGAAAATGATGTCAATATGGATCCCTCTGATGCACACAACGAGAAAGAGAACTCCCACAAATGTATGTACACATTGGATGCTAAATACAGGGAAGAGATGAAAGCAATAGGAACCCTCAGCACAGGGCTTGTAAGTTACACTAGTTTAAGCTTGTGTGTACATGATCTATAGTGTGGATGTGTATGAGTGCATGGGTTGCTTATTATTCTTAATAGGTGTGTTCATAAATGTCACTTCAATAATGTATTCATAGGATATCCACGTATGTAACCGAGTACGTGTACAGTGTATGTTCTTTATGGGTAGTTTTTGACGATCTATTCACTATATCCTTAGTTACGTTCTGTAGGTATCTGATGGGAATGGAATGTATTATTATTTTTTTTCCACACAAGATTTATATCCACTGTTTTGATAGTATTGCGTTAGGGTTAACATTTCATTTTCTTAGATAATGTGTGAAATATAACACCGTGCCGTCATATTACATCAGAAGGCTATGACTAATGTAAAGAGGGAAACCGCTTTCCTGATACACGAAGGCTTATGACTTTTACACATCATGAGTGATGATGAATCACGTGGGCTTATTATGTATTAGCACCTGGCCTGATCTACAAAACATAAACCTGTTAATATGTCAAAGAACTCTATACACAAAAAATGTCATTAGAGAACTATAGTCTCAATATATAGACGATTGTCAATAGGTTTAGTGTAGAATGTATATTCTGTTATCTGTATACCCAGAAAATGCATAAGATTTTCTAGTCTATTATCTGAACCTACAAAAGCCATAGGCAGATCCAGGGGGAGGGTGCAGTGGGCGCCCCCCCCCACCTGTTTCCTACCAAAATACTTCATTTTCGTAGGGGTTTTGGCATGCCCACCATCGATCACGCCTACAAAACCCATGGAATTCCTTAAGTGCGCCCCCCCCCCTTTCCAAAAACCTGGATCTGCCATTGAAAAGCACAAACCTATAAAAATACTTAGCAATGATTAATTATGCCTAATTGAATATGATATGTGCAACAATCTTCACAAACAAAAAGTTATGTGCATGCTTGCCCCTCCTCAAAGCGACACCGACTAATAAACAGTAATAAACTTATCTAGTTAACATAAAACCTGTCATTGTGTACATTTAGGGAGCGAACTCGCTATTCATGTAGCTAAATTAGATGGTGTAAACGGGTTAAATGGTCGTTGGCGTAACTGTAATGGCCAGATTTATTATGAATGTAGTGAGACCACCCAAGATGTGGAGTGTTTTCTTCATTTCTCCCTGTGGAAAAAAATGAGGTTTGATAAGTTAAAGCGGAGAAGTGAGAGAAAGTCTTCGCACTTTAAATGAATTGGAACCCGTGATTGATACATGAATCGTCAGGAGAAATTAATCTCTCCATCTACATGTACACTGTTCCTCGTGGGCTATGGCATAAGACAATGCATTAACACATCTGTAACATTTATATACGCCATGACGTCTCTGTTAGAATATATTATAAGCCTTTCAAATATCATATTATCGTAGGGTCGATTACATATACAACAATTTATCCATATATTGTTCAATATCATAGTTTCCTTCCAGATAACACTACTGTTCATTTAAATTACCATCTATTATTGCTAATGTGAACACTTCAAGAATTGCACCTGCATACCGTAGTAACTATGATACAGGGCATGTCCCTAATCTACATACAATACCGTATTACCCCTAATGTAGGTCTTGTGTGAGCTGTGCCAGCAGCTGATGCAGCCTGTGGCTACCATGTTTGCGGGCCACCTTGGGGGCAGGGAAGAACTTGCGGCAGTGGCCCTCGCTAACACTGTATGGTTTCTGACTTTTTTTACCCATTTACTGTAAACACATGACAATGATAATACTATTTGTTTGCATGCTTAGGCCTACTTATTTTTTAAGATAACGATTTCATTTTGATGATAATGCATAACATTATATAACATTTTAAATCTGTAAGTCATTATTCATGTGTTATTTCCATTTTGTTTGCACACTATTAATGTCAATTGATATATGTATTATTATAATTTTTATTTATGCATTGACGTGTATAGTAGGTGAAAAGAATACACATTAACTAACGTTAGCTTTAGGTAATAAACGTGTTTGGCAATGCGGTGGCAACTGGTTTGGGCACAGGGTGTGATACAATATTTACCCAGGTAAGACGTGATGGTACGAAGTTTCGACATAAAACGGTAAACTTGATTATATTGGATTGTTTACTTTCATACTTTCAAATCTACTCACTTTTTTCTGTATAGTAAAATGCTTTCCATGTAGAATAAATATTAAAATGGCCCTATTTTAGACATTTGGAAGTGATCACAAGGAATTGCTTGGCGTTCAGTTACAAAAAGGTATACAATGTTCTATATATCTAAATGTATGCAATGTGCCTATTGTAGTCATGAATAACTAATAATTGTTTATGTTTTCATAGGTCTGCTAATATTTCTGATGGTGTTTCTGTTGTGTATGGCAATCCACCTTAATGTGGAACCCTTTCTTCGCTTGGTAGGCATTGATTGCAAAGTTGCAAGGTTTGTCTAACTCTATAACTACAAAGAAGGCAAATGTTATCACCTATCAGCGTATATGGAATATGTGTACCTATTTGAGTTTGAGACTTGAATTTCTTTCAGGCTGACTGGTACCTATTTGGAGACATTTTTGCCTGGCCTATTTGTAAGTATATTGTGTGTGCTTTGTCAACTGTTTATCACCCATAGTTAGTGTAACTGATTTTGAGAATTATGAGATGCATGTTTGTGGCAAGTCCTTATCTATTTGCTTTTCTTCATTGTAGTTTATATTTCTTTATGTGATAATAAGGAAATACGTCCAATGTCAGGTACTTATTGTTACTCACATGTTCAATATTTTTCTTTGAAACACACATTTTGTTTTTGCCATTTGCAATGCATTTCCATGCACTCTTTTGTAGAATGTGGTTATGATTCATATAGTCCTGAGTATAATTGGACTTGGAACCCACATATTACTTCAATATTTATGTGTGCATGTGTTTGATTGGAAATTACGGTAAGCATTTGTATCGTTCAAATACAATTCGTAATCTACAAGTACAATTATAGACACCTATTCTTCTTTTTCTTTTTTCTTTTCTTTTTTTTTGGATAACAGTTAAACAAGTGTGTTGCCATTATTCTTTCTGCTTTATTTTCAAGCTACTTTCTACTTAATAAAAATCAACTTAGCTATATTGCAGTCTACATTTAAGTTATGCTATAGTACACCGAATGTTTATTAACAGGGGTAATGCAGTTGCTCAAAGTGTGGCCTATGGAACTTTGTGCTTGGGACTTATAATATACATGTATTGCAGTAATCTGTGTAAGAACACGTGGACAGGTAACACACAAATAAAAATTTTGTAAATTGGGATTTGTACACCATACAATTTTCTTATGACAAAAAGGTGTTTAGGTAGGTGGTGGTGGTGGTGGTGGTGGGGGGGGGGGGTGCACTGGGTGTTAAATTTGAGGAGTGTGTATTAAAGGCAACGGATTATAAGAAATGTTGAGATGAATATTGAGACGTGTAACAATGTCGGACATACGAATACATATTTTATCCAATAAAATAAACCCATTTTGAAATTCAACTATTGGCGGGAATATAATATGTTTGTTCATTATAGCTTCTAAACACTTATTACTCATGTCAGTTCGCATATTTATACCATCACTATATTCATGAATCGAAGTCCCATCAATGTTGCAGGTTTTGACAGAACTTGTTTATTAGACTGGACATGTTTTGGCAGACTGGGCGGATTCGGTCTGCTCATGATGTGCTTAGAGTGGTGGTCCTATGAAATTATGATGTTACTTGCAGGTACAGTTCATTGTGTCAAAAATGAAACTTACTATTGTACTCTTGAACCTTTTTTTCTATTTCCTTTATCTGTTTTATCAATTACTGCTAAATTGTGATATGGACTATGTGTCAGAAGTAAAGAATAATGATAATGATGATAGATGTCGATGTTTGTTTTTAAGGGTGACAAGTGAATTTATTTTGGTTAAAGATTATTATGCTGTAAACAATGGAGTTCAATTTGCTCTTAAAATAATTTATCATCAATGTTTTTCAATGATAAACTACGCATACTACTATCTGCAAAGAAATGTATATTAGGGATCGTTCACAAATGACATCATCGTGGACGTTGGGGGTCGGAAAAGGAATGACGAATGATAACAATGTTGAGTGGTCCATAAAAAAATGACGTCATCGCGGACTGTAAGGGTGGCCGTGGTGTGCATTGATGTATTGTTTTTTTAGGGTTCCATAACAATGTACTAGATGATTTTTTATTTACTGTTTGTATGGGTAGTAGTAATAACCGGGGGGGAGGGCGTGGGGCATGCATCAGGAAAAATGACACGTCATAGTGAGAGGATGGTGGGCGGTGGCGGGGTGTGTGGTGGGGTTGGGGGCGAAGAATAATGACGCATGATGACATAGTTGAGGGGTGGGGGTCAGAAATGCCTGAAAATTCGATGATGTCATTTGTGAACGATCCCTTAATGATGCCATGATGTATGAATAAGAAAAAAAGATTGAATTTTAGTGCTAGTTTAAAATTATTGTTATTCTTGGTGTTTCATTCTCTACATTAGAGGAAAGAAGGGGTATTATTTATTCTTGATGATTTATTTAATATTACTGAGTATTATTTTAGGTGTAATGGGAAATACTGTACTAGGTGCACAAACCATCTTCTTTAATACGCACGACATATGTTTTGCAGTAAGTACTTTTACTTTTTGTTTTGGAAAAACGTAATATTGAACTTGTATTGTGAAATTGTGAACTTGCGAAAGAACATTAACAGCCATGGCACAACTCAGGTGAGATGGGGGGGGGGGCGGTTCTTACATTTTTGCCGTGAATATGGGCGTGCCCGAAACATGGTGTATTTTTTTCATATTTTTGGTATATGGATTTTTTTTTACATTTTGGTATATTCGTGAATGTCCTTTTTACATTTTAGTATATTTGTCACATTTGTGTAAGACGTTGATATATTATGTCACATTTTTCTGTCAAATATTCATATATTGTGTTACACAGTTTTGTCAGATATTGGTATATTATGTCACATTTTTCTCATTAATTGGCAAATTGTGGGTCACGTTTTCTCAAAAATAGGTATATTGGTGGCTGCCATTTTCAACCTGTTCATGGCACATACATACCCATTTTCTGACCCGAGAACTCCCCCCCCCCCACCTCGACAGCCACAATCTATTTTAGCCCATTCTTCTGATATGCATGGAGAAGAGCGTGCATTATAAACAAGCTTGTTTCAATGAAGCGACGTTTCAGAGAGGTATAAGGAAGATTCTTCACGGTGAAATTCGTCTAAAATAATTGGTCCGATTTTTAATTGGCCTATGTATCAATCTAAAAAATAAAATCTTTGGGTTAATAGCAGATCATTGAATCAATAAAAAAAATCTTCTGACCATTATACCTGTACTTTCTTTGTAATACTTCATAGGGCGATAGAATAAAAAAAGCCTGCAATTACTTACATTATACCGTTTCAATTAAATGTCATAAATAACTAATCATTTCATAACGTGCATATACCTTACTGTTGAAAGTAATTGGGGCGCATTATGTTTCGATATTTATTTCTTTACTTCAGAGATTTTCAACACTAATGGAAATAACATAAACTATTTTTTATATAACATATAAAATAGTATTACAGACCCAATCTACAAGCATTACAAAATATATTTGTAAAACTTGGAAATAACTTACGCATCTGACCAACAATTATAGACACTTTAGTTTATATATCCCATTTTCATCTATAGAAGCTCATCAAATTGCAATCGACATCATTGATACTTGTTTCTATTGATAGATATTGATTAATTAAATTTTGAAGCAGCAAATCATCAGTTTTGTTGCATTTTTAAGTATTGATAATGTAGGAATTGACCACGTGATTGGAGTGTCAATCGCAAAATTGAGCATGCTGACGTCTGATTTACCTGAACGAAGTGATGCTCAATTTTGCGATTGACACGACAATCGAGTGGTCAATCACTATTCTATCATGACTAAAATCCATTTTATTTTAAAATAAATCATATTATAACATTCTCATTGCCAGTCGATTTCGTTTGTTCTGAGCGCGCGGGGACGTCAATTTCGTTTGTTTTGAGCGCGTGGAGGCGTTAGTCTAAACTGTTGCTCTCCGCTACACAAAAACACGCCTTGTGTCGTCAGCGGCTGTATTGATATTGTGAGGAGTTTAGACTAGCGGCATGGGTTTTTTGGAGCGTGTTTTCCATCGCAAAATTGGGCACGCTGATTGACCAATCAGCGTGGGTTATTGGCGGTGATTTTTGCACGGAATGATAGAATGTTAAATTGAGGAAGGGTGCAGCATCGTTCATCCCCTTGCAGTAGAAACCATCACCAATGTAGCTTGATTCAAAAATTGTTTTTGTTTGACTCCAAATATTCAAGATGGCCGCCATTGAACAAGAAAAGTTGATGCAAACCATTCCCTAGACGTCATTCTACCACAGTTATGAACGAAACATGTTTCAATCATTAACATATTTTAAATGCATGGTGAGAAAAATCACATTCAGTAAATATAGTAGTAGTAGTAGTAACCTGACACCCCCCCCCCCGGCCCCCATGGTGTGTGCTCACTGTCAGATATGAGTTTAGGTATAAGAAATAAGGCATTAGACTTCGCAAGAGAACGGAGGGGTATGCCTATCTGAAAAGTACGAACCTACTGTTATTCTTATAGAGAAAATAATTTCAACTTCAAATCCGTGTTTGATGTTTTGGCAAGATAATCTAAGAAGTGAAGTACAATGTATGAAAATTATTAATAGAGCAGAATCAAGTTATTAATAGAGCATTATTGCTCTTTGCATTAGCTAATAGGATTGAAATAAATGGGAATGACAACGGAAACGTGATTTTATATGAAAGAGCATGAGACTCAAAGGTTTGGCTTTCTACCTGCTTAATGAGTATGTCTAACACAACAAGAACAGAAAATTGGGCTACATACTATGAATACCAATTTTGATTATAATTGATGAACATCTTAGTCAATGCCAATGAATGAAAAATAGAGTACATCATCACATCCCCTACAGTGAATACAATATTAATTAAGTGAATACAGCCTACATCTATTACTCTGCAAGTTGGTGATCATGTCCACTTTGCATATACACAACACAACAATAGGATGCCACAGCTGATTGTGTTGTTTTGCTTGTAGATTGCCAATGGACTTTGCCTGGCTTACTCCATCAGAATTGGTCAACACTTGGGCGCTGGCAATGTGTCGGCTGCCCAGTTGTCTTGTGGGGTGGGTCTGGTTTTAACAGGTTATTATTCCATTGGATTTTTTAAAGAACACTTTATCATTGGAAAAGCATTTGAAACCCGATTAGGATTATTCCAGTAACCCTAGTCTAGTTTCATACAATGAAATTTTTATTAAATGTGTTTTGTAGCTTTTCTAGCTGTATTGGTGTTAGCAGTTCTAGTCTGCCTTCAGGATTTCATACCCCGTGCCTTCACTGATGACAAGTAAGTGTGTAATGTTGTGCTCTAATTCACTTTGGCAGAACATTGCATTTCCGTCTATCACCATAGCTATTCCTTAATGTGTTGTTATTTTACCATACAATTACAAATGTAGCAGCAGTCGTTCTGAAAATTAATTGAGTCGATCTACTCTATCAGTGTTTCAATTGGTTAAAATATCGACAAAGATACATAAAGATTTGATTCTAACGCATTTCAAAGATTAAACATGTAAAATAGATACGAACTATGACAGCATGAGAAAACATAATTCCCATGCATGGTCGACAGTTATTCTTATAATTATCGATATTTCAGGGATGTTATAGCCATAGCCAAGCGATCTATACCCGCATTTGCAATCTTCATGGGAATCGCCACTATGTTGGTCTGTACTCCCGTCTTCACTAAACATATATAATTCTAATGGAGGGCATTATGTATTAAGTTTTATAACCTTTGCTGATCGAGATTATATTAGAAGAATCTATTCAATCTAATTAATACTTTGATAATACATAATAGTTTTTTGTTCAATATCAAGACATTGTGAGAATGAAATGGCTGGTTTCAAAGTCATCAAAAGGTGAATAAGTAAATATTCAAAGTTTAAAAAATGTTTCTTTATCCTAATGCAAATCTTGAACTATGATTGATTCAAACACTTTATTTTCTATATTTACAAAGATGTGATTTTATCATGCATAGATATTAAAAGGGAACTATATGCTTCCCTTTTCTATAGAATGCCGGAAGAAGAGTATTGGCCGGTATAGGCAAACAGATGGTGGGTGCCTGCACAGTACTAGTGTCTTACTATCTGATAGCATTCCCTATCTCTATACCACTTCTGATGACAACCAAGTTATCACTAGAAGGTGCGTAGCAACATTATTTCAGATAAATCTTAGATTCTAAAAATCTGATATCAAATTTGATGCAACGAGTAAATAGCCTATATAATTACATGATTTACAGGTGTGTGGATTGGGTTTGCCATTGCTGTGACTATTGCTTCATTCATTTATCTGGTGTATGTTGTTAAAATTGTCGACTGGTCAATACTGGTTGACGAGGTAAGAATAATACATATTTCATAAAATCAAAATTGCCGTTAGTTGCATATCAAGGTAATAAATAAATTAAACAAGATTGTTCATAAATAGATTAACAATCACATTACAAATCCAAGTTCATGCATTCGGTGTTAATATTTGACACTCATTTGTAATACAGGCTCAGGAGAGAGTTGCACCTCCAACCGTTACACTGGGCACTGACTCGGTACCAGCCAAAAGTTCAACAGACCATGAACATACTGCACTGATAGAAAGTAGTATTGTTGGAAGGAACATAATAGTCAAGAGGGTGCTTATGATTGGATTTTGTGTAGTTGTTGCAATCGCTGCTATACTTTCAAACCTTATGTTATCATTTCACCAGTCACCTAGTGGTTCAAACCGTACCCGTTGTGTTCAGCAGGACTTCAATATAAGTGCACATTTAAGATGACATTCAAAATAAATTATGATAAGTGAATTATGTTTGTGTTTTATATTAAATGAAAAGGGGGCGTGGTTCATATTATTTACTGATTATAGATATGGTAAAAAATAAGCTAATACTACATAGGTGCCAAACCAGTCATTTTACTTAAAAATTATTTGAATATTTAGTGTGAATGATCAGTTGTTGTCAGTCATGCATAAATGCAGAATCGGGCTAGACTAGAGAGGATTTCAGGAGGTATGTCTCTTCAATGGCTGCCAGAGCTTTTGGAAGGTGGATATGCCCATATAATTTTTATCTCCAGCAATAGGAAATTGAATACTCTACTGAAGAAAAATAAGATTTTTTGCCAACACTCCAAGCTAAGCAAAGCAGAGGGGGCCTAGTTATTACGTTGTTTATAGATCTTACAATTGAGTATCCATTTAGTGGTCTGAGCCCTTATACATTTTTGCTGCTAATGAATTATTGATCCATGCTTGTGCATTCAATACTAGTTAGAATGTTGTAATTGGACCATAAATAGCCCTATAGAAACCACATTTAATTGGCATAGTGCCCAAATTCAAATCACTTCGGTGTCGCCTCATATCTCATAGTTGTGTGCAATTTTAATAAAATCTGTTTATTTGATGCACGCTCTAGCTTGTCCAGGATGCACGCACTAGCTTGTCCAGAGACATATATACACACATACTGACATACAAACGAATGATATACAAGGCTTTCGCTTCAGCTACTGAAGCGATGCAAAGACATATATCCAATTTTCATTACTCACTTTTTTCTCATCTTTCAGTAGTACATGTATATTAATTATAATCCATGATATATGCTCTAAAGTGACTAAAACTGTTTGGCTGTTTGGTCAGAATGCATATTGTAACTATCCTGTTTTGATTTACATAGCTGGTAACATCTAATGGATCTAATGCTCTCTCATGGACACTTGAATTGTGTTTAATATGAGTGAAATCCATGTCAACCTTGAATTCACTTGATTTCTCACCTAGGATAATGCTGTGTTAATATTTCATGTTGCATATGTTTATCAGTAGAAACGTTTGATCACTTTTCACCAGTGATCAATAGAATGAGTTACTGTCAAGGCAGATACACACATGTATCCAATTGAAATTGTCTATATTTTTTGGGAACAGGTGTCATATAACGGGCATTTTTTGGAAGTAGGCGCTATAGGTAGTATTAAGATCAACTCTACCTTTGTTAGTGTAATACATGCACAGTATATTCGATTCCAATGGGCTGTCGACTCTCAGAAGGCACCATTGATTAGCGTGGGACTGAAATACTGATCCCGCCATGCGGTTGTCCCACAATGTGATGTCCACAACTGCCCCACTCCCGCGATGGTTTCCAATATTCTGTCCACTCCCGCCCCACTCCTGCAAATGTTATGCCCAATCCAGCCCCGCTCCTGCAAACATTTTTATTTTCATCCCGCAACAGTCCCGCATCCATGTTTGTTCTTCCCGCAACAGTCCCACAATAGTTGTAGATAGATTGTGATTGTGATTAATGTGTACCCCTAACCTCATTTAGTCTACACTTGTGTCTTTCTAATCCAGATGTTCCTGATGAGCGTTCGTTGTATTTTAATATACACTGGAACTTTTGACAAGATACAAATTCCATGTCTTTATTGTCTTCATCCACAACTGTCTTAAAAGTGGTCCACACATCAGACTTACTGTCTCTGATTTATCTTACTTTATATTGTCCAGAAACAAGTCTTTTAGAAAGAGATTCCCATCCATCTTGATCAATTTTATCCGTATTTAAATGCACCTTACTTATACAAATGTTAAGAAAATGTTTTACTTATGTATTGCTTTTTAGAGGACTCCTGGCATTAAGTGGCTTATCCAAGCGTTTTGGAGCTTTGTATACAAACTACAGAAGCCATGATTACATGGTATACCTGTATGCGTTATTAAAAGCAGTGGGACTTTGAAATATAAGTGTCTGTTAATTAAAATGAAGCTTGTAAATATCTCCTCATGTCAGGTAAATATCTCCTCATGTCAGTTATATCCTTATAAACTTTTCTAGTAACTTGGTAGACAGCATATGGATTCATATTAGTTTGTCTCTTTCATTTTCTTGCTGTTAGCTATTCAAATGATTAAAAAAACAAAAAAACTTTTCTTTATATATATTTATTAGACATGTTTCAACTCAACAGACTCCTTCTCAAATACAAATGTTGATGTTACTTTTGAATAAAATATAACAATACCAAAACTTCTACCATTTTCCTCATAAAGGATTATCAATTATGCATTAATATATTATATCACAATAAAACACACTAATAGGTTACATATTATTAGATTGTGCCATAATGCACACAATATCCATATTAGAACAATAATTCCCATTACTCTCATTATTCATTTAATTAGTTCAAATTTAAATTCAATTCCATTCGTCTAAAAAATGTATGTAAAACCCACCCTTCTTATTGCTGGTTTATAGTGATCTAGTTTAGATTTCATCACTACATCTGCTTTTATTCCAAGTATCTCAACACCCTCCCGGACTTGTCTATCTAATGCTTTTGTAAAATGTTTAACAATTTTGAATACGAATTTGACCTCTTCCCCTTCCCCATGCTTCTCAACAATGTGCTTTGCAAAAGCGTTTTTGTTCTTGTTCTGGACAGGGTTTTGTATGGCCTTGAGGTGCTGTTGACCTCTGACATATGTTGACCTACTTGTTTCGCCAATATATAGGCTTTTGATCCCTTTCTCTGCACATGTCTTACATTCACCTTGATATACAGACCCTTCTTTATTACAGTTCCCTTTTCCTCCAAACGCATGTATACCACAGTCTCCTCTCTCACAGTCAGTCCCTTCTTTTAACCCTGGCAGTAAGTGACATAGTTTTTGACCCGCTCATTCTATCACTTTATCAACTGTCCCTTTACCCACTTCCTGGACAACACTTTTAATTTTGTGTTTCAGCTCCTCTTTGGGCGTTGGTGGTACGAAAAGTACAGTATCAAATGGCTTGTGCCATTCAACTTTGGCCCTTGCCTTCTTCCCTGCCCCGTTTCTCTTCTGGTAACCCTTTGGGTGGTACAATGGTACCGTGCCTTTGTTGTCCCTTTCTACCTTTCATATGCCTTCACTCCAGATCTTATAATGTCTAATCTTGCCTTTGCTCCATATCCACTAACTTTGAGCCTTACGCTGAATTCATTTAAATGTTTTAATTGCTCTTGTTTTCCTAACCTCTTTGATGTGTTCCTTAGTATTCTCACTACTTCCTGAACTAAACTAATCCGTTTCATTGTGTACGGCATGGCCGAGTTATTCATTAGGACTCTAAAGTTCAACAGTTCTTTTCTGTAGTACGTGTACACAATATCCCCATTCTCCATCTTGACGGCTAGATCTAGAATAGGCACATGGCCATTTTCATGCAATTTCATTTTCATGCAATTCAATGCAATAATATTTGGCATATAGTAGCGTACTGTCATGGTAATGTATTACATCAACATTTGTATTTGAGAAGGAGTCTGTTGACTTGAAACATGTGTAATAAATATATATAAAGATGTTTTTTTATCATTTGTAATAGCTAACAGCAAGAAAATCAAAGAGACAAACTAACATGAAGTTATATTCTTAACCGATGACATAGGTCTAACGTTCACTGGTCAAGTGTTATGTTTATTTACTTATCATTAGCTGACTAGTTATAGAGGAAAGTGTGAAAGATACCCCACAGTGACAATGAATTTTACAATATCATAACCAACTGTTCTTTTTATTTGCTAAGCAAGAGAAAGTTTGAAGACTTTTTATTCTTGTCTGAATCTATAATTGTTTTCTTATGTTACAATTGCATAAATTACTTCTCATGTCAGAGAATATCTATTTATGATAGTGTTTGATTTACCTAATTAATGACTGGAACAATTATCTCAGCAAACAAAATTCAACCATTGGTCACTACTATTGAAGGTAATTAATATGCACTATGCAAATCAATCTTTGGCTAATTTAGAATGTATAAGCCTTGTGAATTAAACCTAGTTCTCAATAAGATCTTTTTCTTTTCAAAATTAAGCATAGTTCTCAATAAGATTTGTAAATGTATCTTGATTTTTGAAGAGTTAACGTTTGATTTCAACCGTCATTGTAGTGTCATGTATAAAAATTGTCGCAAAACATGATTAGATATTCTTCAATTTTGTCCTACATCTTTCGCTATCAAGGATACTGTTGCTGGACTTTTGTGGAACTACTATGATGATCTAAGTGTCATGAGGGTTGACAAAATCCACACAGTTTTATTATCGCGGAACTGTAGCGGGACTATAGCAGGATTGTCGCGGGACTGTTGTGGGAAGATGTCCCGCAAAAATCCCACAAGTTGGCAATTCGACCACTCCCGCCCCACTCTCGTGAGTTTTGTAACCACTCCCGTCCTGTTCCCGCAGGAAAATCTCGGAGGATCCCAGTGTTGCCCTGCGGGAGTCCCTCAGGCAATCCCGCGGTACTCCCGCAGTCCCGCGTAGTACACTGGAAGACACTATTGAATGAATTGATGGTAGAAAATTGCTATGAAATTGTACTATTCAATACTTTTAATAAAAGTTTGTTTTTATTTTGTTTATCCTAATTCAAATGACAAAGATAGGGCTATTTGTGCATCACTCAATTTGTCAAAGAATGAGAATGACCCGCTTATTAAAAAAGTAGATGTCTGTGGTTCACAACACCAATCATTAATTATAGTTTCAAGAGATAGTAATGCGCGTAGTCTTGCAATAGAGTATCACAATATAATAATGGTGTTATTTAAATTAGGCCTACGTTCATTTAAGATTCCTTCGGCCCCTTGAAAGTGCTTATATTTTTTTGTCAGCTGTTGGTATTAGCAGAAAGGAAAAGAGGATCACATTGGACGTATTATACTGATCACTAGTGTCTGTTACATTAAAAAAAAACTCCTCCTGTTAATATTTTCACAAGCTCCAGGGTCTAATATAATATTTTCCACTGACTGGTGTTTCTAATCGGTTCAACGTAAAGTCTGAAAGCTCGACTCAACAATGTCGACACTATCTATGAGAATGTGCATGAGAAATAATGCATCTAAATGTTGCATATGTTATTTACAAATGTTTGTGTACAGAAGTTTTCTGCCAAAATAATAATCTAGAATTCGGTGACTAAATGTTGTATATGTTATTTACAAATGTCTATGTACAGAAGTGTTCTGCCAAAATAATAATCTAGAATCCTGTGACTAAATTTTACAATGTGAAAGGATATAGGATAACATTGTTTTATTCGTGTTCTCATGGGTATTTTACACGTACATATCTATTAGATGTCAAAAACAGATGTTGGTGCAATGTATGTCACTGTGTGTTTTATACGTAGTCCTATGTGCTCTTAGTTAGTTATATACTGGTGGAGCGTACGATCGTCAAACAGGATTTGATTGCTTCGTGAGTTCGAGGTCCGTCCACGGTTGGTTGAGTGTCGCCAAACGTTGTATATTGCATTTTTGATTCCACACAGCGTGTCGCCAGGATCGAGCATATCATGTAAGACGGTGGCGACACCAAGCACGAGGTTTGGAAGCCTCGTCAAGTGAACAGTCAACCCTCTGGCCGTAAAAAAGAACTCCCCGAGTTTGAAAACTATAGGAAGAGTGATCCCCCTCAGTCTCAGTGGGTAAATTAACTGGTCATTGGAGGTCCATTTGCAAACACAATGTGACTTCCATGATTTAATCATCAGTAATTAATGGCTACAGTGTATCCTTACAAACAAACAAAAATACGATTATAATTCTTTTAAATAATGACAATCTTCAAATTTCAGTTAGAACATGATCCTAGACATGGACAGTATCATCTAAACTATAAAACGTTTTTTTTAATGAAAACTCTTGCAGATAAGACTAATATAAATTACAAATAAACATTCACCTGTTCCTTTTATAATAGCTATTAAACCAGGAAGTGTCTATCCTTATCTACCAGTCACACATAGTACATGCATATTACGTATACATGCACGATTGTAATAATTGTGCTATATTAAAATAGTATATACATAAACACACCATCTACACCGAGTAAATGTTAGCTCAATAATCAAACTAGTAACTACTGAATTAAAAATGATTATGGTAACAAAAAGTTTTCAAAAACAACTGTTACTGCTTTTAACACAGTTAATATGAAAGTTTCATTACTCGATTTTGCCACATACGTGATTTAAGTTCATTCCCCAAGAGGAAAATTGTATCAATGTTTAATGTATAGTTATACTGGTTAAAAGACTGAAAGAAATCAGCTAGACACAGCAAGCAAATAATTGCCTGTACATTGTATAACATCAACCTGTGGTTACTTATATGATAAAAAGTATAGCAGTCCCATTTACAACACCTATGTACAGCAGACTGTGATACACTGTAATCCATAATGCAATCTCCATTGTGTGTCTTATGCCGCCCTTGGACCTGTAATAAAATATAAATTATGGACCCAAATACATGTATATTGTCTTATTTGACTTTTTAATTTTTTACGTTTGCATTGCATTACCACACAAGATTTTGCCGTGTTGATTGGTGGTCTGCAATTCTCAATTTCTGAAGGTATGTAGCACATGTACTTGTGTGGGCGTTTCATATCTTCTATCACTAGGTGTAGGAATAGATGGTTTCGGAGTAGCGCACAATGTGGTATATATATATAACTAGAGGGCAATGGAATAATTGTTGTTATCTCAATCTAGACTTAACTAGATATATCAATATATAATGGTCTTCAGTTTGAAGTTGATTATCGCTCCTTAGCTGGCAAAAAATGCACTCCACACAACTTAATATTGAGTCAATTACCCCTTATGCACACCAACCAACAAACCTGACCCAAGCTGAGAAAATACTGCTGTTCACAATAGTTTTATACTCACGAAGATGTCAAACAGGATACAATTATAACACGGAAGTATAGTGATAACACTATTATAGAGTACTCACAGAGTAGTATATTCACAGAGGAGGCCCTAGCCACCAATCTGGTGGGGGTGAGGATGGTTGCGTCATTAGGACAAAGATCACTGTCCGTGTGGAAGTAGCACTTGTGGGTGGCAAAATCATAGTCGATGCCAAAGCAAAGCTGGAATAGACAGTGTTAGTGCAAAAAATGATAATGTACTGAAAAGTGAATACACGTGTGTAGGCAGGGCGCCAGGACACCATGTTTGACACATTGGTACTACATTAGGTGGACAGATGAAATTAGGATGTTCTGAAACCCCAATCTTTGTGCTTTACAATGGTATATGATGGTCATTCGTAAACAGTATATTTATAACCCCCCCAAAAAACTACTTTAATATAATGTGGGGTGATTCTGTGAAGATATGATTATATAGCTGCCATAACTGCTCTATGTTGGCAGAAGAAGTAAATGTATTGTTAAATGATAAGAATCAGATAGTTGTAAATGTAAATGCAAACTCAAAGCAAGTTTTACAGGCCATAGCACGTGTTTTGAAATTTACAGATAAGCATGGGAAACACACGTTAAAACAATCTGATTATTGTATGATGCGCTAAAATTACAGGAGTGAACTTTTAATCGCAAATTTGATATGCATAAGAATTATATTCTTGTCACATTATAGTATTTTTTATATATCGAAGGAAGTTTTAGCAAGTTTGCAATTATGAATTTACATCAAAACGAGGTCATGCAACTCACCTGTGGGGTTGTGGTTATGGTGGCTGTGGTAGGGGCTATGCCTCCTCCTGCGGTGGCACATTTCTTTAGGCAGGACTTAAGGTCAACAGTGCCCTGTACAATAACACATATCACAATAGTGTTAGTATTTAATTTGATTACTTTCATGAGTTTTTGTCATAATTGTGTAGGAAAATGAAATAACTAACAGGAAATCGGGGCTTACCGTTTGTTCAAGACCATTGTAAATCTGCGTACCCAGAGTGATCAAACCTCTTGTTGTTTCGATAAGGGCTGGAAAATGATGCAATCTCTACATCTTAAGGTGAAAATGACTAGCCATGTTGCACTGTCATTGAAAAGCAAAAAAATATAAATCACTATGGCAGCAGCGGTATGCAACAAGAGTAGGGCTCCATTTAAAACCTGTACATTATACATACATATGTAACTATGCAACATAAAAATTAGCTGAATACACAAATCTTACTAAATTTGAACTCATATTAGACTTTAATCCAACCTGCTATAGTAACGTTTACCAAATAAATAATGAGTGGTCACTAATGGATGACTGTACCCTACTCACCACAGGGGACCTTCTTGAAGTGTATGATGGCAGGATGGGTGCTCATCGCCTGGCACGCCGTCATGTTGCTGTGGGCGTAACAGCGGCCCAGCCAGGGGTCGAAGTCGCCCGCGAAACACGTGGGAGTGATCTCACACGCCTACACCAGGGTAAACTAGATACTGTGAAACTCATGTTGAATCAGATATTGGAGCCAGGTCTATCAGAATGATAGCCATCTTTGATTTAGCTCATAAAAGTTATAAACTGATACTTTAATTGAGACTTAGCCATACTAGCAGGATAGTTATTACGGTCCAGCGTGGGTCGTCTGACATATCAGGGTAGTTATCTTTTCTAGCAGTGTAATTAGGGTAGTAGGGCGTTGAACATGCGGGAATGTAACTCTTTATAAAGTTCCAAGGCAAATATAAATGGGGAACAGTTTGATAGTGAAAACCTCGTGATTGAGGTTCTTGGCACGTTGTTAATGACTTCAATGCATGACTCTCGATGCATACTTTCTTCACAAAGGTAAAATTTGTTTTTGATAACTACATTCAACTCATTTGCAGACTTGAAAAAAAGCAACATTGATACAATAATGATCTGTAGACTTCCTATGTTTGGCAATGTAAAATATAATACTAAGTAAACCACCAACCTTTTGACAGGAGTGAAGGTCTTTGAACTTTCCGAACATCTGAGTGCCTCCAGTGATGTAAAAGCCGTGCTGCACCGTGATAATCTTCTCTAAAAACACAGGCAATCACAGTTCTATAAAATGTATATAGTAATACTGATACTATTTTAAAAGAGTTGAGGCTAATAAGTAAATGAAAAGTCAAGTCAGTATTAAATGTACATGTACAAGTACTTACTCTTTTTCTGCTGTTTCTTGTGTATGATGACCGGCACGTACGATGTCTGCTGGTGATAGGAGGAACGAGGAAGCGTGTATGACTGCAGCCAGAGAAATCATAATAGTCAAACGGTATATGATTTATGATTATTTTCAAAATTTAAACCAATGCCGTTTCCACCAATTATCCACAAGACGTTGAAAGAGTATAAGACTTCGGCTGCTTTTTTCTTAAAGATATTATGGCTTTTCAATGACCGTTGAAGGATGCTAATCTTTCACGGATTCATGTAAACATCTTGACAAATTATTTTGTGCGATTATTTTAGACCATACTATGCACAGATGCATTCAAAAGTGGCTAACACCCATTAATAGGCAAGTTGAGCCTGACAACTCACCCTCTCAAAGTCCTGCATGTAGGGGTCATGCTGGTACAGGTCCTGGTAGCCGCTCCCTGTGCTGTACAGGTCGTATGGGCTGGCTTGCTGGTAGCTGTTGCCGAATCCTGCGTATAGAAGACATTTTATATTGTGCTAAAGAATATTCTTCGGGAGTTTAATAGGTCCTTTCTATCTGGATTTATTCCCTATGTTTATCTTCATAATTAGCGGTATTTTAAACATATATTCCCGTGCATGCAATGTATATCTCAACCACCTGCTGGCTTCTATCGAATGAATGTTGCACGTAATAAATATTTCAACATTAACATAAGCCGAAAGTATTTATATAAAAAAGGAGAACATTGGCAGAATATTATACTGAAATGCATTTCCATTGAATAGGTGAAGCACGTAGTTTTACCAGAAATGTGATGAAGTGGCATTACCTGAGATACCGCCATAGCCTAGTATATTTGTGTCATCTTCATAATCCTGATGAACGCCGTAGCTGTCTGGAGCTACAGCAAGAGTATATCCATGGGGCAAGGCTGTACGGAGAAATATAAATGTTATCAGACATCACTAAGCCATGGATATATTAGAGCTTGCAGAACATGATCATTGAACATGTTGTCATAATTGATAAATGCCAAACTGGGAATCAATAGTACGCATTTTAATTTATGAACTACAATTTAATGTGTCTGTCTTCTATTAAATTATCGCGTATTAGTGTTGCAAGACATGGATTATTGCATGAAGTTTTGAAGCGGAAAATACACGAAAATAAGACGAACTAACCCGAGTGAATGCTGCTGAGTCCTCCGTATGAAAAGAATGCGTGCGACCCGCACAATTGGCCAATCAGCAGAATGGTAACAAATCCCAGCATGGTGGGGAATCTGATAAAAAGGAATGTCGTAAAGAATGCTGTAAAGAACGATATTTTGGAATGTTATCAGAGTGGAAGTTGCCTTCGTGAGTGTCTTAATGATACGGCCTGTCATGTTCATGTTTGGAATTTACAATATTCCCATAGTTTTAAATTTCACCTTCAATTTTGAAGGGTGTTGAACTATGCAAACACTTTGAATGAATGAATTAGATAGCAAAGGAGACGCCATGACCCCGTCAACTTACCGTCATAACCACACTATGTCATCATCATTGACCAAATAGCAATCGTAATGTGTGAACAGTTGATGAATTGCACTACAAATTAAATTATGGCTCATGCACGTGTTAATGGTGCGTTTAAGTAGAAACGTGAGTTATGTTTTCATCTTATAATGCAGCCTTCGAACATCTACAACTTATGTTATAGTTCATGTATTTATGAAACCTGTATTCGAGTTTGTATACATATTGCATCAATGCATTGGACAGCATTTATGAAAACAACAACAAAAAACTAACGAAAAAACATTCCAGTTATTTCCAAGTCAAACAACCCAATTCTTTCCAGGTCATGAATTGAATAAAATGTTCATATTACATAGTAATGTATAACAACAGGATCTAATAGCTAATCTCATAACTCAATCTTACTACAGTGTCATTTGCAGAATCATACATAACATGGATGTGTCATTTTCACGATACATGCACAATATCATGTCAAATTTTAAATTAATGTATCATTAGATGAAAAATAAATATATAGTATTTTATAAATGATGGTGTAGTTTCGCACACTCCATCAAGTCTAAGCATTCATTAAATGCGTGCCTACTTCATCAAAATAGGTAGGAATTTTAATTGCGTCTGTCAGGTCAACTAATTGATAAGAAAGTTTGAACCATTTATCACCTGGTGTAAATGATCACTCAACGTGAACTATTATATCACAGATTAGGAAATCCTCAGAACTATTATAATCCAGTGAACAGAGTGTTTTCGGTCTGGTAAAATGGACGGTGATACGTAAGAATAAAATAAAATGCTAAGATGTGGAGTCTTTATTGTAATATTATCTAAGCATATACAGAGCCGTCTGCGTTACACATATTAATGATGCAAAACGGACACGTCTCTGTAACGTTGTGCCTTTCTTAACAATACTTGCATAATTTTTTGTGCTTGGGGCTTTAATTCTAGACCTTTGTTTCGTGAAACGTGCATAAACCCACTCATTAATATTCATCTTAAAAGAGGAGGAGCCTTGATGAGTGAATATTTACTGCTTTTGCTGCTTTTGGAGTGTGCTGTTGTTTTAGTTAACTGTGTTTTATGGTAATTGTAGTGAGGTACCCCAGTGAAAAGTCACAGCATATTTGGCTGTGACTTGAAACGTGTGTTATAAAAATATATGTCCACGTGTGTATTGGGGAATGAATCATCTGCTACAACTGTGTTAATGACATGATCACGATTATCTTGGTTGATATGATTTCTGATATACATGTAAGTGCAGTCGTATAAATTTGTCCGATTTGGGACGGATAGCTCTCCACAAATAAACACGTGTGAGCATTTTGTGAAGATACCTAGTTTACAAGATACGCATAGTTGAATGGTTATACCATTAGTTATGCAAGTCGCATTATGTAAGTCAGTAGTTAGTTTTAAAAGTTAATATTTGTTCATACAGTCTAGAGTTAAAAAAAATAAACTAGCGATTATCTATGCAATTGGCATAGGTAAAGACTTGTGCAATAAGAAGTTGTTTTGAGTGTTTGTATAGTGTAGGAGACTTGCCACTTAAGTTTAAATTTTATTTCTCAACTCCTGGTTTCCACAAATTAATTATAGCTTTGCACATGTACAATTATCATTGTACATATTGCATTGAGTGTGAGGTACATTAATGGTTCGTGAGTTAATCAATATAAAAATTTCACTCAATTTAATCTAAAAAACATTCAACACATTTATAGTATAATGAATTTTATTAAGTCAGTAATACATAATTGGATTCACCAGTAAATAAACAATACATATATATGGTCCCATATATGGAAACAGTATGTCCGTCCGGTACGAGGCCGTTATGGGGTGGCTGCTTTTGGACCTGCAAAATGAAGAACAAAATGTCAGACTGTGTATTATATGATACAGAAACAGAAAATGTATAACGTTCAATCAAGACAACATCTATACAGAGACCACCTCTATCAAAAGACCAATTTTTACGTTCCCTAACCTTCATAAAGATAGAAACCAAACTAAACATCCATAAAAAGGACCACCACTCTATTGAGACCAATTGAGGTCAGTCCCAACGGCGGTCTTTATAGGGAGGCTCCACCGTAGTATTGCATAGGGCACCCCACCCGGACCCCTATATTCTGGTATAAGCTACAGCCATGAGCATTATTTTTTTATACTAAATGTAATATGTGATAGGTCATATAGGTCTAAATAGGTCGGCATTTGACCGTAAACTGATATGTGTGAATGTGCTTTAATAATTGTAAGTGGTGTAAGACATTGATAAACACAGTGTTAGTCTTAGTCTCATATATTACTCACAGAGGATGATGCTGACTGTGGAGGGGTTGGCAACGAGGGTCTGGGGCGTGCTGATGGTGGCCGTGGTCACAATGCAGGGCGTGCTGTCCGTGTGGATGTAGCACTTGTGGCCCCCGAAGTCGTAGTCAATTCCGAAACAGATCTGAGAGAAGCAAAATGACCCACATTCAGTACCATACTTAAACATGTTTAATGCTTTAAAAATGTAAAACTTGCATCTTTTTTAAAGAAAAAAATATGATGTAACGTTAGCTTAAACTATTGTATTACTTATACAGATTTCGTGCTCCTTTTTTAAAAAAAAAAGCTCTTGTCATTTTTCCCCTGGAAAATATGATGTAACATTAGCTTAAAATGATGTATACGTCGTCTAACAATTAGTATCCAGCAGTCAACAAAATTGATTGATCAACAGTTTCATCCATCGATCAATCAAGCAGCCAGACAGTCAGCCAGCAAGGCAGCCAACCAACTGACCAAACGGCAAGCCCACTTTACCACCCAAAAAGAAAACAAACGAGGCAACCCATAAGCGTACCAAAAAGCCTGCCAGCTAATCAGCCAGCTTGCCAGCCAATAAACCAGCCACGCAGTCATGTAGCTAAATCATGTAATCGTGTAGCTATGATACACGGATTAGGCTGTGATGTTACCTGTGGGGTGGATGTGATGGTGGAGGGGGATGACGCAATGCCGCCCCCGGCAGTGGTGCACGCCTTGAGGCACTCCTTGAGCGTGTCTACGCCCTTCACCTCGATGCCGCGGAACGTCTGGGCTCCCAGGGTAATCAGACCACGGCCTGTCTCTATTAGCTCTGTAAAACATAATGATTTGATATGAAGTGCATACTGAATCAAAGAAGGACCGCAGGAAAGTAGAGGTGGCGACCCATCATAAAGCAAAGTTTACAAAATATTCTGACTTTTAAATACATGCACATAAGAACTATAATTCCAAAAGATAACCTAAGTGACCAAATATTTTATACCAATTCCCAATGTCTGCATTGTATGTAGATGAGCCTCCATCATGAACCATTCATTTTTACTTAACATCCAAATGAATTACAAGGTCCCTTCTTTAATATCAGTGCACGTAGAATAAATTCATTATTATTCATTTACAATGAATAGATCCCAATGTGCGATGAAAGACATCTAATGTTATTTTGATAAATATATCACCACAAATCATTTCTATATTGGAATGCAATTTACTTTGATATATATTTGTACATCACTGTACAATTGTACGTACCGCATGGCACCTTGCTGAAGTGCGTGATGCTGGGATGAATCCTCTTGGCCGCACAGGCCGAGTGATTGCTGTGGGAAAAGCATTTCTGCTGCCAGGGATCGAAGTCCCCGGCAAAGCACGTGGCCGTCAGTTCACAGGCCTTCATGCAGGAGAACAAGTCCTGACAAAGAGGGTTAGGCATTATTTTGGAGGTTAGATGGAGGAAATGTAGTTGTGATTCTTAGTTCTGGTACGTGCATATCTTAGTTATTGCTATTGTTTAATGATAAATCGATGTAAAGGAAAATAGTATTTGATCTTGAATATTTTCAAATATCAACACACACAATTTGTTACTAACACAAATTTCACTAACTTAAATGCCAATGAAAAACATACTTTGAAAAATGACAAAATAGTTGGCACAGCATTTTTGATTCACCAAATGCGTGCAGGTGAATCTGCATATTCTATTGCAATGACACTGCGCGTGAATATTTAACCCCCGAGACGGAAGTACAAGACACATTATGCAAAGAGAATGTTTCTGTATGTAATTAATGGTAACAATTAAATACTACATGAAGTTAAGTCTGAAGTGAGTCTCTTTGGTCATGTGAATGTGCAACTAATATACAATGTGAAATGTTTAATTGGTCAAATATGTGTATTGCAGAGTGGATGTTTGTGCATCTTATAATATCTTATAAACGCATGGAATAATACCAACTTTGAACTTTCCAAACATTTGTGTTCCCCCGGGAGCAAAGAATCCCTTTTGAACACTAAGAGTCTTCCCTGAATCAAGAAAAAAGAACGTTAGAATGTTGGGCATAACATAATGATTCTATATATGCATTGATCAAGATAAACTACTGTACTACATTATGTCTATAGGGCAGAAAAGTGTCTACGCATTGTAAAATCAAACACACGTAAGACCACTTAAATGCGATAGCAATCAAATATAAACTGACTGCCTAATGTTAATCTTTGGTAAAGTAACATGAAACTAATTATATTGCAAATGAATATTTCACACTCACGTTTCTTCTTATCATTCTTGTGAATGATGACAGGAACAAATTGCGGCTGCGGTCCATATTGAGGAGATGGAGGCCCGTACCCTGGAGACGACAGATCCACAGACTGAAAACAATGACAATCTACATTATGCTCTTACAATATAATCATTTAAAACTGCCATTTTTGCACTATTGAACACAGTTGCCGGATGTATGTGATGATTCAAAAATAGCAAATCCTAGATGGATGCTCTACATAATCTTGTCTGTGTAATGGTACAGATGTATCTATATGGACTTTCTGCAAGCAGAGTCAGGTGTGTCCCTTCGCAACCGCACCCAATTAGAAAATCATAAACTGTCAGTAATGAACTTTAACAGTGGCGTAATATGATATATAAATACAGGGTCCAGTAAACAATAAAAATCCAACATCACATTCAGCGACTTAATATGCCTAAAGCGCAATACCTTCTGATCATCGCCCACACCCTTGAAGTGATCGTACAGTCCAAATTGATCGTAGTCAGCATAGCCTTGGTCCCCATAGTGTTGTTCATGGTAGTGTTGCTGGTCATTATTTTGCTGGGATTGTTCATGGTAATGATCATCTGGATAATGCTGATGGCTCTCCGCAGGGTTTGCAGGACTATAGGAAGGAGGGCCGGATATGGTTATTACGTCTCCATGTTGGGGTATTACACGGTGAGAAGATGTTTGGGGTGATGGAGGTCCATATTGTTGTGGGGGTCCATAAAAATGTGGTGGTGGTGGTGGTCCATATTGTTGAGGTGGTTGAGGTGGGGGTCCATATTGTTGAGGAGGTTGAGGTGGGGGTCCATATTGTTGAGGAGGTTGAGGTGGTGGTCCATATTGCTGAGGTGGTTGAGGTGGTGGTCCATATTGTTGAGGAGGTTGAGGTGGGGGTCCATATTGCTGAGATGGTTGAGGTGGGGGTCCATATTGCTGAGATGGTTGAGGTGGGGGTCCATATTGCTGAGGTGGTTGAGGTGGGGGTCCATATTGTTGAGGTGGTTGAGGTGGTGGTCCATATTGCTGAGTTGGGTGAGGTTGGGGTGATTGATATTGACCTGCAATTGGGTTTTTGATGGAATAATCTAATTGAAATAAATGAAGGGTGTGGATAATTATCTGCTAATTTAACGTATATTTAACATATTTAACACAAAGGTAAACAATTAAGATTATTTCAAAGCATATATATTTCCATAAACATTAATACGTAATGTGCTAACACATGCTTTTATGCAAAATGGAAAAGTCTCCCCTATTTGAATTTTGAAAATAAATCATATTATCTGATTCAGGTGTACTCCTAGAAATCAAATACAATATAGAATGGCTCATGAAAAACACATTCCCACACATCATTAGCATAATACGTGTACGTACCATTGGCAAATCCAAGGACAGGTAATGACACTGCCAGCACTGCTATTATCCAAATCATTGTTTAGTGGCAACACAATAGGTAATATATTTAAGTTTATCTCTTCTTTCAGCCACCAACAAAATGAATTCTAACACCCACGGTTATACGTGGTTATTCTTGGACTGCGTACAAGCAATAATAACGTCGTAAATGCGATGATGTGTGGTTTGAGAGAAACGGTCATTAATACACTGTGCATGTAAATTGCATCATCATGTTTTAAGACATATTGCCACTTGTGTCATAAGTTAGGCCAGAGGTCATTTTGCTGACTGAGAAAGATATAAGTTGACGGAGTGCATTTTCACATATCTGAGAGTGGTCATACAAACTCCAGGCTATACCTTTAGTCAGTGGAGTAGTAGCAAGTATTTTTTCTATCTATAATTATAATTTGTAATGATGAAAGTGTGAAGATGTCAGTTAAAATTAGCCATGTGGTCTGGTCATTTTAGAGTATACTTTGATATACTTCTGCCTTGATGTTTTCATTAAAAAAAACCATTTACATGTAAAACGCTGGTAAATTCTGCGGCCGCCTAAACATACATGTATTTACCAGGGGCCCCTTGTCATTTGAGACTTTGAGATGACACTAGATTCAATGTAATTTCAGGGCATTGATACCTAATTTTATCGGAATATATAAACACATGGGGTTTCTTCTGATTTACCCCCAAATTCCACATAGCCGATGCAAGATCAAGATACTTAAGAAGACACTAAAAGTTTAGTGTCATTTCGAGGTGAACGTTGGTGTTCTGGGCTCAAATTTGGACCTGGCTGGCTGGTTCCGTTGGGAATCGTGCACATCTGGCTGGCTCCGTATCTGTTTATTTATTTGTGGCCTCCTCTGCTGCTTTGGGTGGAAGTATGGTTGACCGAAGAAACCGTAAATGCCGCCACTTCCCTTACAATCTGAAGCAATGGAAACAAGAAACAGAAGCATCAGTTCCAGCAGTTGTGTTATTCACGACGCTCCATGATTAATTCTGTCTCCCTGGAGGAAATAGCACACTTCTGCCGGGTTCTGTCTCAAAAAATACTTATCACTTCTCCGGAGAACTAATTTTGATTTTTTTCCGGCTTAAGGGTTTCAATTCTGGATTATTGATTTGTTGATTTGGATCATCATTTTGCTTTCTGGGGGGCTCACTTGATCACCGTAAAGTCTTTCTGCTTAAAGGTGTCATTGCTGACGATAATCATAAAGATGTTCCTGTATTACTGTGTGCTATTTCCGAATTTTCCCACGAGCCTGCTTTTTTCAACCTGTCCATTATAAACGTCGAAGACAGGTATTCCATGCGTTCCCTGGTACGTTTTGGCCACAAAACATGCACACGAGAGACCATACAAATGGCTGAAAATATTGCTTTCTCGTTTCTGGCGTCTTTTGGAGCATCTGGAGCTGGGATCGGCTATGTGATATTGGGGGTTTAATGTGTATAAAAATGCCACTAAAATATTTACTAGGGGTCCTTTATTATTAGAGGCGTTTGTGTCAAAAAGTGTACACACTAAACATTTGGCAGACTTTTGCAGTCCCCCTATAATATTATGTTGGGGCCCCTGGCTACAGGCCACTCAGCTCCCACCAATAATCGGTCACTGGTTGACACTTTTGTACCAAAGCGAATGGCTTTCCTGTGGCAGGCCTACTATTGGTAGTCCAACAATAATATCAGTTTGCATTATGTGTGACTGGTGTGGTCAATGAAGTTTATTTGTGTGTGGAGAGGCTGCCGTGCTGTGATAGTTACAAACACTTGTTCTCGAGCCTCCCAGTATCATAACTCCGTTCGAAATGCATGTGACTGTGAAAAGTGGTACTATTGTATGCCTGGTATGTTTATCATGGAGGTATAACATGTTTGTGACTGCATTAAATTCCATTTATTTTCAATCCAGAAAACATTCAGTGACGTAAAAGTGCATATGCCAAGTCCACAATATTTTGACATGCCTAAATCTGTGCAATCAATATGCCAGAAAACCATGTCTGAAGATCGGCACCGGCATTACTAGGGATATTGGTCGCGTGGTCAGAGACCACACTGACCTTTTCTCCAGAACCACAATGTGCTGCGTACACTGCAGTTGCACCACTCCCAACACTCGTATGGACTTTAGGACCCCTGTAAAATATAATGAACAATGAAATATGTATGCAAATAAACATAGAAACCTGCCTTCCAAATCAGATTTATTAACAATGCAAGTGCAATCCCATCTGCCCCATATCAAAAAGCAAACCTCTACAGAAATTACGAACCTTACACCGTTGACATCAATACGAATTGTGGCATAATTGGAACCATTCCTGAAGACTGAAGTACTGAATATGTAGTAACCGGACACAGGGCAGGTGAAATCATAGGGACTGGCAAATCCACCACCGGCGTTGATGTGAATCGTGTCGAACTGGAACTTCTGGTTCTGTTGAACAGTCTGGGCGACACTGTGAGATACAGTGAATGCAACCGGGCTGTTGAGTCGAGATGCTATAAAATATATGAAGGATTTTTTTTTAAATAAACGCGTCCCTTGGATACAGAGTGAAGTTTGTTGTTTAGAATAGAGCCATTCGATTTCATCATAGCAGTTTTGAGCGACAGCCAGACTGGTGACCCCAAAGAAGGTGCATTCATTATATTTATGAGATCATTCCAGTACATCATCAAAACATACAGGAGTCATCCAAGATTACCTCAATAACAATTCAGCTACTTCAATACGGATATTTGCCAGTAAACATTTTCAATCATTTGTAAATGGATTGTTAAAATATCTGAAACATTTCAAACAGAATACCTGTTGACAAATCTTCTATCACCCTCTCTAGCTGTTTGATGGTTTTCCCTTGCGACTGAATCTGATTAGCCATTGCAAGTGCTAATTGCCGCTGATCATGGACTTGGCTTTGCAATTCTTGCATCTGTATCTTCATGAGGTCGATTTCATCGGTACTTATGCCATGGGCAGAGCACAGCAAATACCCATACATTAAGACCTAAAGTTTTAATACATTACACGCGTTAGAATAGGTTATGGTACAGCACCTAATAGTATACGGGGTTTATTGCATTTTCTCCATTTCATAGATTCATTTTTTTTCATGGGCACGTGGATCGTAGAGGGTATAAAGCCAACTGAGACTAATCAGTGGTCATATTCTTTCTAGTAGGTAAACAATGAAGGGGAAAAGAAAGAATATGGCCACTGATTTATCTCAGTTGGCCTCTACCATCTACGATGCATGTGCCCGTGATTTCTTTCTTCTTTAACATCAAAAATATGTTCATCTTAATATGTTAAATTATGTATATTTATAAACAATATTGAAAATAATATGGAATTTATATTACCTGTACGAAATTCATATTTGTCAGGTTGACAATGAGCATGGCTGTGTGATATTGAACCTAAAACTTTATAGAGCCACGTTGATAACAGATAGTGGTACATGTATCTGCTAACTGATAGCTCAATTTCGTTGATAATGATTGGTTTTGATCTATTTACGTGTAGCACACGTGTTTAATAATTTTAAGTTGTGATTGTTCATAGTTGCTTGAGTAGTTTCATCATCCAACAGAACCAGACAAAATACTATATTTAGTTTTATCAGTTTATTAAATATTTAAAACCGTATAACTATTAATTAAATAAATATGCAAGTAAATTTGAGTCAATGATTCATTTTTTTACATTTGAACATATTTCGTGTCTTGAACCCATCTTCATCAAATGACAAACTTATAGATAAATAGAAATAGAGTAGTACTTTATACTACCATGCACAAGTACATGCGTTTAAATAAGTTTTAACAGTGTACACATCCAATAAATATAACACAATGAATATGAAAGTAAAATATCATGGCTAGGATAGAAGGACTGATGAATTCGTTGTGATTTCAACCAAATAATCCAGGATTGTTGTTGCGTGGACCTGCAAATATATATAATAAAAAAAAACTGTAAATAGTTTTGTTTCAAATATTTATACTATTACTTTTAGTATTGGAGTACATCTACTATATTACTCTATAACAGTTTTGTTGGTATACAGCAGGCTTTTATGAATCTTGATCATCTTTATGTGTAGAGGTGTAAGCTTCGGAGGTGGGGGAGGGGGTGGAGGGATCTCAGCTAGTCTATAACTGGAAAATGTGACCTATAAAATGACACACCCGTACTAACCTAATTGTTGCGGCGTGGACTTGCAAATATACATATTAAAATAAACATTAAGATGTGGGATTTTTCTTCAAATATTTATACTAGGGCTTTATGTATTGGAGTACATATTCTATATTACTCTATAACAGTTTTATGGGGATACCGCAGGCTTTAATGAATCTTGATCATCTCTCCTCTATGTGTAGAGGTGTAAGTCTCGGGGGGGGGGGGGGGTTCTCAGCTAGCCTATAGTTGGATACGGGTGTGCCATTTTGTCTTTAAGAACATGATAGATAAATATAGTAAGATTTACAAAAACATGCCCGAAAATATAGTAAAATTCATTCAAAGTATACCCATAAATATATTAAACCGAAACGTCATCCATAACATACTACAGAAATCAACAAAGCAAACAAACATTTTCACACATTTAAGAATAACATTACATCAGAGATGAAAAATGAACATATCTATTATCACTAAAGTTTATCGCAATTCCACATCACATATCACAATCATACATGAAAATACGCAACACTATGCAATATTTCGATGTCAATGCTCTACGATATAGCAAGCAGCAGCAGCAGCAGCAGCAGCAGCAGCAGCAGCAGCAGCAGCAGCAGCAGCAGCAGCAGCAGCAGCAGCAGAAAGTTTTCTGACAAATCAGTTACTTTGATTTTTTTATTTTTTTATTTTTTTTTTTTTTTTATTATTATTATTTTTTTTTTTTTTTTTGGGGGGGGGGGTCAATAGCCCCTGGCCTAATACGCAGGCTCTTAGTATTAACATAAATAGGCGGAAATAGTTTTGAGAGAGCTGGCTACACATCATAGCTGCCCACCCTTGGATCCATAAGCACATTGTCTTAAGTTTTTGTACAAATGTACCTTACTTGCTGGGCATGTGTTTTATTCTAGTGTTTTAACTAGCAGATGATCACGCTGACAGAACTAGAACTGATCAGTGATCACAGACACCGTGTTATTGCTGTTCTTAGATCACGTCGCCTTGACAGTGCTGGTATTACCAGAGGTGCCACTTGATTGATACACGATTATCACAGGCTGTTGTTACTTACAGAAGATCATGTTGACAGAGCTGGCCCTCGCCACCAGCTGCTTGGGGATGGCGATGGTACCCGTGGGGCAGAGCGCAGAGTTCGTGTGGAAGTAACACTTCTTCTTAGCGAAGTCAAAGTCAATGCCAAAGCACAGCTGGAATTAGTGATACAGATTGTACCATGAGTAAATGTATAATTATGCATTTCAAGTTTTAAACCAATGCTTACTGATTGTGTACATGAGTACGGAATTACATTGTGTTGTTTTCATTACAACAGATCAATTAAGATTTTGCTCTGTGCGTATACAAGTATTTCTCGGGTTTTGCCATGATATGTTATTTTCGTTAGGGTTGTTATTCTTATTGATAACATGAACAATAAATACGCAAATATTCTTTGAATGCAATATACTATACTGCTATAGCTTTCATGAAATATCTTAAATTACTAGTCACCAATACATTTCATAGCCTTTCACCAATCAACAGAAATTGTAATTGAATAGGTTGCATCACAATTTCATCACATTCCCCACACTTATATACAGACAGTTCGCATTTAACGATCATGATTTAGGGTAAATCACCAATAACCGTATTGGTAATGAGCAGATCACCAGTCACCAATAATAGGTTCCATCACATTTCACACACCTAAATACAGACCGTCCACAATCCAAACACAAGATTTAAGGCATATCGCCAATCAAACGTTTGGTATACATGGATGACCCCCTCATACATGGTAAATGCTCTGAAGTAAGCACCCCATTTCTGCTTAAGTTTATATCGTATTTCCTACCTGGGGCGTAGAGAGGATCGTAGCGGGTGTGGGAGCAATCCCTCCCCCAGCCGAGGTACATTTCTTGATGCAAGTCTTCAGATCATTTATATCTGTATGTAAAATGTACAAAGAATGTTTAATCTTGTTCATTAGATAGATTCATTGATATATTAATAGATTGTGTTACCATAAACATAACATAACTCACGTTTCTGCTCAATGCCCCTGAATATCTGCGTACCGAGTGTAATCCTACCACGAGATGTTTCAGGTAGAGCTGCAACAGAATAATGACATATTGCAGCATACTAGCCCACAATCAAACAAAGACTCATTACTTTTTAGGTAGGCAGTACTATGCAATACGATGACAATTGCCTGTCAAATTAATTTATTGTGATCAGATATTCGTTATTTGTTAACATGAAACAAGCTCCAGATGTTGGAGCAAAGCAACACTTACAGCACACCACTTTCTTGAAATGGATGATAGAAGGATGGGTTGATTGGGGTTGGCACGCTGTGTTGTTAGAATGGGCATAGCACTTCTTAGACCAGGGGTCATAGTCCCCTGCAAAGCATTGTGGAGAAATACCACATGCCTCTTCACAGTCTTTCAGTGATTTGAACTTGCCATGCATTTGCACCCCGTTGGGAATAAACATGCCGTGGTTGATGGTAATAATCTTTTCTGCAATGAAAAGTAAACAATATTTCAGAGAATATGATCATAAAGTTCACAACAGTCGTGTAAATTGTGTCACGTATGCATGCATGCAGTATTTATTCTGGGTAAATATAATATTTGTACAGACCAAAAGTGAACATGATTGAATTGAAAAATAAAACATCTTTTCCACGCACTCATTGATAAAACATGTGACTGTTGCCACGTTTAGTTTGTCAAGAGCATGACGACAACAACCTCCAAACCCCACTATTCCACGACTACAAATATGCAAAGAGTGATCGAACCTGTGAATTATAGCAACCGCCCCCCCCCCCCCGCCCGCGCGCGCACACCGCCATATCCACACGACTTCCACAAATCACAGCGTCCTCGTACGTCATATATCATGTCTATATACGCAGTTGTTATGAACAAGGACTTGTAAAGCTATTGTGTGTGATCAATGCGTGAAAACCGACGATGGTGTACACATACATTGATAAGAAGAGACACATAAAACCACCACAGTCCCTCGACCAGGTAGGGGCACACGGAGAGTCACACCGGCCCCGCCACCATCACTCACTTGGCTTCTTGTGCTTGGAGAGCACAACGTCCACGTGCGAGCCGTAGCCGTGCTCGTCGTCGTGTTCGTGGCTCACCTGCACCTGGTAGCCAGGCACCTTCTGGTGGCCGTACCCACCCCCGTGACCTGGAAGAGGAGGTACAGACCTTATTATGGCCAAGGAAGACTATACCGTTTACAACTTTATGATTGTTATAATGTAGACTGTGTTGTATCCATGGTTGAGCAAAGTGTGAGTTATACGTAATTATCCAATATATTTTGCTCTTCAAATAAATTGTTCACACAACCTCATAACTGTTTTTTTCATGTCAATGCACGTCCATTCCAACTTCCATATTACCCGGTGAGAATTGATTACAGAGTATGTTAATTTAATCGTTATGCTCAACACGCACAATGCATTTTCACATAGAATTACTTTGTACTATTTTTAGGTATGTTCCTTACTATTGCCACCGAAACCTCCAAAACCTCCGAAACCACCTCCGAAGCCACCGAATCCACCGAAACCACCCCCAAATCCTCCTCCAAACAGTGACTGAAAAAGAAAGCGGTCATGTCTGTGACTGTGCTATGCTGAAATGTGGTATGCACACTGTAGGTTACATAAACCTGCATGTATGTATGCATGTATGTAACTTATTAACTTGACTTAAATTATAAGAAACCGGATAAAACTGATAAGGTTTTGGTATCATACAGTTGCTTTACATTGTGAGGGGCTCAAACTAATTGATCTTCTTGCATTGTTTGCTACCCAATATGACAAGACCTACTTTCTCAGAGCCCGAAGATTTTGAGGCCTGCAGTGCGTTCGAGGTTGATTGGAGCGCCTTCAGAAGATTGGTTGCCGCCTGAATCTGTGCCTGCAGGCTGTTAGTCTGTCCTCCACTACTGTAAGAGTTCGCACCTAGAGTGCTGTGTCCAGAATTTCCTCCAAATCCAAATCCATAATCATGGGAAGCGCCACCATATCCAGATCCGGATGCCAGAGAACTAGAAAAGAAAACCCATGGTATAACGTAAATCAGATGTAATTAGAACATAGTGTGTAATTAAAGATGCTGCTGCATACAATACATGAATATAACTTTTGATAGCCATAAGAAAAGTTATGGTCGCTTTACCTAAACAGGTCTTGGTTGTTAGAACCAAAACTTCCATGCTCTTTGAAAGAACGGGCATAATCTGCATAGCTGGGTGGGGCGGGAGTAAAGTTGGGGTAGTCACCTAAAACAAATAACAATTTCGTGTATGGAACATTGGCAACTGTGCATCTTATCCAGTGATATTTCAAAATGAATGTGTTTCTTTCGTGTACACGATTTGTTATTCAAAACCCATAAGCACATATGCAAGTGTCCATATCTCGGTGGAGTGGGGGTCTTTCGTCAAAAATGGGTACGGGTGTGCCACTTCGAACGCGTCGAAACGGTACCCATCGATATATTAATTTGGCATAAAAGTCACCCATGTCAATACCTCGCCAATTAAAATGTCACCCATGTCTATACCTATTAGATACTGAAACTATATATTGTTAACATTCTATCAACAAGATATTCAAAAAATTATATCAGTATCAAACAAAATGACCTTACGCTACGATTATATGGTCATTGTAAATTTCTAACCCATAGCTATACCAAACATCACACATCACAAAATTTAGACAAATAATTATACCATAACCCCCCCCCCCACGCGGTCCATATTCCATATATGTGCATGCACGTGGTCGTATGAACGGCACTCTGCATTTACTGAAGTGCAAGTCTGTTAAAAATGAATGTATAACGTCAAAATGCATGTTAACATGATCAAATTTCTTCAACCCGCGGGAAAGGATGTATGTCATCAGATGTGCAAACTGTAGATACAGTAGATACATGTAGCAGAGGAAAGTATACATATACCCATGCGGGAAATGCATATATACATGTGCATCTATGCTGCAACGTGTATCTGAAATGGTATGTTCCGTGCACAACTTCATACCAAATTAGGCGTGGGGAGGTTTACATACATATTCGGCAGGGTAAGCACTTGTACATACCGTACACGGAGCTGGACAGCGCAGAGCCTCCGTACACATTGGCTGAACTACCAATGGAGGACCCATAGGTATGGGGCAATACATATTTGCTTGTTGCTCCTAATGGACAAGTCAAATGTTATAGTTTGAATGCTGTATCAACATTAAATATAATAGGTTATGGTTGGATATATAAGCATGAGTAAGGTCCATGTTATGGTTGCTAGTTTAATGTGTTTTGCGTATCACGTGGATTCTCTGCAAGCAAAGGTAGCTAGTTTGAAACCTCAATTTAGACAAATTTACATTTGGGCCAGGCTACAATGTTATATTTGCATTTACCGGAAAGTAATGTTGGCAATCATCTTAGATACGAAAAGGTAACCCCGGGAGGTAACCCTAGGTGTAACTGTACGTCTATGTGTATATGCTTTTAACAATGTCACATTTACTGAAACCTAAACCTTCTTATATCAGTAACCAAATCGTTATATATCGCATTGATTGTCAATACATCACTATGCATATTCTTACCGAAGTTTGACAAACCACCTAATCCATAATTGTTGCTGTTCCCATAGAAGGTGGAGAAGATGTTGCCCCGTGCTAGGCCCAGGAGGCTGGCAAGGAGGGCTAGGAGCATATCTACACACAACATATGAAACTTTAAAGTCAGTATCAATGCATTGTATCATATCGATGGTGATCTGAATATAGGCTAGTAGTAAATCCAAATAATCATTAGATGGCCCATTTTATGAGTTTACAGAATACAAATAATGTAAAGATACATTGTACTTGGCATTAATCGCTTATCTCGAAGTGCAAGTGGCAAGACGAATGATTAAAGACTCACGAATACCTATGGGAACTTAGAAATTCAGAAAGATTAAATTCAATTGTGCGTTGTATGTGTGATCGTATTAATCCATACCTATATCGTTAAAACAATAGCATTTTAAATTAAAGCCTCTGAAACACAATTTCAACTTGAAAAAAATACTTCTCCCTGATTGACATTATATGAGTATTTACACTAGTGTTAACCTACCTTTTCTATGGGATTAATAATCCTTTATATTTTGAAAAATATCCAAATAAATGCATATCCACCCTAAGAATTTAAAGTCATCATCTTTGACGCACTGGACTATAATGCGATTTACATAATTTGGCCAAAGCTTTGAATATTAATGTCCTAATTAGCATGCATTAAGATGTGGACGATTTGTTGTAGGTCAGAATGTAGTGTTGATGATTAATAGGTTGAGAACAGTCTTTGTCTTTTTCTATGAAAATTGATCATCATTAATAAAATTTCTAATATTTGGTAGCACATTTTTACATCATGGAAAATTGAAAAAATACAAATTTTAATTTATAGTAAAATCCAGCTAGTCTATATCAATGCCACAATGAGAGGTATTACTATTTAAGAGGCCGATTAAACTGTATACCTTGTATAATCGTTGACTTGTCAATGGCTCAAAATTATATAAAGGCGTGGTGGGTCAGTATCAATAAGGTACTAATATATGTTGCTGTGTAATGGAGGTTATGAAGGGTAAAAATAACACCTTTCCAATTTGTTTTGCTTCTTATTTCCCATCAACCTTTTCGTCTTCATTTCACATCACACAAATGTTCATCATTTTTTTCTGAAATTTCGCTTCCTTAACATTCCTAATTCCATCTTTTTAGCCCCTTCCCAAAACTACACTTATTACTGCATACAACTTTGTTTCATGATTTTTCTCAATCTTCAGTGCAATATGATTCTACGCGTGTTATGGTCGTTTAGATTAGTGTAACAAAAATTAGTAGAATACGATGGTGGTTCATTTCAATTTTGGGGGTGTCAATCTTGTATCCTGGTTATATATCACAATGGGTATTTGGTTAATGTACTACAGAAGTGGGGGGTATTTATTGCTGAAATTGAGACATGATTGTTAAGTTTTATAGATTAGATGCCTACAATTTTTTAAAGAGTACCAGTTAAGCAGTTTCAAGATGCAAGCATTTTTGTTATGAATATCACATTTTCAGGGGGTGAGGACTTGGGTATTGTATATGTATTGTCTAATAGGCATTCTTTGTGATTTACTCGGTGCTAGTTCGTTTCAAAATTCAATGATGACATTTTTTTCAGATGATAGAAGATTTTCTTTGATGAGACGGTTTTAACATTTAAATTATTTATTGAATTCCAACATCCATAAAATCATATTGACACTTTGCTCATAGATATATGTAATAACGCTGCGCAGAAATTATTGCTTCACAGTGAAGGTAGTGGATTTCAAAATTGTAATTACACGTTTATTTCAGTTAATAGAAGATTGAAAGATGAGACGGTGTAACATTTAAACTATTTATTGAATTCCAACATCCATAAAACCTTGTTAACACTTTGTTCATAGAAATATAATAAATCTGTACACGTACGGATGATAAAACAAATAGGTCAGTACTAGGTAACCATTGGAGTAGCTTACAGTTTCCGTAATTTTAAGTAATACTGTTATTTGAAGGTCAGGTCAATGCAAGAAACCAACTTAATCAGTTTAAATGCCTCTGGCGTTTTATTCTGTTTAACAAAGTGCGGTCTTTAAATGCCAGTATAAATCACCTGAACAACGAGAATGATATCGTCAGCAAGACATGCATAATTGAATTAATTAGAAATTCAGAGCCCCAGGCCATTCAACGTTTGCTTAAGACAAGTGTATTTGGTTTTGCACTCAGAATAAAACAAGAGCATAACTATACGTTTGTGTGAAGAAGGAATTAATCTACAGCAGTAGTGTAAATAAAAGAAAATGAGCTCTCTTCTGAAGTCCTCGTAAAAAAATAACAGTTTTATGCATGTTAGTTTCTATGTTGGTTTTAAGTTAAGTTGCTGGAGATGAAAACACAGACTTATACATATTTTTTTAAAGGTTGTATGAAACAATTTCTTTGAGCGAGTCTTTGATCATCTAGGTTTGCATTATGACTATTTTGGATTCTGTACAATAAATGACTATATTCCGTATTTAATATACGTGTGGAAACTTTTTAATAAAATAACTTGTGAAAAATATATAGATTAAAACACAAATTATATACTATTGAAACATCTAACTATTCAATTAAACCTATCGAAATTTATATAAAGTGTTGATTTCGAAGTACATATATCAGACAAAATCAGGTTACATGTATTTCGTTATTCTAATATCATTGTTCTATAAGTTCTTGGTGGAGACTGAAGAAGTATATACGTTGCAGCATATATACCGAGAGCACTTCGAGCACTTAGATCGGATATCCATGACATCTAGATAAGACCCACGTTTACAATTAAAATGAATATTTTATGCACCCCGTAACATTTCTCTTTCATGGATGGCAACCTATATCGAGCATTTTGCTCAGCAGTAGACAGACTTAAATTTGAAACATGATTTCATGATATGTGTTGGCTACACAATGAATATCATTATGGCACAAAACACGTGTGCAATACATAAAAAAGTAATTTGCATTTGATAAGTTATTAGACACATTTTATCATCTTGTTCTGTTTCTTTAGATTTTTACAATCCATACTGCATGATACTTCAAACAGTAGTTGCAGTTTCGTATTTACTGTTAAATGTAATTTGGGTTAATTGTGTTTTGGTAATGTTAATCATACTTAAAATTGTAAATGAATATTTTTCATTTGGATGACTTGGTTGCCTGGAGTTCGGAAATGCAGTCAATGGTGTTGAGGGTGTGTTTTCTTCTTCTTTTCCTGATTCTTATATACATGGGGACTCTATCAACGACAGCTAATTGGTATGAAGTGTACGGAAGTTTAGAAACGGAAAAGGATGGAGTATTGCGAATTAGAGCGGCAGCAATGCACCCATGTATGCGAAGTAAAAGAGAGTGCTTGGATTACATAGCCATTTGTTCTGGTCAGAAGCCATTGCTTCAATCTTTCACATCAATTGTGAATGAAAGTCACACTAATTATACAGTACCAAATATAGTACATTTGATTAGTTTTGGTTCAGTACAGCAATTTGATTTTACAAGATATGTTGCTATGAAAAGTGTGAGTAAGTATCTACAACCTATGGTATTGTTGTACTGGACTAATGTACTCCCCAGTGGGATGTGGTGGAACAAAGCATTAGCAGAAGTACCAAATGTATACTCGGTAAAAGTTTTACCCTACCAGAAGATATTTGGAAAAAATATCAAGTATGCTGCACACGCCTCTGATTTTCTGAGAATAAATCTTCTTAGAGGTGTGTATGCTGTAAGTAGCGCTAGCCTAATCAACTATTACGTATGCATTTTAAGTGAGATCTACTCAATATTGACGAGTATGTATAATAGACGTGCGTATACCATAGGCAGATCCGGTGGGGGGAGGGGGCGCACGCCCCCCTTTTCCCACCAAAATACTTCATTTTCGTAGGGTTTTTGATGAAATCCTTTGCTCAAGTGCGCCGACCCCCCTTTCCAAAAACCTGGATCTGCCTATGATATACTCGTCATCTAAATTGCTTCAACTTCAGAATATGGAGGGACATATCTAGATAATGACGTCATTGCGTTGAAGTCTTTCGAGAAGTTCAGAGGACATGAATTGGTGATGGGGAGAATGTATAATGATACTATCAATAACGGAGTGATGGTAAGATCAAGTTATGCGATTGCTAAAGCAGGATTTTTTACATTGATAACCAATACTCAGACTATGCCCCATGAATTCTATGCACCCGATCTAGGCACATGCAATCGCCAAGCTTTGGAGAAACATGTGTTTAAACTACTGACGTCTCCACGGTAAGTCATGTAAATAAGTACCCACAGAGTACCATATCAGTAGCTTAAACATTGTAGATTGCCACTCCTGGCAGTCGCTTTCTGAGCATTTGGGTGGAGACCTATGAAGGAACCTATGACCCCGAACGCTGGGGTTACAACTCTGTACTGATGGCAGCCAGGCTGGCAGATCTATTCCCACATCTGTTACACGTAGAGGCTGAGGCTTTCACCAAACCGACACTGAAAGATATTTATCGCATTTACAGGTATATTGGTATGTTAATAGAAACGGGATCAGTGAAGTATATATCTGTATGAAGCACTAACACATGGGTGGTTCCCGCTCATACCTTCTTTTGTCTGTCATTGTTAGTGACATAACATCGCAATAGTCTATTAACGAAATAAAATTAATACTTCTTTCAAATTGCTCTTTATGCTGTCAATTTTAACAGCTTTTTTTTTACAGAAATGAAACTTATTAAACTCCTTGTTAATTGTTATCTATTAACCTAACTCATCTACGTTTCAGAGGCAAATATGACTTGGCTAATATCTACAGCCTTCACATTCAACTCGAAGACCTTCATTTCATACCTCATGATGAAGACGATTTGTCTGGTTATGATTGTCCATTGGGAGAAGCCATGAGGACAATTCTCTACGGCAGTCCCGCTCTAAGATCTTCACACCGGACAGATGGCTACACTAAGCGTAAACCTACAACTAAAGGGCATGGGCAGGTGTTGCTAAAGGAAGTTGCTGTTGGTCAAGCCAAGCAACTGCTGTAATACATAAATTTGTGAAGTTCGACCTATCCGGGAGATTTTCATAAACCGTGATATATAGTTATAAGCAGTTCATTGTACAAACCAAAGCTATATTCTGATTTAGGGAATCATGTAACTTGCTATGATTTATTGTAGAATACATTGGCTACTATATTAACTATATAATTATGCATTTATATAGATGTTATTTTGTTTATCAATCAAAAATGTTTGCCTAATTACAACCTGCGATAGAATAACATACGTTTTAGGAGATGTTATGTTTCAGGTTTACACTGCATTTGGATAAACGTTGAAAGAAAAAATATTTAATTGCATTACACCCCGGTTTACTTGGACAGTTAGATTCCCTTAATTTGTTACGGTGCAAATAATATGCAAATTGTATAATAATTAGCTAGCAAGGAGTGACGGTGTAGATATCATAATGCAATCGTATAATACTGTCATGCTAAGTCACAACGGACTCGCACAAAATGTTATCAATTTGCCCTGCACTTTATCTACACCAAATAAATGAAGGAGATAGCAAACATGTCAAAGGTCCTGTTATTAGAATATATGGGCAAACATCACCGTTATCACTACATGTTGTCTCATGAAATATATCACATACTGTGATTTGTTAGTACAATCCAATAGTGCACTACTGTATATTCTGCCGGATTATTCTGGATTAATTATTCTGGATTAAGAACAAGACACATGTATACATGAAGTAAGTGCCTTAAATTTTAAGACACATATTCCTTTATTCTAAAAATCCAATAAGGTGTATAATCTGATGTGCAACAAATAAATAACAAAAAGCAGGTTTGTGGTTTACATGGATATGATATGGATTCGCTATTGAGTTTGATGTTGAACGGTGCTGGCTGCGGAAGTAAATCTTAAATGCTGCTTATGGTTTAAACCATTTGTTCAATATGGAACTATTTGGCTGACAGGGAATTACAAAAATGCATTTAAATAAACAAAAATGCAGAGCTACAAACTTTGCAGACAAATGTATACTTAATGTGCGTTTTTCAAAATAGATTTGGGTTGCTGCTTGAAGCGAACATTTCTCATATTATCGTACAAAGTGTCTCCTGGGTCCACATTTATTCTATTGGATCTTTGACTATTCACATTGAAACCCCGATTGGTTTCTATATAATTCGCATTCCTGCTAGTACCAACATTTTGTTTGGCAGATCTGAAACCTGCATCCAAATAGTTAGAGCTGTTGATGCCTTGGTATCCAGTATTGGTACCACTATTTGCAGTGCTAAAAGTTTGACTTCCCGTGTAGACATTTGAATGCGATGCATTGGCATTTTGTTCTAGATTCTGTCTATTATTAATACTAGCCAGTGAAATTGACATTTGGGAGGGCATTGAATTTCTTTTCATTTTCACATCCCTCTCCACAAGTGCTGGATTGTCCTTATACATCGGCTTGAGACTTTCATCATAAAACCTGAAGAGATTCATCATCAGTTGACTATCATCTTGTGAGAGGACAGATAGATTTTCTTTGGAGACACTAGAATCCTCGTTGATCGGCATCATCCCGTGTATTCTGAAAGTCTTTCCCGTCTTTTCATCTTTAAAAACTGTTCTTCCTCCTGCCCTCTGCAATAAGACATTGGGATCAGCAGAGCCAGTTCTTGTATTCAATGCACTATCGCTGCTATAAGATCGGGATTTCTCTAGCCTGTAGGGGTACCTCGGTTTCTGGATATCAAACATAATCGGGGCTGCATCAGTTTTATCACTAAACACTTCTTTTAGTGGCTTTGATTGATACTTGCCAGTATCAACCTCGTCCAGAACATTAGAAGACGTTGTAGCCGAAGAATAACCAGCATTTTTGGGATACTGCACACCGGGGACTACTATTGTATCACGGTATACTTTTCTGACATAATCCTCTTTATAGCCTGGCCTAAATACTGCTCTGCCTTCAATACTGCTAGGTTTGTATTTCACATTGCTTTTTGCCCCAACAATTTCTACGTCCAAATTGTCACTAACACTGGGTGCCCTAATCACTCCTCTGACCGGGATAACTGGAGGGTCAGACCTTGCTGAATCAATCACCTTAGTATCCTTAAAGACATATTTTATGTTAGGATTTATGGCACTTTGAATGGCACCAACACATGCTTGTGCTTGGGAACCATATTTTTCCTTCTGCACGCTTGCTGAACGGCTGACATTAGTAGCCTCATATCTGGGCGGGGCGTACACAACTTGTACTTGCTGGGGTTGAAATTTGGTGGTGGCATTTCTTTCTTGTTGTTGTAAATTAGTGGGTGATACAACTTGCCAAGTACGGTCATGAGCAAGTCTATTTGTAGAAGAAACTTGGGATGATGAGGATTGTGAGTTCTGCAGACGGTGGCTGGGCGAAGAAATTCCACGCGGCGACAACTGCAAAGCGTCGACATTTTGGTACTGGATGTCTTGGTACTTAGGTTGAGTCCAACGGGGTGAATTTGCATCTGTGTCTCTGTCTGACTGATTTTGATACTGACTTGAGCTCTGCTGTTGGTACTGGCTTGACGACATTACAGTACTTCCTCCCTGTTCGTGCTGTACAAGTATAGGAGTACGCGAAGTGTAGACGGGTATGGGCTGAGTATTCTGCGAACTGTACACTAAACGTGGTAGTTGTTTCTCCTGAAATGAAAGCCGATTGAATATGAGAAGTATGAGTTAATATTATAGTGACGGTTAACAATAATAACGTCCACATGATCTTTATATAGTTACGCGTATTCCATTACAGACGCCTATACAGACACAATGCAACCCACAGTGTTGCAGACAATTTTAACCATTAGGCTTGGATATTGCGATAGAATGGGATGTCAGTACAGGATTGCAATTTTTAATAAACAACATTGATGGCTATCTGGATTATATTCTCTACAAATCAAATTTAAAGGTTACAAGGAAACAGATGAACAAGCATATGAAACCGAATGGGTACTTACCTGCTCTAGCTCAGTTGGCGGAGGCGGTGATGCTATTTGACGGGGATATGGAACCAACCTGCCCTGACTCCCATCCTGCAACATGGGCTGTAAAGCAAAAAGTAATATGCAGTTCATACATGTTGCACATTGTGTGTTAAAACAATGCTATATAAAACACATGCATTTTAGTATCGTTGACAGCATAAATGGAGTCGATATCAATATCATTATTCGGGAGCTTCATTATGAGAGAAAAGTTCCAATATGACGAAAAGTTCCAATATGACAGTTGTTTTCATTTTGTTCATGTATTATATTTGCTTGCACACATTAGCATATGCTAACATAGTTAATACTTTAGATGAGTAGGACGAAGAATGCGTATCCAGTAAGTTCATGGGGCAAAGCAGATATCACTGTCAGATCCAGGTTTTCAGAAAAAAAGGGGGGGGACGTGATCGATGGCGGACATGCCAAAAATCCTACAAAAATGAAGTATTTTGCTAGGAAACGGGAGGGGCGCACCCTGTGCCCTCCAAATAGATGTAGAGTTTTAGAAAACTCACCCTTAGTCATTTCCACGATGGTTCTCACGTACCCTTTACGTTAAATACGGTCACCTAGTCAGGTGATTATTTTTTAGAAATGAGGATGGACCTCTGATGTGGAGCACCAAATGGTTGTCAGCGCATGCGCACAGGCGAGGTTTTTAAACATATCCTATCGGACGTCTAACCCTAACCCTATCCAGAATCATCGGTAGTGTGTTCAAGTATGTTGACTAGCCAGTTGGATCAAGGCTCCATTATGCTTTCGTATGATTTACACTTGCATCAAGCAAATCACTCCAACGGGTATATTACACATATCTGTCCGTGGGCCAGTAGGCTCAACCCCCAGACGGGGTCAATGGCATATACGCCAAGGTTAAAGACTCACACTTGGTCTGTCTCTCAAATAAAGACCTCCTACCCATTAACACCCGGTCCTTTCTGACTAATGCAGACTTTCACACACAAGAGTAGAATACATAATTGTGAATATGAAAATGCATGAAAATAATACAAATGGCAAAAATAAAGGTTAACTCCAATTGCTTATGTTGTGACAGTGTACGTACTCTGCGTACAGAGATTGCTGCCACAAATGTGTCTGAGACGATGCCAAAAAGACTTGTTAACATCATTGGCCGCTTAGCACAATCATCATTATTGGACATTAATGTGCAAGTACTTAGTCCAATTGGTATAATCAAGTCATTTTAACTATAGACTGATTTTTAAAATGCCTTCCCATGTGTACAAATAACGTATACACCTATTTTGTATAACCTTATAACTAAATGCGTTTGATTTGAGCTCATAATCACTTCAGTAACCACACTGGTGGGAAATAGGTCACTGAAACAGGGTCGTATTTTTTGAAAATAGCTCTATTCAATTGGAGCTCTGTTTGTTGATTAATTTCAAACAGACAATTGTTGTGTGCAAACAGTATTATTGGTGAAGTTTTGTAAGGCGTTTTGACATTTTGTAAATTACATTCTGTAAAGGCAAAATAACAACTATAAAGATTGATATTGTGTAACCCATTTATATATGAAGTATTTCTTTTATTTGAGATGACATAACAATTCATCTGTTAGTTTTATTGACATTCCAATCGAAAATAGTTGTAAGGAAAAGGTACGTTTAAGATTTAATGATGATCATAGAGGGAATAATCATATTAAAAAGATAAACATAAGAAAGTCCCTTGGAATAATCAGTTTAAAGCATGCTTAAACACACACCTGCCATGATTCAAAACACAAACCATTAATCTTCAAGTCTCTAAGTAAATCTCATTTGTCAACATCCAAAATGTAATACCATATCTCTAAAACAATCGCCATCACCAAAGTGGTAGTGGGAATAAAATATAGCACAGAAAGACAATTTGTCATGGAGACAGTTCTCAATTATCATATCAGGTATCAATATAATTAATGGACGTTGATGAAGGAAAAAAGTTATATCATTGTGGTTTCTGACAGAGCTCCGTCTATGAAAGACATATCTTTCTTAAATATTTCTAACATGTCTAATTAAATTTCTGTGTTGTATACTGCCATGAGTTAATTTTATATCTACACTGAACCTGGTGGTTATGAATATACAGTAGAACCATTCTATTAGGACCACTGTTTGGACCAGTGTTAGGTGGTCTCAATAGAGTTGGCCTATGTACAGATGTTCATTTTGGTAGATTTATGAAGGTTTGCGACCCTTAAAAGTGAAAAGTGATCCTATTATAAAGGTGGTCTCAATAGAGAGGTGGTCTTAATTGGAAGCTCTACTGTACTTTCATTTACGATAAATTTATGAATTTTATATTGTCAGAGCGTCTTAAGTCATCACAAAATGACCTCACTCACATTTCAATTAACGGTATGTGTGATAGCAATATACACATTATACAATATTAATGAACACTGTATAAATGCAGGATAATTAATGCCTTCAAACACAGTCAGATGTTGGAACTAATGGAAGCAGACTACATTTTTAAATGAACACAGCGTGGTACTATTGTCTAAACTTTATTATTCCTAGTGGGAGACCGTTTTATGCTTGAAAAATGATGATTGGATCTCCTAAAAACAAGTTGACATGGCTTGGGATATATTAGAACCAGTAAATGGTTTTGACATACGACTCTGCTAGCGTTTAAAACAAAATGGCACGGGGCACGCAAATGGTAGATGTTATGTGGTTTATGGAAATGCCTTTGTCCTTTTAATCATCAAAACAGTCGCATATATTTAATAAATGTCTGTAAAAATGTCCATATACTTGATACAATCTTACAAAAAAAAACAAGTACACCGCATGTATCCTGCGTGTTTTATCATTCTGTACTATTGTTCTTATAAGTGTAATAGTGACTATTAGTATATCATATGATTTTTGTTTAGAATTTACCTATTGGTATATACATATATGATTTGCCAGAAACACATTTCATATACCATATACCACGAAAGAGATATCGTAAAACTAGTACAGTCCCATTATTTACTGTTGTAGGTAGAGTTATAGAGCTCTGCCATCTATCATTTCTCTCCATGTGCCCATTGTACACATGTCATAATACCTACATATGCAACAGTTTATACGCATAATAATTAGCTTACTTAATTTTCACTAATGCCTGTTAGCTGTCTCCTAATGTGAACGTTTTAATGTCATAAAATTGCTTATGAATCACGTTATATAATAGAAATCGGATATTTCAGCATCGTTTAAGCGATCAACATCAATGTGTAAGGCCTACCCACATAGTTATGTAACACAACATATATATATGAATGTTGATTACAATCTCCCGAATTAATCTTTATCATATCGAATGAATATATACATACATATTTGTCAAACTCCCATGCCTGTTTTCTATTTAATTGAAAATGTGTGATATACAAACCAAAATTGGTGGTGAACTATTTTTTTCTATTACAATAAATTGGTGTTTTGTCAGCATTTCATAAAAACACCATGTATCATTTAATGGATCCCACGAAAAAAAACAGCAACACCTCAATTATAATTGTCCAAATGCACCAATTTTCTCACTAGCCCGCTGGTTATGAAAACAGGTGTCATGACATATAACTGACATGCCACCGTTAAACCATGCTTTATGTAGTTTTGTGTGCTAATGCTCTTCTAAACATCTAGAAATCGTCTGTATTTGAACTTCATTGACATACGTTTCAATTGAAGTAACCCAGTGATATAATCGCAAGAATCAAAAGTGGTGTGGAATTATAGAAGATATAGGTGCTATAATAGAATAACAATCATTGTGGAAAAACTTTACACTTGTCAACGTACTTAATTTAAAGAATAGCAATATTATATCTATAAAAATACTGACATTAAATATTGTATCTCAGTGTACGCGTACGACTACATTTATGTAACATCGTACACATACAATGTACACGTATTCTCCAGTTAAATACTCACCTGCATTGGTGACATAGGACGGTTGTCTTCATCTTTATGCACGTGCACGTGCACGTGCACTATCAAATTGTTATCCTTATATTGTCCAGCCATCATAAAACAGTATCACAGCACGGCTACAAATCCATAAAACACGTGTGTGTGCTCCTCTTTCGCCTTTGAAGTTTGAAGTCACCCTCAAAGAATGAAAGAAAGTCTTGTTATAAAAGCTTAAGTATGCACGCTCCAATACTTTAACTTCATTTGTGTCTGCATTAAACTCTGCTTTATTATCCTAACATCATAGATATGCCAAGCTGCTGTCCATTGCAATGACATTTAGTCTTAACTAGCAAAGCATATGTGCAGACACATTACTAGAAGGTTACTGCTTTAGCTTTTAGTTTTTCATTGAGAAGTTTTAACATGTTTTGCCAGCCTCAATAGTTTGATTTTCAATGTGATTGGCATAACATTTAAAGCTTGTGTTCGTACTAGTGGAGAATAATTGGCTGGTATTTTCATATAAGGCTCTATTATCTAGTTTATTGTGAAATATGTCATTAGCTTCCAATTAAATTTTGATTGCTTCAGTTTGAAAAATAAATGAGCTTCATGACAGAACACATTCGTCCCCGTACACAATCCATTAGCGTTTTTAGATTAATTTCATGGCAAGTGGGAAAGTATCACAGTCATATCCCACTTCACATCCACACTCCATATACCTGTAGTAACTCAAAACTCATTTAGCAAACTATCACCATCCATATTAGCTTATCTTCACCACGACATATCCGAAATTACCGACCAACATCACATAATCGAAAGGTATGCACGAAATCTGCATGAAGTAAGCTGGCAAAAGTCGTCTGTGTGTGGTATGCGACGAGTGGACTAGTTCACGGCATAGTTGCTAGTACAGGACTAGTGTAAATCTTGTCATGGTTCTTAGATGGGGTCTCAAACATGTATATGATCTGTGACACCGCCTGGGTTCCTAAGCCATGCTCTATGTCGGTCACATTCCGGGGTTACTGGCATCTTTGGCTATTTAAAAAAATGCATGTCTGCATTGAAATATATACGTGTTAATCGAATTATCATCAGGGGGCCTCTCCAAATCAACTTAAATCCATGTTTTTATACAAAATTTATCACAAAGTGTGCCACCGCCCGGGTTCTAGTAATAAACTAAATGTGTAAATTAATACTATTTTAGCTTCTCCATGGCCAGTTTTGGACGCCACTAATTCTGGTCGGTTGACCTGCTTATTAATATTAGTAATCTAGTATAACTCCCCGCCCTGACTGCACATATTCCCCTTTGATATTTCCACATATACTACGCTACCGATAAATATTTTCTCCAAATTGTCTCCACTTCCAGTTGTTATCCCTACGAGGCAATTGTGAACTGTGCAAGTTTTATGAATGAGGGTGACTTATAGCTGACACAAGCTGAAACCTGACTTTTCATGTTGTCTTTTTAACCCCATGCAAGGGCCTTCTAATGACTCCAGGTGGCTTGTGAAACATACTTCTCATTCGGTTTTTATGTCCTGCAGAACCAGAACCCAACTATGACAAAAAGTGCTAGAGACATGTGACAAAAACTCCACTCAAGTATATCACTGTAGCTCACACTGTTGTTTTTCTTCTTGGCTTTGAGTTCGAGTATTGGAGAAAGAATGTTGGGGTAGTCTTTGTATGTGTGCAAAATAGACTCGGCTATGATTTAGTGCCTATGAGTATGTTGTTATGCTTTTGAAATATACCACCGCAAGAACGACATTTTTGTTACAATGGGCAGTAAAGTATCGAAGTGGGTGATGGCAGTAAAAGTGACAGCTCATACGTGGCGTATTTAGTTCGTGTTCATTTTCATTGTATATGATTATCAAATAAGCTAAATTGTTTTTCTACATAACGGGCACACCTGATTAATTGTGACACTTCACTCTATCCACAAGGAGATAAAGCAATAGTGGAGTTACCTATATCCTAATATGTTCTTTGAATACATTATATATAAATACAATTCAGTTTAATGTATTAATGAACTGCTACATTTGTTTATTATTAATTGATGTGAATCAATGATTCAACCTACTAAACACAGTGCTTAAGTGCAGTGACTCAAATATGAAATAAAGCTTGTCAAAAACCCATAAGACTTGATAACATTCTGTGTGTAGATTTCTTAAGTTCAACGTTAATAATTGAACACTGCTAAAGGTACTGATTGTATCTGTATCGTCACAAACCCTCTATCACAACAATCATTCAGCTAACGCCAACACACAAGTTCGGGGTTGAACCTACTTATTAAAGTAGCTGCATGTAATCATAATATTTGAACTTAAGATTGATCTACGCGAATATTTGATGCTTGTTCACCTATATTCATGCCCACGCTTGACAGTAAACCTCTTTGTTGGATTTAATTATAGAAACAAATGCTGGAGTTCAAAAATAGATTTAACTTGAGCTGATATAAAAATGTAAATAATAAATCACTAACTATGCATTTACAAACATAATAGATCCAGTGTGAACTAGATCAAAAGTGCTAAGAGAGCACAGCGTCGCTAGAGCAACATTGACCCATGGGCAAGAAAGATGTTTGCTTTGCAATCAAATCAGAAAAATGTCTTACTTGATGCGTGACTCATCCTACATCTATGTTCTTGGCATTGGATTGCAGGCGCTTTCTAAACATGGCTAAAGTAAATATCTATTTGCCATGAGTCGACATTAATATGGTAACGCTGTGCCCTCTGAGCACTTTTATTCTAATATAACCACCATGCCAATTTGAGGGTCATGTTTCGGACAGTATTGAACATATAGTGGAAAAATAGAGAATAGAAATAATTAAAATGGTCCTCTGAAAGGCAAACTCTAATTTGCAAAGTGCCAAAATTAAATACAGTTAATGTTCAGTGTCCGAGTACAGCATTACATACATACATACAAAGTTTGAATGCTTTGGGCACACGCACGCATCAACAAAACTATTGCATAAAAATACATATACATTAAAATGGGCCATAAATGGCACTACATGGAAATACATACATACATTGGCAAAGTGCCCAAAATCGAATCATACATACATACATTGCGTACATACATACATACATAGTTGTGTACATACAACCCACATACATACATTACAAACGAACGAACGAAACACAAGGCTTTCGCTTCAGCTGCTGAAGTGACACAATAACATAGATATACACCATGGGGAGATTATTGCTAGATAGCACATTGCAGAAACCAGTGAGAGACCAAACTAATAGTGGGGCTGATATAATAAAGTATTATTTGAACATGGGGATGAAGTTGTTACTACCAACAGAATTATAAGAGAACATCATTGTTGCCAAACACATAACTATCACATATCTTACCATATGTCACGGGCTCTATTAAAATCTCCTGTATCATATTCTTTGCATATAGATCAGCTATCAAACTAGTGTTGGTTTGTTTTTAACAATTATTGTTTACGTCTACTGACGAAAGGCATAAACGTCAGGCTTTGGGTCGGGTATCATTTAATATGTTGAGATGAAGTTGTTTTTTTTTTTTTCTCTTCTCTATACGGAGTGATTGTGATATCATTTACATCAGCAGTCAAATAAGTAATTTGGCTATGACGCATGCCGCCAATTGTATTCTATTAGCCCAATTTTACACCTACCGTAGAACCTCCCATTACGACTACCTCTACAAAGAGACTCACTCTATAACAAGGCCATTTAGTAGCGCAATTTCAACTCTCATATTACAGCGACTACCTTTCTATATTGAGAACACTTGAAAGGAGTCTTTCCAATGGTCTTAATAGGGAGGTTCAACTGTTGTTGTGTGCATTTTAAACATACAAACAGGTGCTGATTTGCGTTTGTGAATTATTGTTTATGCCTACTGGGCTGTCTCAGACGGTATCTGGCAAAACACGGAAATGCTTGGTTGAGTTTTGGTGATAGCCTATCTACCAGTCGTGTTTATGCATTCGTGGAAATTACATGGGCTGTTTAGACTGGGTTATTCAATCGATCAGGAGGGCCTCGAGTATTGACGGAAATGTCAGATCGCGTTTTGAGGGAGCCTTGTCATTCATCCTTTTCATAAATTGCATAACTTTTGAAATTTGTAGACAAGAAAATTGCATTCCACAAACTGTTTGTACGCTGATTTAGGTGGCAATCGATTTTAATTAAAAAAATAAAAATAACAAGCAAGGCGGTATTTTGATTTAAATAACACGGGCACAATTTTAGAGAACCGGTATAGCTATTTTATAGAGTTCGAGTACAGAATCCCGGTATAATGTAGGTTTTGTAGGTCCTGATTTTACCAAGCGGGGATGGGGTGGGGTTGGGGGGGGGGGCAATACTATAATTAGAAACACTTATTCATGTGCACTAATAGTATTTGGCATGAACTCATTGAGTATGTACATCAACAGTGTGAGTTTAAAAAAGTAAATTTCCAATCACCTATCGAAAACGTCAAAAGTGTGTATGGGGACTGTGGAACGCCGCCATATACATTCATCATATCTACAACATCCTACATAGATGTGCCGTGGTCAAGTTATGTGGCCAGCCAGCCAGCTGTGGGGCTTTAATAACGAATATTCTGACTAGATTTAATAGCATGCATCTGATAAAAGTGTGTAGTTTACATAGATAACGGTCGCATGTACAAGAAACTATTGAGTTTTGATATTCCAATGTTTACATTATGTACTATTACAGAAATATGCGTAAAATGTGTCTTTAATGCAAATCAAATTATGAAAAAAGGCCATAAGTCATAATAATGTGTTCTGATGGTGACTGGATGATTTGTGCACCACTTGTTATTGCCAAATAAAATGAACAGAACTATTTACGAATGATGATTGCCGTTCCTGTTGTTGTTATTGTTACTGTTGCTGCGGCTGTTGTTGTTCCTGATGCTACTCCTGGTGTTGTCATCATTGTCTTTTTCGTCGTCGTCTTTTTCATCGTCATCCTTTTCATCGTTCTTGTCTTATTGTCATTGTCATTTCTTTCATCGCAGTCACTGTCGCTGTCGCCATCGCCCAACTATCTAATGTATAGGTAATCTAGTATACACAGAGTGTGCATCTGTTTAAGAATGAGTTTGCTCAATATTCACCACCAGACCGGAGTGGAGAATCGAACCCACCCCTTCTGGTCACTTGGTCACTAGTCCTATCTACTTGGTCACAGAAGCACCAATGACTTCCCGCTCAAAATGCTTCAAAAGCGAGAGGTGTTTGTCATGTATCAGCCACAGCTAGAGCAGAATTTTTTAAATAGCAAAATCCCAAAGTGCTAGACGTAATGGATAGTTAGCGATTTCGATAAGCTTCATAAATAGAGACGGACTTAAGTTTGCCCTACCATAAATAGTTTAAAACGTAGTATTTTACTGTCAATAGATCCTTTGTAATGCGCATAATGGAGACAGACGACCTTCAAATAAAATACACAATTAGTTTTATCGCGAAAAGGGAAATAATGGGAAGATATGACTGGGTGTAAAATTACCTCAATTGGTCATTCTGCTTTAGGCACCGGTCTTTAAGAAACTATTGTTATTTGACGTCTGACTGAATTCGTCTAAGAGGGAGGCTTAAAAAAAGAAACGGGGTGGCCACTTCTTCAGAACTTGACTTTCGAATTCATATGTTGTCTACACCAGAGTGGGCTGTATCAATTTACACTTCCATTTGGTATTTGCATGACGATAAGTAAAATAGCTTTGCTTTTATCAAAATCATTCGTAAATTTGTTAATTTAGAAAGAGGAGAGTATTGACGGGGATAGCATTTAGATACATGATGGTTTATTTCAATTAAAGGTCATTGAATGAGTTGGTTCAGTACATATCCAACACATAACCCGGACGTAGTAAGCAAAATGTGAACATATGATAATTATAAATCCATTGCATGCCGTGGGTGACATACAATAAAACATATGAAAAATCAAATTCAAATTAATTTAAAAAAAAATAACACTAAATAAAATCTAAATCAGCCTTTCAATGCATTGTCAGCGTCACTTTCGCCAGAGTTAATGAAAATGTGCAGTCTAGTCTAGAAGAAAAGCAAAGAGCATTAAAATCATAATTTATTCACTATACAACCTTTCACAAAAAGCAGACACATAGGTATTGTTTTCCTGTTTACAAATTCGCGTTGACGTTGTCTATTTATCATGAAAATTGACAACTTAGAAACTGAAAGGGAAGAACGCTTTATTCTGTAAGAATTCTTGGAAGATTCATACAGTTACTTGGAGAAACATATGACTGGACTCGGCTTTCGGTTACACGTACCCATAACTCATACATATCTTGATTTGGATTGGATGGAGCACAAGTGGGTACGTGTATAATATGTCTGTTGAGTTTGATATATTGCTTAACAGAATAACAGGAGTTTTGTAAGTAGATTATACCATCTCAGCATTTTCATCACACTTAGTGGCGTTCGTCGCAGTTTTTTTCTTCATGTTGGTCTTTATTTATTTGTTATATACAATGTAATTATAGAATCGTTTGAAACTTACTGGTTTCAGAATTTAAACATGCATACCCGTAAGTGTACAACATAAGGGTAATGATAATCTAATTCATGTTCCTGAAGACGTTTTGATGCCAAACTCCGTTTCAAAATATGCACCAGTCCAAACGACGGTGCTGTAGTCTTGTGGTGTTCACGCCAATAAAACTGTATTTCTAAAATGTCAAACTGCTTTTATCTGCCGAACAAAAAAACTCAGACATGTTTATGATTTTCACAGTTATCTATCATAGTTTCCGTACACAAGTTTGACGGGTTTCAAGACATCACAAAACCACGCAGCAGTCGCCGTGAACATATTGTAGACGTATGTATATCCTAAGAGTATACGGGTGCCATTATAATATGTACACGTATCGCTGGCTGAAGCCTAGGGTACAACTGACAGTACTGCATCTCTACTGATAAAAACACTAAAAGGGACATGGAAATCAGTGCGTGTCCAGTGCGGCAAGAAGGCGTCGAAAGTACGTTTTTGATGCAGTGCGGGGACAATAGAACACGTTTTACATCCCAAACTTTCTCGGCTGTCAATCAAACAGGTTTTTTTTAATGTAAGTATTCACTACAGATCTAGAACCACTGCGGAGCCAGTTCGTCAAGCCTTATTGTATTATACGCCGTAGTCTACAAGACAAGGAAAACACGCAAGGTCAAATGTCCACACTGCTCGTTGAGCCCTCGGCTTTATTGACCAGCCAACCTAAACATCCAGGAGTATTCACCATTCAGTATGCACGCGTTTAACACAAGATTCTTTTGAAGTCACGCTTAATTTGTTTTCTTTCACGATGCCTACATAATTATGTGACTGGCTGTTTGACTGACCGTTTGATGATGAAGTGTTTGCTGGTAAATGCATTTGAGTTGTCAAGTTATGAAAAAGTTTATGAAAAATGCATCGTCATAAATCATAGCTATATACGCAGTATTTACATGTAGATCTATACTGTACCACTGAATATACATTGCACATACAGTGTAAATGAGATTCACGTAGAAGGATGATACTGGAAAACACTTGAAAAAAATGCCAATGTGCCTATTTGGAGTCACCATTCACAGTGGTCAAACCACTTCACACATATACATATGTCATTGTCTTTCTTGCCAGACTGTATTTCCTGTTTCAACTCATTGGATACCGTAAGCACTTGTTCACACGGTCATTGCGTACTGGTTACAAAACTCTCAACAGTACCATGAGAATAGCAACAAAACCAACAATTGGTTTGGTAACAGGAGATGATCTCGACTCATACATGTAAAATGATAGCTCAGTAAAGGCAGACTATAAAGGCAAGGACACAACCGCGCACACTACCTTTCGAGATTTTGGTTTAACCGACAGTGTGGGTTAAAATTTCACTTTCATTAGCATTATGAATGAAGCGATGTTTACGCCAAGTCAGTAGTATTAGGTTGAAACCGTGTGACTTTTTTGTGAAGTGTCCTTATTGCATCATATTATATATCTAGTTTGAATTGCGTGAAATAACATGCTGTAAGAAATGTCGAGAAAATAACCCATGGGGGTAAATCAATGGGGTTTTTTTCAAAAAAAATTGGTACATAGTTGAAACAAATTTTATTCTATTTGTAAAAAAATTGAATTTTAAAATTCTTTTGTTTTCTTGATTGAAAAACAATACATTTCAAACTAAAAAGCTTCAAAAAACCACTTACATTTTGGCACAAGACAACTCCAAAGCCCCAAAATAGAACTCCAGACTACAGTAAACCCTTTTGTTGTTTGTTGCTGGAAAAAAGCCAAAATCAAATTTGGAACCAAAAAATCTTTTTATACATGGGGGGGAAAAGTTTCCCTGACAAAAATGGAATTTTATTATCCTGAATTACAGGGGTTTTTGGAATATGGGGGGTTTTTTGTTTTTTGGGTGACTTCAGTAATTTTAAGTTTGCAATGGTTTTTTTTTAAACCATTGGGGAACCCTCATGGCACTGTTATGTGCTCAATTTGAAAAATAATTATCCTTTTTGTTTTCCCAATTTTTATAAAAAT